>JAJHSJ010000004.1:89517147-89837717 GCA_021015155.1 Magnolia officinalis
ATATATATATATATATATATATATATATATATATATATATATATATATAGTGTTACGACCAAAATAGGAAACAAAACATGTAATTATGGAAAATCATGTGGGCCGTCGATCGGCTGGCTTGATCGATTGACATCGATTGATCAAGCCGGCATGTTAGATCAATTGAACATGCGTAAAATTGTCCAGATAATTAATTGGGTTTTAAAAAAATAAAAATTGTTAATTGGTCAACCTGACATTTCGATCGATTGAGCCTATCCAAAATTGTCCAGAAATCAATTTGTATAAATTGGATTCATTTAATTGATCGATTAGGGTTGTCGGTCAATTGAACCCATGTTGCATGTACAGATCGAAGACATCTCACAAGAATCTCTACCATCGCTTCAATCATCTTCAGCCACAACTCCACGTTGCCGTTGCCATCTTTAATCGCCTCAATCATAGCTTCACCATCATCATCGTTTTTCATGCACAATCTGTCTTCATCAATGTTTCGTCGGACCTAGAGAAGTTGAACATAATTAGAACTTTTCTGTGGAAACCACCTTCGTAAGTATGTTGGTCGGGTTCACGCTCATGTGGATCTTCTTTAGATTAACATTGCCTTCCTCAAGTATTTTGTCAGATAAAATGATGATAAACATCAATATATTTAGTATGAGAATGGTAAACTAAATTCTTTACCAAATTAATTACACTTTCATTGTCATAATTAACGGGCACGACCTCCTACTGAAGTCCAAGCTGATTTATCATTCCTCTCAACTAAACGCCTTCCTTGAAAGCCTCCATCACTACCATATACTCATCTTCTATTGTGAAAAGAGTAACCACAAATGAAGCTTCAACATCCAATTGATCGCTCCATCGCTAATAAAACGGAAGTCGACTTTCTATTATCGACATTCCATGCGTAGTTCGAATTCACATAGCCTATTAACTTTCTCTTTGATTTCTGAAATGTCAAGATGTAGTCTGTTGTACATCGTAAATACCAAAATATCCATTCCACTGCCTCCTAATGTTGTTTACCGCGGTTTGAGATCTATATACTCATAACACTGACTGCATGTGAAATATCTAGTCTCATGGAGACCATGTCATAGATCAAAGTGCCAACTGCACTCGAATAGGACACACGAGACATAACCTATTTTTCTTCATCTATAATAAGACATTGCTTTTTAAGAAAGCCTAAAGTGAACAGCATGGAATGTGCTAACTAGTTTAGCCTTGCCCATCCCAAACTTCACCAATACTTTATTGAGGTATTCAACTCAAGATAACTATAACCTACTCTTCTCCTTATCTCTTTATATGTGTATGTTGAGAATCCTCTTTCCAGCCTCAAATCTTTCATTTCGAATGTCCCTGTTAATTGAGTGTTCAATACATTGATATTAGATATGATATGACTGACGATAAGCATGTCATCAACATATAATACTAATAAAAAGAACTTTCTATCACTCAATGTCTTAAAGCAGATACAGTGATTATATTCACTCTTAATAAACCACTGACTCAACATGAAAGTATCAAACTTTTTGTACTACTGAATAGATGACTGTTTTAGGCCATACAACAACCTCATCAACATATAAACCTTATTATTTGAACTCTTTTCTTCAAACCGTTCTGGTTTCTTCATGTAGATATGCTCTTCCAAATCCCCATGTAGGAAAGCAGTCTTCACGTTCATTTATTTCAATTCCAGGTTATATTGGGCAACTAGCGCCAACACAACTCTTATAGATACCTGCTTGACAACAAGCTGAAAGACCTCATTGAAGTCAACACATTTTTTTGGCATACCCCTTCGTAATCAATCTTGCCTTGTACCTATAATGTTTTTTCTTATAAATCCACTTAGACTAAATTACTTTATGCATAATGGAAAGCTCCCACCATGTCTCATGTCTCGTTCTTGTATAAAGGATTCATCTTGTCTTGCATCGCCACCATCCACTTCTCAACATCTGAGTCATCTAGTACTTTATGAAAGGTAGACGGACACCCTCATCTGTAATGAGCTCGAATGCAACATTTGAATAGTCTTTGTATCTAGCTGGTAATCTACCATCTCTAAGAGAATTTCTTCTAAGATATTGCTAGTCCGACTGCTCCTGTACATCTGTTTGTGTCTTAGGCTTTGCCTACGTATCAATTTTTTCAATCTCGATATTAATAACCATTGATTTCTTTAGTTCCTTGTGTTTATCCTTGCAGAACAAATAATCTTCATCAAACCTAACATCTCGGCTAATTAAGATTTTTTAAGTGACTTGGTTATACAACCTATACTCCTTTACTCCATTACCATAACTTATAAAACTACACTTTTTCATCATTTGGTTGCACGCTCCAAACCCGGAAATCTGATTCACAAGAATCCTGATCGCCGAATACTGTGCCGACAGCCTCCGTAGTACCCCATTCTCGGCTCCCAACGCCCATATGCCAAGTTCCGATCCCGGGATCCTACAAGGAGGATTTTCAGCATGAATTTGTCTCATAAGAAGCATAACCACAAGTATACCCAAATCATAAGAACAACATCATCACCACATATCCACTAATATAATCATTTGAGTACAATACTAAAAAGGAAATACATGCATATAATAAAATCTCTAGAAGCTCTGTCGCACGCTCCTGCCCCAGCTCGACTGCGTCCTATCGTCACCTGCATGCATCTATCGTGCATAAGCTTATAGAAAGTTTAGAGGGTGGTGTAAGTGTGTGCACAAGATAAGTGTCAAGTATTCAACACAATGCCTTAATCATACAATATCGGAATTACTGGCATAAATCATACGATATTAGAGTAAGTAGAAATACTGTAAGTCCATAAAAATATCATCAACCACATTCAGGATATGCGATAAAAAGACATAGTAAGCCAATGTCATATACTGAGAAAGTAATGTAAATCAGCTATGTAATGCGGAAACATAATGAACCAGATATCAGATATTGAGGATGCAATACAATATGCAATTCGGAAGAGTTACTAATACCATCAGCCTTATCTAGGTCATATATATGCAGAAATATAATAACTCAAAATGCTAAATGCTGCGGATGCAATGCAATATGCAGTGCGAATGAAATGACTAAGCTGGAGTGAAGTCGGTATGATAGTACGTAGTATCGCAGGCTACGGGGTCCATCACAAGAGACCTCTATCCAAACCAGTTCCATACTTAAATGTGGATAGATAGATTCAATGTGGTAAACTCCTGGTCTTAGGTTAGTACCATGCCCAACCGAAATCCTGGCTATGCGAAGGTACACAACAATTAGTTATGCACCACCAGCCCGAGTGGATAATGAATGAAATAAATGCATGAGTATGCAACTCCTACTCAATAAGTCCACATATCAGTATTGTTCATCTCTGGGATCATCACCGGGGTCTAGTACACTCCAAACTGGCTGCCGCCCCGTAGGCCGCGTAGCCCAGCGAGTGGAAAAGACCTCACTACCCGCCTGCCAGCAGTATACCATTGCTTACCTGGCTCATCGATAGCGGACTCATTTAGGAACTGGTCAGACTCAGCCTAGTTATGCCTACTCCCTTAGGCGGGTAAGGTCACACCCCCTCCCAACCGACCACGACACAGTGAGAGACGCGGCCTCCTGATATTCGGCACTCGTGCGCTCATGTATCCACTCGGTCTCGACGTTGGGGCGTCCTCTGGTACCAAGAGGGTTTAGGCATTTTCACCCAGGGCCATGTATGACAGCTTGATGCTAATAACAGATTTCCGATGTCCCATCTGGCTATCCATGATATGCCTGTGGAGGCTACCACCCTTATGTCACTTGGGCTTACAGTAATCACAACACACAATGCAAGGTGCGTGAGTCATACAATCCAATCATGCAACAATCCTGCGCATACCGTGCGCTCATGTGAGATAACCTCTGCCTATCAGGGAGTCTCATAACAACTTGCTCAATGACATATGCAATGGTTAACCACATCTCATAACAAACATGCAGATGATGCATATAGGCATGTATCATGATGCTATGCTGTGACATACTCATAAATCGATATTAATAACCGGCATTGATAATCGACCTTGACAATGTGGACATTTAACCAACATTTCTCCCAAGGAATGACCCATATAGAGCCTAACATATAGTGGACCATGGCCTCACAAGGAGCCTGATATACAACGCCATGGGCCTCACTCAAGAGCTTAATACACATCATGATGGCCTTTCACATGGGCCTAACATACATCACAATGGGCTCCATCGCCTGGCCCTCAATGCATCACAATAGGCCTCATCACATAGGCCTCATATGCATCACATTGGGCCTTAAACACGGGCTGAATACACATCACAATGGGCTTCAAATACAGGCCACATATACATCACATTGGGCCTTAAGCACGGACTGAATACACATCACAATGGGCCTCAAATACAGGCCGCATATACATCACACAGGCCGAATACACATCATAATGGGCCTCAACTACAGGTCGCATATACATCATATACATCATATAGGTCTTGATAATCGGCCTCGGTAATCGAAATCGGCCTCGACAATCGAGATCGGCTCAATAATTGGAATCGACACTCGGAATCGGCCTCGATACTCGGTCTAGACAATCGGAATCGGCCTTTACAATCGGCCTCGACAAATCAAAATCGGCCTCGATACTTGGATTTTAAGCTTTAGGATTTTAGCAATCCTTCTTTATGTGTTATGTCATCCCACCATCAACAACCTTACATGAAATGTCATTGACCATAAACACATATCCACCATCCACTCGCTATAACTGGTGAACCAATCTCATTGAAAAGTCATATGATATTAGGCCCCCGTATCCAAAACTCACTTTTTGTTGAGATATCCAGATTTGAATGTGGTTAGAACACCACCACCATCAAATTCCTTGCTGGATTCCATTATGTTGGATTTTTTTGGTGTATTATCATATTTCTCTCCCTTTTTAGCTTTAAGATTTTAACAATCCTTCTTTATGTGTCTTGTCATCCCACAATTCCAACACTTCATCTTGCCTTTCTCCTTTCAATTTGAATCTCGATTGAGAATTTCCATTCTCTCATTTAGAATTCCTTCCCCTAGCGACCAAAACATCCGTAGAAGAACCCTTGCCGCTATCATTCTTTCTCAATTACTTCACATGAAAGATTGAGATCCCAATTTGTAGAGTAATTCACTGAATGTGCTAATGTGTTCGTTGATATCATACTCTTCTGTTCTCTTAGGATTATAAAACTATTTCTTAATATATAAACAATTACTTATGAATTTCTTCATGTACAAACAATCAAGTTTCATCCATACCAGGTTGTGGTCTTTTAATCTAGGATATCATAGAGAAGTACATTTTCCACAAGACATAATTGGATCGAGGTAGTATCCCTCTCATCAAATTTATCCCACTCTTCCTCACTCATAGATGCAAAATGATTTGCCGTCTAAGGAGAGCGTATTGCAATCATTGTTGAACTAGAAGGCCTCTCATCTTCACCTTCCATAGTTCAAAGTTATTTCTATCGATCGGTGAACTTATATGTTTCATACTTCACGTTTGATCTCTTACGTGACATGTTTTAGATTAGAGCTTGAAACCCAACGTTAGCTCTGATACCCCTTATTGGAGATAGTGAGAAGCAAACCCGAATTCAATCAAACACATGAAAGATAAATGTAATCAAAGCATGCACAATTACACACGAATTTTATGTGGAAAAAGCTCATACAAAAAAATCACGGCACAAAGTGATAACAAATCCACTATAAAATACGATTTATAAGAGATGGATGCAATTACATTGATGAGAACCCTTGTTAATCTCTCCAAAATCCTAGCTTTTCCTTTCTACAACCCTTAATGATACCTTCTATACCCTAGTCCCGATTACACCCGATATATATATTGTTAAAATCAAAATAAGAAACAAAATGTTCAATTAAGCAAAATTGCGCACACCATCGATCGAGCAATCCTTGATCAATCAAGCCAGCATGTTCGATCAATTGAAAATGCTCGAATTTGTTCAGAGAATTAATTGAGTTTTTTGAAATTTTATCGATCAATCGACCCGATAGTTCAATTGATCGAGCCTGTCCAAAATTGCCCAGGGACCAATCTGTATAAATCGGAGTTCACTCAATCAGGGTGGTCGATCAATCAAACCCTTGTTGCATGTACAGATTGAAGACAACTCACAACATACAAGCCTAAAAATAAGGCAGATCCAAGCTTCAACTAAACCACACCGAGGAGATTAAACGCTTGCCCTGAAAACTTTTCAAGGGGCTATAGATGTTTTAGATCAAGCTAATATTTGTGTTCCCTTCATCCAGGTCTATTTTTTCTCATGAAGAGGTTGGATGGAAAATAAACATCACGGTGAACCATTGGAAGATTTTAACAGTGTATGTCATTATCCCCACAGCTTCCCATGGGTGTGGTTCATCCAATGTCTTTAGCAAATTGGATGACAAATAAACATCACGGTGGACCCTAAAGAAGTTTCAACAGTGTTCGTCATTTTCCCTGCTGCTTCCTGTGGTGTGGTCCGCTTCAACATTTGATCTACCTCATTTTTGGACTCATACATGAAAATGATATGGAAAAAAACATAGGTGGATGGTGTTGATAAAGCCCATACATCACAGTTGCACCTCAGATCCCTTGCTTCTTCCGAGCTCCGGACAGAGTATTACTCAATCCATCCGCATCATCTGCTTGTGCCCACCTCGAGATAGGGCATGGATTGGGTACTACACCTGCCTCGATCAGTAACAGGCAGGGGTTCAAAGGTGCCACTCATGTATGGCTTTTATCCACACCGGCAATCAATTTTTCTATATCATTTTAGGATACAAGCTCAAAATTTGTGTTTTCCTTTGTTATAACGGATAGCTAATAAACATTACGGTGGGCTCCTGTAAGATTTCAACAGATTACATCATTACACGCACTTATCCGCACTGCTTCCCATGGTGTGGTCTACTTCAACCTTGGATTTACCTTACTTTTGGAGAAAAATGGGTGGATGGGGTCCAATCCGAACTTTTGCCTGTGCCGACCTACGGCCATGATGCAGACTGGGGACTCCCAGTCTTGAGCTAGAAAGAGGGAGGGGCTCAAATGTGCCACCATGATGTATGAGTTTTATCCACACCGTTTATCTATATATTTTCTATATCATTACAGGGTAAGAGTTCAAAATTTGTGTTTTCTCTTCATCCAGATCTTTGTGATGTAATGAACAGGTTAGATGAGAAATAAACATCACATGGACTAAGAAGGTTTCCACATTGTATATCATTATCCGTACAGTTTTCCATTGTGTGGTCCACCTCGTACTAAGATTTACCTCTCATTTTTTAGATTATACAGTAAAATGATATGAAAATATGGATGGACGGTGTGGATAAAACCCATACAGCAGGGTGGCCCTTCGTAGCCTTACCTGTGCCGATCTCGGTACAGGCAGGGGTAGTACCGAATCCGCATCTCAACCTTTTCTGCGAAGGTGCAGGCGTTGAATTAGAAGTGCTCAGGACTTGCTTTAGCCATGTGCTGCACTGTACTTGCAACGATCCCCTCACCAAACTACAAGGACCATCCATGTGGCACAGATGGAATGTATCACGAAATCTACTTTGATGTACGATTCTAACAATCTATTAAATAATTATCACATGGAAGAAAAAAAAAAAAAAAAACAGTACCAACGTTCTAGAATCAATGGATGAGATCAGATGGATGAGAACATTAACGGATGAAACATTCAGATGGTCTTCCATCTAAAGAAGTCCCGACAATGCTGACGGTCCAGATCGCTGGGTATGGACCCCACATGCACAATGGACACGCCAAGACCATTTTATCTTGCACCCTTCGTAAATGGACCTTGCGCCCTTCGTAAATGGACCAAAGGTCAGAACAACCTTCTCTCTTCACTTTCTTTGGCTGTGAGGACATGGCAACTCCACGTTCCCTCTTCACACCCATTTCATTAATTACTACTCTTATCCTTCAGTCACATACACCCACTCTCTATATATATCTCCCTTTCCCCCTCCTTGTCTTCATCCTTCTTCTTTTCAAAATTTTGAAAATACAGCCAGGAAAACATACAAGAGGCCTTGCATAAACCCAATCTCTATATACAACCTTCACTGGCTTTCTCTTTATTATTTGTTATTGAGATTGTCGAAATTACAAAAAGAAAATAATAGAAGAGCTCTATCAAATACGCCCAGCCGCTTGCATCATCTTAGTTCTTAGCTTTTCAGAATGCCGAGATTTCAAGAAGAAGATCGCCAAAGAACTCCGAAGGGACACTTCGCTGTCTACGTCGGGACCGATCAGAAGAGGTTCGTGGTACCAACGGCATACTTAAAGCATCCTATCTTCCAACAATTGCTAGATAAATCGGCAGATGAATTCGGATTCCATAATAGAAACCGCATTGTCCTACCGTGCGATGAGGCCTCCTTCGAACGGGTCAGATCTTTCTTGGACAAACGCTCGTAGATGAACATATGAGGGAAGTGTACAAAATGGTGTATTTCTTTCTTTTTTTGAAGTGTCATTTTCATGTGGTAGGTACTATCTTGTTTATTATGGGATTATCATGAAGTACTTGAGAGTATGTGAGCTTGTCGGTGAGAATCATGGTTTTGTAATGGCAACACAAGGTAATATAATCCATGCAACTTGTACGGTTCAGATTGATTTGTGGTATCAAAGTATAGTAGGCATTACTTGGAATCTTTAGATGATAGTGAGTCATGCCGGTTCAGATTGATTTGTGGTATCGAAGTATAGTAGGCATTACTAGTAATCTTTAGACTATGGTGAGTCATGCACCACAGTGAAGCAGGGCGGGTTGCAAACACTTTCATTTCCAGATGGACCAGGGAAGCTGCAGAAGTGATTAGGATCGTCCTAACCATAAAACATAAAACAGGCACAACCATAATACATAAAACAGGCACATCTCGTAAATAGGAATCAATTATTTGACATACCATATATGATTTTAGGGTAAGAGAAGTTATTTTAATCAACTAACCCCGCTGTGCAGGGTTGCCATGCTGGATTTGTAAGATTCCATCCGATAGACATTCAAAAATCCTTTTTAATTTCGTTTTTACTATTTATAGTAAGTTTTAATTCGATTACAACTCTCGATCCTTTAAGCACCCGGAGTTGTGCCCAACATGAAAATGGCTTAGAAAATTTAGGAAAATAACATGATTTGGCCAAATTGAACGCTTACTATTTTTTGGTTGAAAACTATGAAGTTTAGTGGAAATTATGATAGTTTATAAATAGTAAGTTTACTGTATATATAGTAAGTCACGTGGGAGTTTGAGTTGGAGTTTGATTCTAAAACTTCTTTATCAATTAATTTATTAGAATTTATTTTTATTTTAACTATTTTTCCGTGTGAATTCGGGGAACCTCTGTGAGAAGTTCAGAGAAAGTACATGGATTCAGAGTAATTATCCCTTTCATGAAGATGGTGATTGACCTCATCACATCCATCCAGAACATGACTGGCAATCGAGATGGCCCAAATCATGGGTCTCGTGATGGATGGTCATAGCTAAAAATCACACTGATTTAGTGATCTGTCGTACTGAACTCGGGTGGCTATCCAATGAGTGGTTATAAATAAAATTGTCAATGGACTGCATCAGATGGTTGAGATCATCTGATTGGTGTTCTTTTATCTGCTATGCTCTATGTGGCCCACTCTTTAGATCGTTCGGAGTGCTGCTTAGACGAGTCACCACCGTTTTAAAAAAAACATTAGAAGGTGATGAACTATGAAGTTTGAACATCGAGTGTTGTTTTTGTATTAAGAGGGAAACGTTACCGTTTAATTCGTTTCGATCCATGGCTACGAAAACAGATGATTGGTAATGATTATAGTACAGGAAGTCTCTTATTGAATCTTATTCGCCCATAACGTGGGCCATCTCCAATTTCCAGCTAAGAGAGAGAGGGGGGATCATTTGTCTGACAGGCACTAGGGTCACAATAACCACTTGTGAGAGATACGTAGCATTAGTTGCATAGGCATTAGAGTCGCAACCAGACAAATGTTAGAAGCTCTTTGTCTCTATTTGTTAGTAGCTCTCTCTTTCTCTTTCAGCTGTAATCAAAGACAGCTCATGTTATCTACGGTGCAGGTCATGGATCATGTTATCCACGGTAGAAGCAGTTGGGCTGATATACCACACACCAAGGCATGTCTGGTGTGCTTGTCGTCAAAAGATTCAAAGGAGATCAAAGTTACATGGCCCCACAATGATGTATTTATTATATCCACAACATTTATCCATTTCGCGATATCATTTTAGAGCATTAGCCCAAAAATGAATTATATGCAAAGCTCAAGTGGACCACGTCATTAAAACATTCATAGGGCCCACCATTAAATTTATTTTACATCTAATCGGTTCATAAAGTCACATAGACATAAATGAATGGAAATATATTATATTGATCCCCTAAAAAAGTTTCAATTTTAGACATTCAATCCCCCACTGCTTTTTGTGGTGTGGTCCACTTGATCTTTGGATGTCTTATTTTTCATCTCAAGCCTTACGATGAACTTGCCAAATTGGCGGATAGCTCGGATATAACACATACTTCATGATGGGACCCACAAAACTTAGTGACATTAACACACCAGCCAGGTTGGTGGTTTGTGGTACACCAGCCAATCCGCTTCCATCTGCGGTATACGTCAATAAGAGACCTTTTCACTGTTGATTTTTGTAGGTTTTGATCCAATAGTTTAAATATTATTGAAGTGACTTTTAAAGAGGGATGGGCAATAAAATGGTGCCGACTAGCTTATTCATGACTTTGACATGTCCAGCGTACGAGCACATGGACAGTACGTACATATATATTTTTCTTTTCTTCTTTACTTATAGAAACGAGACATAGTTTCAGGACGCCTCTTTTGCCGACGGGATACTTACCTATATATTTTACTTTTCTGCTTTAGTAGTAGAAATGACACAGTTTTACTACGCCTCTTTTACGGATTGCCGTGTGTGGATCGATGTCCAAGCACTCTTTACACCTAAATATTTAGGTATTTTTGCCTACTTAAATTTGAAATAGCTTGAATTTCTCCATGCCCCATGGATCACGTGTGATCAATGGTTTCAATAAAATATACACTTTATAATGGACCTCAACATCCATTCAGAATTTTTTATGGTAGGTGTTCCTCTCCCCAATGACCTCCATTGTCGCCTTTGATGTGGATTATTTGAGTTGTAAAGAAAGCTTGATTTTGTTGCCAAAAAACACCCTCACAAGTTTGATGTACGCAATGTAAATTCATAAAATATAAGAGCCAAATAAAAATTTTGAAGTTGAAGAAAAAACAAAAAAACAAGAAGCACATAAATTTAAATGGTTCGAAGAAATGTCTATGACATGGGTTGGCAACATGACCTTTTCTTTTTCACTGTAATGTCTATGACATGGGTTAGCAACATGACCTCTTCTTTTTTCACTGAACAATCGAAATAAGAGAATACAAGGTATATCTCTCTCTATGCTCTTTCACTGCACAAGGAATTTCTCTCCAAGAAATACTATGAAAAATGCTCCTACTTTTACATATTTTCCCCTCGTGTATACGCTATACTTATAAAGAGCTCGCTTAAAGGTTAAGAGAAATTAGGCTTCACGTTTCCACTCTTTACATATGTTCCCCTCATATAGACACTATACCTATAAAGAGCTTGCTTAAAGGTTAAGAAACTAGGCTTCACGTGTATAGACAAAATAATAGGAGAGAGGAGATGTATCCTATTTGGAAACCTCTCTATGCAGCTACCTTACATCTGCCTTAATATGATTAAGAGCCACCACTTCAACATTCTTCAACTTGAAAACTAGTCTTTTAATAGTGTGAAAAACACTTTCAATAATATTTTCCAAACATCACTAATCGATAAGTAAAAATATATTCAATAGAAGTCTTGCTTTTAAAAAATAATAAAAAAATAAAATAAAATAAAAAAATCCCTTATAATAAACTTCATCAACTTACCTGCTATGTGATTGGTGTAAATCTTCTACATATATCTATCTTCCACCATGTCATGAATAAAGTGATATTGATATTAATGTGCTCGGTTTGAATAGGACATACCAAATTCTTAGAAAAGTGTAGTGCACTTTAATTAGAATAGTAAATCCCACCACTTTTCGCTTTTTTTTTTTTTTTTTCCTAGTAACCTTATCAACCAAATACATTCATTGCATGCTTATGTAACTAGCATATACTCCATTCTATAGTAGACAATGCCAATAACTATTGTTGTTGCTGGATTCTAGCCAACAGATGAGATTGATGTAGAACTATGCCCTCTAATAAACTTGTAAAAGCTAGAGAAGATATGAGCAGTGGGGGTGCCAATGGCCGGCTATGGGCCTCCCAATGCCTAAGTCAGGCTTGTAGATGATGATCTCAAATGTGTAGATTAGGGTTTAGATATCACATTTTTCTCCCCCTTTTCTGGTTTAGAGTGGTCGTATATATAGGGTCTCGGAGGAGGTTTCATACATTTGTCTCTTATTGTGCTACGCTGGAGAGTCCATTTTGACAGGATTCCTATCCTAAATTTCTCAAAGTGATAATCGGCTGAGCTTGAATTTTCTGGAGTGATCTTCAGTCGAGCCTGAATACATAGAAGTGATCTTCGACCGAGATCAGGCCATATCTTTCTCTTCTGGATTTGAGGCGAAACTCGCTCCAGATTTCTCGTACCATCTCTCTGGTAGTAGTTGACCTGTTCAGCTCGAGATACTAGGGAGGTCGGAGCTTAGTGTTCACTCCCCAAGTATAGGGTTGTGATGTAGTAATAAACTCGGTAAGATCGAGGTCGAATCCCACGAGGACTGGTCGTCACAATTCAAATCTGTGATTCTCCTTAACTAATCCAACAATTAATGTAGTGAATTACTAACACAAATTTATGGAAAATAACTATTGAGAATAAGGAAGAAAATTCAATCAGATGAAGAGCACTAGGACTTTCGAATCCACCCCTAATTATCATAACCTTTGTTTTGTCTGTTAATTCACCTTAATTTAGATTGATCTAACTTATCTAGAGAAAGCACAATCTGTGTCCTTAATCGGGCATACAGATTGTCTAATTCCTTTAAGCAATGCCATGAAGAACATATCCCATGTCCTTAATCGGGCATGTGGAATATGCAGTTCATTAAAGCACACTGTTTCTTCCTCTACAGGAACCTGTTCATGATCAGATACAAGCACCTAAAATAAGCATCCAAACCACATCCATCCATAGACTCTGATCAAAGTTCATAGATGGAGAAGTATAGAATTTAAAACAATCAAGCACACTAGGGAAAGAAACAAATCAATCTAATTAAAGTAAAATCAACATAGAACAATGGGTGTTCAAATTAGGGGTTTCATCTCAGCCCTAGCTAAGAGATTAGTTACCCATAAAATCCATTAAACAGATGGATAAATAAAAATTCATAAAAGAACATCAAACCAGTTTCTCTATTTCTTCTTTCTTCTCTTTCTTCTCTTTCTTGTCTCCCTTGCTGTAGATCTGGAAATCCTCCAATTTCTGAATGCCTTCCCATGTCCAAAAAACTCCTCTTTTATAGCTGCTGGAGGGCTGGAGTCAGTGGCAGAGTTGTAGCAGGACATGGAGTGCAAATTTTCGCAGCCATGATCGGTGGGCCCCACCGAAGTGTTTTCTGAAAAATCCACCCCGTCCATTGGATTCAGGACAAAATTTCAGTCAAGAATGGGTGGTTTTGAATGCCCATTAACGCGGCCTAGAGAAGAAAACACAGAAAGATCAGATTTGAACGTTGCAGGGCAGCCCTCTTGTGGCTTCTGTATTATGCACATGTGTACGCATGGGAGTGAAATATCAGCATGGGTTTGTAGTGCTCGCGGCCGTCTACAAGATGGATGGATTGGATCGGCCGTACAAGCCATGGGTGGGGCCCACTGCCGTTCGAAAAAACGGACAGCGTCCGATTACGCGCTGACGCTAAACAGGGACGCGGATTCGCTGTGACAATGGTGGGGCCCATTTTGTAGTTATTTTGGGAAATCCACTCCGTCCATTGGATGGAGGAGAAAATTTCGGTCAGGAATATGTAGTTTTCACCTTCTGTTGACGAGACCCACACGTTATCTCTCTCTACCGTTCAACCTGCTTTTGAACGGTTAGATTTCCATAATCGCTCTTATTTGAAATTCGGCCACCTACACCTTGGTAACATTGACCTCAGATAAAGAATGGACGGATTGGATTGTCCGTTTGGACAATAGGTGGGGCCCACAACTCGTCCGAAATTAACCCGTGTTGTTTCCAAACAGCGTTGCGAACGTGTTTGCGGAAGAAGTCGGTCAAACGGCTTTTGACCGTTGGTTCGGTCCAGTGCACACCGAGTGCACTTGTGTATTGTGCACTCTCAACTCATGTGGGGTCCACTTTGATAGTTATCGAAAATCTAATCCGACCATTTGTTTTCTCACCTCATAAAACAGGATGAGACCAAATTTCAGGCATATCCAGATTGTAGGTGGGCCCAAAATCGATGGTTTGTGGGCTGATTTGTCCGTTGGGGCACTTCCCGAGATATCCAGAGGTTGAAATTTAATATGTACGGTTAATTTATGGCCCTCATCACATGTATGAAGTTTCGAACTGATCGGATGGTGGAAAACATGTGATCTTGCATTCTAGACCAATTTCGGGCCTCTTTAACGTGAACGGCTTGATTTTCTCAGATTCCTGTCTTGTAACTCCATTGATCTTGGTTTTCTGGAGTCTGTCTCTTGCTCTGGTGTCTTCGGAGCGTAAAATTCATGCTTTTAACATCATTTTTCAATCAATGCTCCTGATTTCATCCTGTAACAAAAATACAGTAAAAATACTCCATTACGCATTATCATATACGTAAAATCTGGTAATGATCGGGGTCTGATATGCAATATTTGACCCTCATCACAACCCCCAACCAGCATTTTGCTAGTCCCGAGCAAAACATGCGAAAAATAATTTCAGAAATAAAAGACAATTCCTGTAAACTCAAGTGACTTGCGAACAGATAGTTGAGATGTGAAAATTCTAAAATTCATGAATGGTGAGAAGATTTTTCTCCTGAAATCAAGCTTACAGTAAACTTTATAATCAAGTTCAAAATATTAATCCATTAATTAGAACAATTTTAAACATTGAGTTCCATGAGTGTATAGTGTAATCTTGGTTTACAATAAAAAAGATCCAATTGTCAATTTCATGATATAATTAGTAATTCGTGACAACCAAACCTGAAACCAACACTAGCATTTTATATCATCTTTTTGTTCTATCAGCCTTTGATTTCCTTTATAAACAGTGAGGCTAAGGAGAGGAATCAAATTCGCACCTATAGGGAGCAAACCTATGGTGAAAACTTGTCGCCTATGGTCAACTATGGGGAATCGAATCTTCATCTATAGGGAGCAAACCTATGATGACGATTAGGCGACTTATTCTTTCAATTCTTCTTTATAAACTGATGCTAAAAATTTTGTTTTTCAGGTTGGTTTCTTTCATGCTTAGTGATTACCAAGTTACCATTTAATATCGAACTGAAAACTTAATGTGTAAGTGAGATCTGATATGTGCAATCCTGGCTCAATCAATGTTTACAACTTCTAATCATGGATTAACAACTCAAACTTAAGTGTGAAATCTGCCAGACAACTGAATCAAAGAGTCATAAATTACTCACATTTTGTATCTTGTAATTTCAAAATCACAACTATCCTTCAAAATCACTTTGAATTCAATAGAAACTCCAGAAAAATTTTAAAAATTTTCACAATTTTGCTCAAGACCAAGAAAATACTGATTAGGTAACCTAATCTCCCACCCCCAACCTAAAATCTACATTGTCCTCAATGTAAAGAAATAAGCATGCCATGCAGATGAGACAATGAACAGAAAAGAGTGATGGAAAGATGGTACCTGGACGAAGAATCAAGAAGCTTTCCCAAACTTAGCAGCGTAAAAGCGAGTCAGCACAAGAGAGAAATCAGTAAAATAAAAGATCCTACCTATACCACTTTCGCAGGTGCTCTCGATTGCATTTAGCGTATGCAACAAGCCTTTAAACCCCTAGGTTACCCCTAGTGGACGAGTTGTAGTCTCGTGAGGGTTTGCAGTAATGTTACCCACAAACATTGAACTAACTAACAAGGAAAAAGAAATCAAATGAAATGCTGGGTTGCCTCCCAGGAGCGCTAAGTTTAACTTCTTCAGCCAGACAAAAACGGACCATGAATTCATTAATCTTTAAGACCAGGGTCCGCCAAAGAACTTACCTCAACACTGTGGTTAACCAATCCCAGACAAGTGATGTGAGTTCCCATGAACTGTATTATCTGAAATGAGGTAATTGACACTATCATCAAACAATTTAAGGACTTCTGCTCGAACAACTTCCTCCATGTTAGGATCATGCTTCCATTGCATTTTACGTGACATTTCCGCGGTATGATCCTTACATACAGTGGGGCACACTCCTTGTATTTCTGCTATCTTCCGTTCAATTGCTGCCTTATAAGTTCGAAGAACATTAAGCAACCTGCTCTCTTTTGCCTTCTCAGAGTTAGAAACTGTGCTGTCAGGAAGAGTCTCAGAGGGATGAAGAGGTTCCACTTTCGCTCTCCATTTTTCAGTCTCCAATATCGGAGTAGAGTCGAGCAGTGCATTGACTTCGTGGATAGGACTATCTATGTCAAAATCCATGCCATGTTGTGCTAAGCAGGTCTCAAGTGGATCTTCAAAAGATTTGAGGAAGGAGTCCTGCACCAGACTATCGATCATGTCCACTTCAATATGTCGTCCAAATCTGCGGATTGTTGTCCTGCATTAAAGACATTGAGTTTAATATTCATGTTACCAAATGACAACTTCATAACTCCATTCCTGCAATTTATAATAGCATTAGATGTGGCCAAAAATGGACGACCCAAAATGACTGGGATCTGACTATGAGGATTCTGGACAGGCTGAGTATCTATAACTATGAAATCCACTGGAAAATAAAACTTATCAACCTGGATTAACACATCTTCAATAACACCCCGGGGCACCTTGACAGATCTATCAGCTAGTTGTAATGTTATTTTAGTCGGTTTCAACTCACCAAGTCCTAGCTGCTCATAAACCGAATATGGTAACAAATTGACGCTCGCCCCTAAATCAAGTAATGCCTTCCCGATTTTATGATCTCCTATGCCACAAGAGATTGTGGGAGCTCCTGGATCCCTAAATTTAGGAGGGGTGTTATGTTGAATCATGGAGCTGAGCTGCTCTGCAAGGAAGACTTTCTTATGAATATTCTGCTTACGCTTTTGAGTGCATAAATCTTTAAGAAACTTAGCATAAGCAAGGACTTGCTTGATAGCGTCAAGCAACGGGATGTTGACTTACACTTTTTTAAACACATCCAAGATTTCATCAAAGTTGTTTCTTTTCTTCATTGGTGCCAGACGTTGAGGAAAGGGTGCTTTGGGCACGTAAGGTGGCACATCCGTGGTTCTTGGAGAGTCAGAGATCTTTTGGACTTTGGATGCATTGGTGTGACTCTCTGCTTCATCTTGATCTTCTGTTTTAGAATTTGATTCATCCCTATGCATCTCTATTCTGTTGTCAATCTGTTTGCCTGACCTAAGGGTAGTGATTGATTTGGCTTGCTCGTGATATTGCCCTTGGTTGGAATTAGAGCCAATCTCATACTGTCCCTTTGGATTAGCCACAGGTTGGCCAGGGAACTTACCCTTCTCTCTCTCATTCAATATGGCAGCTAGTTGACCCATTTGTACTTCCAGCTTGGCAATGGATTGCGCATTTGCATGTAAGCTTTGCTGGTTGGCTAGTAAGGTTTGTTGGGTGTCTTTTTAGAATTGGAGAAAACTCTGCATAAACAGATGGAGTGTATCCTCAAGAGATGGTTTCCTTGATTGTGCAGGCAGTTGTTGATATTGCGGAAACTGCTGAGGTTGCATAGGAGGATTTTCAGATGGTCCTCCTTGTTGTGGTCCCTTTGCCCAAGAAAAATTTGGATGTCTAGCCCTCCCTGAGTTGTATGTGTTCGAGTAAGGATCGTTCCCAGGTTTCTGAAAGGTGTTCAAAGCATGAACTTGTTCAGAGAGGAATTCTGGAAATGCTGCACCAGATGGGCAAGATTGCGTAGGATGGGCAGGACTAGAACATATGGCACAAGCCTCGGCTTGAATTGTTCGTGGAGGTCCATTATGCAACATCAGAGCGTCAACCTTCTTTGTTAGGCCATCAATCTTGGCATAGAGATCAGGCGTGACTCCTATCTCATATATACCACCTTTCTTTTGTGGTTGAGGACTTCTTTCACCTCTATCTGAATAGTCCCATTGCTGGGAGTTTTCACACAAGGTTTCAAAGAATTTCCACGCTTCGGTATCCCTTTTGGTCATGAAGGACCCTCCACTAGTGGCGTCAACCATGCGACGATTTTGGGGTGTCAAACCGTCATAAAAGTATTGCACTTGTTGCCACTTCTCAAAACCGTGGTGTGGACACTTCAGAAGCAAGTCCTTCCATCTTTCCCAACATTCATGAAAGTGCTCGCCCTCTTTTTGTGTGAAGTTAGTGATTTCTCTACGGAGGGCATTAGTTTTGTGAACAGGGAAGAACTTGTTTAAGAACTTCCTAGACAGTTGGTCCCATGTAGTGATAGACCCAATTTCTAGAGAATTCAACCATGCTTTTGCCTTATCCTTTAAAGAAAAAGGAAAAAGGCGTAAACGGATTGATTCATCTGAGAAGTTTTGGAACCGAAAGGTAAAGCAAATGTCTAGGAATTCTTTCACATGATGATATGGGTCCTCCTTGTCTAAACCGTAGAAAGAGGGCAACAATTGTATGACCCTAGGTTTAAGTTCAAAGTGTGATGCCGTTGTGGCTGGCAACACTATGCATGAAGGTGCATTAAACTGGACAGGGGCTGAATAATCCCTAAGTGCTTTAACTTCATTCTCGTTCTCCATTTCAACTGGGATGTCTCTCAATCTTCTATGGAATGTTCTTTCTATTTCAGGATCACAAGATGCTAGTTCTATATCTAGAGATCTACATCCTAGCATAAACTAAGTAACAACCTAAGAGAAAGAAAACTAGAACTATAAACTATGATATTCTAAAACAAGTTAAAACTATGTAAATAAGAATGGGAAGAAAGAACCCGGAAAAAAGAGATTATTGATGTCAGAAGATTTAAGAAGCTCCTCCTTTACTTAGTAGCTTTCTTCCTCAATTCCTGAAAAATAGAAACAAAATCAAATCAAGTTTCCTAAAATAATGAAAAAAAAATCCTAAGCAACGGTTAATTTCTAAAAAAAGAAAGTTTCTAAAAAAATAAAAAGAAGAGTTAGTTTCTAAAAAGGGAAGAAATCCTAGAATTAGAAAGTTATTAAAAAGTAAAAACTTAATTCTAAAAATAAAAATTAGAAAAAGTCAAGAATTTAGAAAGGGATTACCAAATTAGAAGTTTATCTTAGGACCCTACAAAACAGGAAATAGGTTAATTTCTAAAATATAGAAAAAGAACTCTAAGTTAGTAAAATCCTAAGCTATGAATTATGATAAGAGAGAATCCTAAATTCAATTTGTACCGAAACAGTCCCCAGCAACGGCGCCAAAAACTTGTTCACTCCCCAAGTATAGGGTTGTGATGTAGTAATAAACTCGATAAGATCGAGGTCGAATCCCACAAGGACTGGTCGTCACAATTCAAATCTGTGATTCTCCTTAACTAATCCAACAATTAATGTAGTGAATTACTAACACAAATTTATGGAAAATAACTATTGAGAATAAGGAAGAAAATTCAATCAGAGGAAGAGCACTAGGACTTTCGAATCCACCCCTAATTATCATAACCTTTGTTTTGTCTGTTAATTCACCTTAATTTAGATTGATCTAACTTATCTAGAGAAAGCACAATCTGTGTCCTTAATCGGGCATACAGATTGTCTAATTCCTTTAAGCAATGCCATGAAGAACATATCCCATGTCCTTAATCGGGCATGTGGAATATGCAGTTCATTAAAGCACCCTGTTTCTTCCTCTATAGGAACCTGTTCATGATCAGATACAAGCACCTAGAATAAGCATCCAAACCACATCCATCCATAGACTCTGATCAAAGTTCATAGATGGAGAAGTATAGAATTTAAAATAATCAAGCACACTAGGGAAAGAAACAAATCAATCTAATTAAAGTAAAATCAACATAGAACAATGGGTGTTCAAATTAGGGGTTTCATCTCAGCCCTAGCTGAGAGATTAGTTACACATAAAATCCATTAAACAGATGGATAAATAAAAATTCATAAAAGAACATCAAACCAGTTTCTCTATTTCTTCTTTCTTCTCTTTCTTGTCTCCCTTACTGTAGATCTGGAAATCCTCCAATTTCTGAATGCCTTCCCATGTCCAAAAAACTCCTTTTTTATAGCTGCTGGAGGGCTGGAGTCAGTGGCAGAGTTGTA
This sequence comes from Magnolia officinalis, assembly GCA_021015155.1. Taxonomy (NCBI): domain Eukaryota; kingdom Viridiplantae; phylum Streptophyta; class Magnoliopsida; order Magnoliales; family Magnoliaceae; genus Magnolia; species Magnolia officinalis. The sequence goes on from JAJHSJ010000004.1 coordinate 89,537,797, forward strand.
GCAGGACATGGAGTGCAAATTTTTGCAGCCATGATCGGTGGGCCCCACCGAAGTGTTTTCTGAAAAATTCACCCCGTCCATTGGATTCAGGACGAAATTTCAGTCAAGAATGGGTGGTTTTGAACGTCCATTAACGCGGCCCAGAGAAGAAAACACAGAAAGATCAGATTTGAACGTTGCAGGGCAGCTCTCTTGTGGCCTCTGTATCATGCACGTGTGTACGCATGGGAGTGGAATATCAGCATGGGTTTGTAGTGCTCGCGGCCGTCTACAAGATGGATGGATTGGATCGGCCGTACAGGCCATGGGTGGGGCCCACTGCCGTTCGCAAAAACGGACAGCGTCCGGTTACGCGTTGACGTTAAACAGGGACGCGGATTTGCTGTGACAATGGTGGGGCCCATTTTGTAGTTATTTTGGGAAATCCACTCCGTCCATTGGATGGAGGAGAAAATTTCGGTCAGGAATATGTAGTTTTCACCTTCTGTTGACGAGACCCACACGTTATCTCTCTCTACCGTTCAACTTGCTTTTGAACGGTTAGATTTCCGTAATCGCTCTTATTTGAAATTCGGCCACCTACACCTTGGTAACATTGACCTCAGACAGAGAATGGACGGATTGGATTGTCCGTTTGGACAATAGGTGGGGCCCACAACTCGTCCGAAATCAACCAGCGTTGTTTCCAAACAGCGTTGCGAACGTGTTTGCGGAAGAAGTCGGTCAAACGGCTTTTGACCGTTGGTTCGGTCCAGTGCACACCGAGTGCACTTGTGCATTGTGCACTCTCAACTCATGTGGGGTCCACCTTGATAGTTATCGAAAATCTAATCCGACCATTTGTTTTCTCACCTCATAAAACGGGATGAGACCAAATTTCAGGCATATCCAGATTGTAGGTGGGCCCAAAATCGATGGTTTGTGGGCTGATTTGTCAGTTGGGGCACTTCCCGAGATATCCAGAGGTTGAAATTTAATATGTACGGTTAATTTATGGCCCTCATCACATGTATGAAGTTTCGAACTGATCGGATGGTGGAAAACATGTGATCTTGCATTCTAGACCAATTTCGGGCCTCTTTAACGTGAACGGCTTGATTTTCTCGGATTCCTGTCGTGTAACTCCGTTGATCTTGGTTTTTTGGAGTCTGTCTCTTGCTCTGGTGTCTTCGGAGCGTAAAATCCACGCTTTTAACATCATTTTTCAATCAATGATCCTGATTTCATCCTGTAACAAAAATACAGTAAAAATACCCCATTACGCATTATCATATACGTAAAATCTGGTAATGATCGAGGTCTGATATGCAATATTTGACCCTCATCACTTAGAACCTAGGTTATTTCCCCACGGGTTCCTTACCCATGTTATCGACATTCCTAGCAGGGCGAGTCCTCTCTTACCAATCTTTGTCCTCTAATGGCTCAACTCAACAACTCATTTATGAGCGGTAGGAACTGCTCGTATCATGTTAATGGTACTTCCGTTCGAACCTCGGTCACCCCAACTTAGAGGGATGTTACCTGCATATAATTTTCGCTCTTCCCATGTGAGGGACCATTTGATTTTCCCCACAACAATTGGCCCTCCACTTCTGAGCTTCGCCTGTACAAGCCCGGAAGTAAGATCTTAAACTAGTCTGGACATGTAGGAGTTTCATATTTTAAACTCAGGTTGAATTTTTGTTAACTGGAAGAGGTGAGAGCTAAAAAGTCAGCGGCAGGCATAAAAGTCGAAAAGGCATCGTCATTATACGAAACTGAAAAGGCATTCCATTTAATGTTCGTACATTGCAATCGTCGCCTCAGTTTCTGAGCGAAACGGGGGGGTGACAACTGTCATCCGAGCTATCATGCCTCTGATCAAGCGTACCCTATGGTGACATGTGGAGAGGCATGTTGATCAAGGCGTTGTTTCAGAGCCCCGTGCAGACATGTGGTGCTATACTGGAGTAGCAGTAACAAGGGGGGAGTCTATAAATACCCCAAGTTTGTCTCTGCTTTACTCATTTATGAGTCACCTGAGCTCTGTCGGCCTGCTATTGCTCATCCTCTCTTTTTTCCCGATTTTTGGCATCTCCTCACCCTTGGATTCCTCGTACCAGAGCATTCTTTTGGTATGCTTCTCTCCATTGCTCCTCTTTTTCTTTCTTCTTTTTTTATATTCGTCCTCCTTGATGTCTTTCGAGGAGGATTCCTGTAACAACCCCAATTTTGACAATTAGTTGTATATATTTTGTACACCCAAATATATTTCAAAGGGAAAGTAGTGAATGAGTAGAAATACTATAAAATGGATATTCTCATTCCTATTAATAGTATGAGTGTGGGATCTCGAGGACGAGATTTTCTTTAAGGGGGGTAGATTGTAACACCCCGTACTTTTTAGTACTCGGGTGTTACCTTGTAACCTAACTTAGTATAAATACAAATATAGCCTATTTGAAAATTTACCTTCATTATAGCCTAAATTGACCATTAAGAGTAATCTTCATCCAAAGATTACGCCATCTGATCGTTAATTTGGGAGATCCACCGTAGATCTTCATCTCAGTAGTTACAAAGTCTTGTGAGCCACTCAAATAGCAAATTTTAAGGTCACTAGATTGTAATCCTTGAATAAGAGAAAATCTATATGATCAAATAGAAATTAACTGGTAGGTTAGGACTTATCTAATGAAGGTTAATAATGTAGGTTATTTGTATCGTCACATCCAACCGTTAATCTGAAATAAAATAAAATGAGTGTAATAAATAAATAAATAGATAAATTAGTTTGAAAAAGCCTATAATACAACTCCTAAAGATAGAACCATCATATTCGAATACAAATATTCAATGATTAAAAATATAATAATAATAATAATAACGTTATTAAGAATATTGTAACAAAAATATTTAAAATTATAAATGCCTATGTAAGACCCGTATCCTAGTCCGTACTGTTCCGTCGACTCCCGCGATCCTTCCTGTCGAAGTCCGACAATTCGTGACTTATAATCGATGTTTGCGCGTGACCCTAAGTCGTATCCTTTAAATTTGAGTCGGCTTAATCCGAGACTTGTACCATTGCGACCGCACCGTCGCCGCGGTTCCAACGCCACATCTTGCATACCGATCCGACACCTTGGCAGGGAGATGTAGGCCCGTGTTCCGTTCGAGAAAAAACACCATGCATTTGCAATCCCAAGAGAATCTCTACAACATGTCCCATCAATCAATCACTCAATCAATCAATCAATCACCTCATGTTAAGTACAAGAACACTCATACTTTCTTTCTCCACAAGTCAAGCAACCACCAAGTCAACTTCTCTCACCCTCTCTCTTACACACCCATACATGTCAAGTACATCACTCACCTCACCCATCACTCACCTCACATCCATCACTCCTTACAACCCTCTCTCTCTCTCTCTCTCTCTCTCATTTTTCAACACATTCCAAGCTAAGCAAAAAAAGGGGACGTCCAAGCTCTCCTATGTGAGAGAAAAGTGCATGTGTGTGGCCCACTTCCCATCTTAAATCCTTCATCTTAGCCACTCAAACCTCATCACCCTCCATCAAAGAGAAGCACAAGGAGATTGGCTTTCCATCAGACCAAGAAGATCGAACGGTGGGTGCTTCTATAGGCTAGTTTTCATATTTTTATGAGGGGCCAAGTGCGGCCTACTAATTGATGGTATGGATCTCACTTTGGACCCTAAGATGTGGCCAATGGCCCACCTTGATTCTCATTATCATTCCATAATGGGGCTATTCTCCATGGACCCCATCATGATGTTTACTTTCTAGCTTGACAAGAGGTCATCTAGACCTTCCATCTTAGTGGAGAAGTAATCTCCACCATTGATTTTTGATTTGGTGGGCCTACATGTATTGGGACCCACTTGATGTATGATTAAATGCATGGAAACGGAGGGCCTAGAGTGTCGGGGTCCCTCCATCATCATGTGTGTCTCATTCTCATTCTCTCACTCTCTTTTCATTTTTCTTGTGATAGGTGGCCGTGTGGCCTACTCGGATGGATCCTACTTTGATGTGTGTATTACCAACACCATCCAACCATTTGAGTGGCCCACCTAGGCAACATGTTCGTAGGTGAGGCCCACCTTAAATATGTCTTATACAACTGTCTAGCATCCAGGGATGCTTGACGTTGCAACTTAGTGAAGTGTGAGCTGACAGTGGGTGTACTAACGTAAAAAAAAAAAAAAAAGGGTTTTGGGTGGACCACTCATGCAGGCCCCACCTTGATATATATTTTTAATCCAAACCATCCATCCCCTTTCTTACATCATTTTAGGCGTTGAACCGAAAAACGGAGCCAATCCGAGGTTCTGGCGGGCCATAGCATAGTAAATGGCGGGCCCTACATGAGAAAAACCTAAAAAAAAAAAAAACCCATTTTTTTTCAAAAAAAAAAAAAAACATATGCAACATGTCGCTGCTGCTGCCAGAGGCAAGCATGTAGTGCCTGCTGCGTTCACAGACGGACGGGCTGGGAACTGAGTCCCAGCAGTGGGCCCCACCGTGCTGTGTGTGACATCAGCACCGTGCATATGATAGGCCCTTTAGGGCAGTGAGCCCTTCCCAAAAATCGGCCATATACGAAGCTCAGGTGGCCCACATCATAGAAAACAGTGTGGATTGAACATCTGCCGTTGAGATCCTTTTTGGGTATCACAGAAGTTTTGGATCAGAAATGAAATTTGTTTTTCCTTTTCATCCAGGTCTGTGTGACCTTGCCAACAAATTGGATGACAAACAAACATTATGGTGGGCCCCACGTGGAACCCACCATTGATGTATGTGTTTTACTCACACCGTACACGACTGTGGATGGTGGAAACCACCATGGTGTATGTGCTCTGTCCGCACAATCCACAGCACTAGACGGTGGGACCCACCTAATGATGTATGTGTTCTTGCCTCACCGTCCATACCACTGGACGGTGGGTCCCCAATAATGTATGTGTCCTCTCTACGCCATATATCCCTATGGGACCCACCATGATGCATGTGTTGCATCCAAACCGTTCAACCATTTTGAAAGCTCATTTCTTTTTGGCATGAGCTAAAGAATGAGTCAGATCCATGGTTCAAGTGGATCTCCACCGCAAAAAAAAAAAAAAAAAAAAAAAAAAAAAAAAAAAAAAAAAAAAAAAAAAAAAAAAAAAAATAGTGGGGATAGTGACATTCACCGTTCAAACTTCTTAAGGGCCACGATAGTTTTGATCTAGCTAATGTTTCTGCCTTCACTTCATCTATTTCCATTATTGGGCCCTGTAGGATTTTAATAGTGGAAATCACTGTCACTACTATCATTTGGAGTGCGGTCCAGTTGATCTTTTGATATGATTCGTTTATATATGTTATATATACACCTTGATGTGTTTGTGGCCCGTTGTTGAGGCCCACCTTGATATTTATAAGGCCCATTTGAGGAGGCCTGCCTTGATGTATTTGTGACCCGTTGTTGAGGCCCACCTTGATATTTATAAGGCCCATTTGAGGAGGCCTACCTTGATTATTTGTGACCCGTTGTTAAGGCCCACCTTGATATTTATAAAGCCCATTTGAGGAGGCCTACCTTGATTATTTGTGGCCCGTTGTTGAGGCCCACCTTAATATTTATAAGGCCCATTTGAGGAGGCCCATCTTGATGTAGTAATGGCCCATCCATTAAGGCCCACCTTGATATACATGAGGCCCATGATGTGAGGCCCATTTGATGTATTGGAGGCCTATGGGTCGAGGCCCAATGGGATATACATAAGGCCCACAGAATGTGATTCCACCGTAGTTTATGTGTTGACCTTTATGACGGGCTATACCTTGGGAGCAATGATGGTTTGACGCCCACATTGTAAGTATAATGTTGGTTAAATGTCCGCATTACGACTCTCCCTAAGGCCCATTGATAGGCCCATACTTGTTACGGGTAGGCCATCTAGGCCATCTAGGCCCATCTTCGTTGTGAGGATAGTTCATCACTTTATAACATGCTTAGTATAATTCCATACCTCATGTCATACCCATCATATGTATGCTTGATATGAGTAGTGATTGATCATAGCATATGTCATTGGGTAGATTACTTATGAGACTCATTGATAGGAGTACCCACATGAGCGCATGGTACGCGCGAGATTGCTGCATGACTGACGGTGTGACTCATGCATTTCGCATTGTGTGTCGTGATCACTGCACACCCTAGCGACATCAGGGTCGTGGCATCCACAGGAACATCGTGGATGGTCGTATCGGATACCGAAAATATTGACTCTAGCATTGTGGGCACTTAGGATGTCCTTAGGTGAAAATTTTAAAACTTTTTTTGTACCAGGAGATGCTCCAACGTCTAGACCGAGTGGATACACGAGCGCACGAGTGCCGAATACCAGTAGGCCGCGTCTCCCACTGTGTCATGGTCAGTTGGAAGGGGGTGTGGCCTTATCCGCCCGAGTGAGGGGGCTATAAGTTAGGCTGAGTTTGACCAGCTCGTAAATGAGTCCGCCATCGACAAGCCAAGTAGGTATTGGCAGACTACTGGTCAGGAGGATAGTGTGATCTCTTCTACTTGCTTGGTTGTACAGCTAGGGAGGAGGCAATCAGTGTGAAGTGTATTAGACCTCGGTGATATCCAGAGAGGAACTGTACTGATACATGTACTTGATAAGAACTGGTATGCTTACTTTGCATCTCGCATATGACATTTAGCTACATAGGCCTCACATCGCATGGCCTTGGTATAGCCGATAGCATTCATGTCTTGCATCATATAGCTTTGGTACAGCTGATAGCATTCATTGACTTACCGCATATTTTTACATTACTCTGATATTGTACACTTAGCGCTTGCCTTGCGCACACACTTACACCACCCTCTAAGCTTTTGTAAGCTTATGCACGACCGTTGCGTGTAGGTGTCGTTGGATCACAGTAGCACTGAGACAGGAGTGCATGTCAGATTATTTTAGAGTTTTTAATCACCTTGTATTTCCCTTTCCATATTGTACTTAAAATTTTTGATATAGTGGATATGTGGTGATGTTGTTTTGTGACTTGGTTATACTTGTGGTTATGCTCCATTACAAAAAAAAAATCGTACTGAAAATCCTTCTTGTAGGATCCCAGGATCAGAATCTGGCATGTGAGTGTCGGGATCCAAGAATGAGGCACTATGGAGGCTGTCGGCGCCGGATTCGGCGATCGGGAATTTTGTGAGCCCGTTTTCTGAGTTTGGAGTGTGACAGCCTATTAGACCATCTTATCAGTAATCCAACCATTGATTTCCAACTAAGGTACCCTTGGGACCATTTTGATCATTAACGTTCAATTTTAGAATGATCTGATCATCAGATCAATGGAAATCGGTAGTTAAATCACAAAATAAAATAAAATGGCCCATTTGAATTTTGGATCTACCTCATCTTCAATACTCTACCCTAATATGGTTTTGTAAAATGAACTGACGGTCTAGATTTGTCAAAGACACTCATATGGGCCCCACTGCATCTGCATGTGTATAAGATGTGCATGCACTCACAGTGCACCAGATCCGTTAACACAGTCAAACCGTGTTGACCCGAGAATTTTCAAAAGGGAAGAGTTTCTTTGCCAGTTTTCCCGCCCGACTACAGTTTAAACGGACACCGTCCATTTGCAGCCGTTGTGGCCCACCACCACGATCATCTGGGATGATCCAAACCGTTCATCTCATAGGGTGCACAAATTTGAGTAAACCTTAGGATTTTCACACATTTCTGTGCACGTGAATACACTCGGTACCATGCATAATATGAGCATGCATAGGAATGATTTCTGAAAATGTAAACCTTCCGTTACTAACGTGATCCGTGGTCCACCTTCGAGATCGGCTCCCCTGATCTAAACCGTCCATCGTGTTTGTCTGCCAAAATCATCCAAGCCCATGGTGTCTGTACAATATCATGCATATTCATGTGTGCACAAACAAGAGCGCAAATTGCGTTGCATGAGGTTGCTTTTATCAAAAATAGAATATTTGCTTTTTCTGTAACAGCTGGCAATTCGCGTGCGGGATTTCCTTCAATCCCAGCCCTTTGTGTGGGAACATCTCAGCCCTCCATTATCTCCGCTTTGTTAGGGTTTTCATCGCCTAACGATAATCACCGCGACTTAAAAGACTCGAACCCACTGAGATTTTTAGGGTTAGTGTCTAAATGGCGGGCTCCACAAAGTCTTTATAACCCATCTGAACCTTCCAAATGCATCAGATCATAAGATCATCCACCCATTGAGAAATTGCCATTGATGGTGGAGTTATCTTCCTCGTATGGCCAACAAATGCACTATCTGATTATGGACCCCATTCCTGGATCCAAAATGATCATACGATGGAACAGTATTCCAGAAATCCATCCATATAGTCCGATTATGGTCAAGCAATCCCTAAGCTACATTTTGAACTTCTTCGAGTGGAATTTCAAATCTTCTTAGCTGAAATCGTAACTAATCTAGGGATTAGTTAGCATTAGAATCCTCTATAAGCGGATTAATAGAGTCTATTTTAAGAAAGCTTTTAAGGCATCCCTTGCTAAAAATAGAAACCAATAGAGAGAAAGTTAGAGTGTCGTTCTTCCCTTGCCTCACTGAGTTGAGTCGACTCAGTTCAGATTGAATTGGTCCCAACAATTGTTGCTGGAATATTGAGTGAAACATAAACGAAAGAGGAAGAGAAGAAAGAAAGAAGAAAGGAGGAGAAGAAGATAGAGGAGAGGAGAGGGGGTTGCTGCCAATTCAAATCCACTGGTCGCACGCCACATGCCGAGTCGAATCGGCCATTCCCCTGCTAAGGATGGGTGGAGTGATGCCATCCAGGCCCCCGCTCCACTCTGGAAACCATTGCGTGGTTGGAATCCCTCCTCTCGCCTTTGTCCAAGTGGGTTTGAATGTGAGTCGAGTTCGAGTTGTGTAACACGTCCCTGAATTGGCTCAGTTTGTTCCACTGAGTCAGATCGCATTGGTCACATGTTTCAACCGAATGGTGATTGAACTCACTTGCTGCGTGCATGGTTGAAGATGAGGAATGAGAGAGAGAAAGACTGGGGCACTACCAAGTTCAGACTCACTAGTGTGACTCGGCCCAGCCCTTGAGTCACCACCCAACCTCTGGTCTATTTCGGGACGGGGCTAATATATTTGCACTGCGTCCAGAGAGTGTTGGGTTTGTATAAGGAAGCAGGGAAGAAGAAAGGAAGAGGAGATAAGGGAAAAGGAAGAAGGAGAAAGGAAGAATGATAGGTAATATCATGTTATTTTATTTAATTTAAAATAATATTCATCATTATTAGCTTTAAAATTGTTATTATTACAAATTCTTACTGAAATATTGCTATCAAATATTTTTATAATTATCTTTAATTTTAATACTTTTAGTTTGATAATTATTTTATAATGTGAAATATTATTAGTATGTTAATTTTTTTAAACTCTTAAATTATTATTACTATTTTTTTGTATTTTGTATCGTGCAAACTAGACTTCAAATCCCTAAATTTTAGACAATACATCAAAACCCTAAATCTATCGATTGAAATACCTAGCTTTAATCCCGACCATATAACCTGGTATACTGTGATCTAACTGCACTAATTTCATTAATCATGTTAGATGTCAATCATAAAGTGCGAACATCCAATCTTAGCAACACTGAGAGATAATCCAACCCTAAGGTGAGGATCACTCTTTAAGCTTTTCTACATCTTGATAATTAGCATGTGTTCATTTATCTTATTGATTGGTTAATGTGATTCATCGCTCTTGTTGATTTTAATTCCATATAATCAATTGATGAATTGGATTTGAATTCAGATATATGAACATGTTGTGGTTTACAAATATTTATATTATAGTTTAAGATAAGTACCTTAAATGTGTAATTGCTATCGATGTTTTTCGTGACTTATTTTGCCACATGAGGTTACTTGATGATGTTTTAGGAAATCCTCGAACTAGTGGCCCACTGTGTAATGAATTAAATAAATTTTGCGACGTGGACTTACAACCTTGTGTATCATTTGTGCTTATGTGGCTTTTGGGGAGTAATCCCTTTTTATCACACCATTAGGTGGAATATTTGGTCCATGCGGCTTTTATGGAATAATTGCCTCACGTGGCTTTAATGGATTATTTTATATAACTTTACGGTGGTAAGTTTCACTTGTTGGACAATGTTTGGCCACTAGTTGGAGAGTTCTACCCTTAAAACATTATGTTTAATAGTCTCATGAGCCAGGGATAGTGGAATAGGACACTATGCATGAGTTGTCGGCCTATGCTGGGTGACAAACCTCCCGTAGTGACTTTTGAGCTTCCTTAAGATGATTGTTTGAAATTGGAATAATAGTAGTTGGACTAATCATACATCTTCATGGCATAAGGACTTTACCGGGTGGTCGATATAAGACACGGAGTTTTCTTTGGTCACTACGAGCTGTACCGTAGAGTATTTTACCTAGTGATCATAAGTTTTCGTTGCGTGCATTCGACTACCATGGGTCGTCCTTTTCGCATGGACTTTTTCGGGTGTCTATTTTCCTTGAAAGTACATAGAATACTTTTCTAGGAAGTTAGGCCACCATGGGTCTCCTCATTGTATTGTCTTTTTCGAGTGTCTAGTTCTCTTAGGGCATACCTTTGAGTACTTTTCTGGGTGGCTAGTTCTCCTTGGACGACTTTTTACCAGCTGGATGTGCATCCCCAGGTCTGTGAGCATGTGCATGCGTTCATACATTTAAACAGGATTATCTTTGTAGAATTTATCTGATGAATGCATATCTGATGAACCTTATCTAATTTTCAAGATAATCATTATAGAATATTTGTTATACACCGTTCCTGATAACTATACTTAATTATCTTGATAATATGATAAATCTTTGGGGTTATACCTTACTGGGATAGCCATTGATGTTATCAAACCATATTCAGTGTGCAGGATATGGGTTTACTCTGGTGCGTCGCATGGAGAGATCAATGGCTATGCAACTCTAATTTCTAGACTACTTTCATTAATTATTTGTTCAATCTTTAGTTAATAAGACATTGGTTTGTATAAGTTTTCGGATAACCACTTGAAACTTGGTTATATATATTCTGACTCCCTCCTATACTTGATTTGTTTTTATTTAGCTAAAATTGTTAACTCTGATAAAAGAAAAAAAAATGTACGTGAAATTGACTATCTTTAAAGGTTAACATTCGGGTTTTTGGAAAATGAGTAATGCACTCGGGTTTTGGGAACTGGGGTGTTACAATTCTGATGTGGCCACTGTCTCTGACCGTCTTTTGGATGAGTCAAAGGGTGGTGCCTCTGATTCCAAATCTTTACCATCTGTTAAATCTAGTCATCATGGGCCTGTCCCCCTATCTGAGATAAAACCGTGAGGTGAGGAGCCAGCCTCCTTATCTTCTAGTGAGCTAACCTTTTCTAATAATGTAATACCCCAAACATTTCAATACTTGAGTATTGAAAGTTCTCAAGTGTTACAATAAAGTTTAACTTAATATGTACATGTGTATGATACCAATTTAGCTATCCTAACCTTACATATATTCTCTAACATGAATCTGACCGCTGAGAATGATCTTCATCCATAGATCAATCCATCCGACCGTTGATTTTAAGATAGGACCATCATATATCTAAGTATCCTCACTTGTCCATCATAACCAACCGCTCAATCAAATATTCACTACTAGATAAAGACATTTAACCATCCACTTTGATTTTGAACCACCCGATCATAGTAAACTAGCTAATTGATCCCTACATCCGTTTGTACACACATCAGATTGAGATTTTGATTCATTTATTTGTTCGCTACCTATGAATAGGCCTAACCCACCATCAAAAGTACAATTTAAGAAACTCACATATGCAAACAAGTCAATTGAACCTAACGGTACCCATGTTCTACCTTTGACCACTCTAGAAACCCACTTTGTGTTCTTTTGTTCACGAAACTAATCGTATAATCACTTATATATATGACCAGAATGTTAACCATCAAGTTTTCTTATTTTAACATGTCATCTAACCATCCATCATGTTTAGATCCACTAAATGGGCTACCTAAACATTAGAACGAACTACTCAGTTCGAAGATCGTAACGTATATGCCACAACTACTAGCTGACTTCTCTATTAGATATATGAAAGCGTTGATTTAGACCTCGAGGCGGTATAGCCTATTAAAAAGGCATCTTGGTTATCTGTAAGCGATCAAGGCCCAAAATGGGGCGATGGAAAGAGAATGAAAAATAAAGAATGTCTGTGAAATTTCAATGCATTTGGATGGTATAATCCGACGTTATAGACGGTGGAAGTTTGAGAAATAAAAGTGGCAAAATCGTAAATACTTAATGTCATTAACCTATACCCCTGAATTCTAGATCACATAGTTCTCATCATCTATTTCATGTGAAATTTTATACCATGCCTATTTATCATAAGTTAACTATACACGTCGAATTTTAGCCTTTAAATCATTGTATAAGTGACCTAACTGACAAACTAGCCCTTTAACCATTGATTTTGGTGTCCATTAAGTGAAGAAAGGTTATGGTTAGTTGTAGTAGGATATTTCTTTTGTATGAACGACTTGGATTTTCCATTATATAGACCAAGTGTAAAATATGAGAACACCACCTTGGTAGGCTTTTCCTTAGGTGCGAAGTTATCCTTTTAGGCTTATAAACTCTTTATAAATCTGGACATTCCAATCTAACTACTTCCTACCGTCCATCGCAACTCGAATTTGGACCACACGTTGGCTTTATATGACTATGATATCATACAAAAATTAGACCGCGATCTATGATCCTACACCATTGAATGATCACCGCCTTGACTCCAATTCCTTCCTTTCGGTGGAAAAGGTGAAATTTCATATTTATGCTTTTTTCCACCATCGATCAACAACCAAATTTTGCCTACACATTTTTGTATCATGGCTATATATTTCTCCTAAAATTGGACCCTGATCATTAAGCATGGACCATTAATTGAGATCAAGACCGTTTTGACACTCATTAGGAGAACTTTTAAGATAAGCCTCCAATTAACTCCATCTTTTAGCCCATGGCCTAACGTGACTCTACGAAACCAATGAAGGGTGTAGATATCCCAAGAACTCACCACAGTGGACCCCCACATGAGCCATAGATAGCCTTATCAACAGAAAACGGAAAGCCTTGCGCAAGGAGGATTAGAGGCAAAAACTTGCGCTCGCATCTCCTATTCAAACAAGGATCGAAAAACTTAGAAGATCCTCCAATGTAAGGATCATGGATCCACCACGAACGCTCCAACGCCAGATCCCATCTTAAGGAACTTACCAAAACTCAAATTGCTACTGTCATGCCCCAAACTTAGAAACCGGGCTCACAAAATTTTCGATCACCTAATCCGGCGCCGACAACCTCCGTAGTACCTCATTCTCGGCACCCAGCGTTCATACGCCATATTCTGATCCTAGGATCCTACAAGGAGGATTTTTAATATACATTTAACTCATAATAAGCATAACCACAAGTTTACCCAAATCACAAAGGCAACATCATCATCACATATCCACTAATATAAACATTTGAATACAATGCTGAAAGGGAAATACATATGTCAAAATCAAAGCTCAAGAGGTGGCTGCACACTCCATGCTCAATGCTGCTGTAACCTAACGCCACCTGCACGCATCTATCGTGCATAAGCTTTATAGAAAGCTTAGAGGGTGGTGAAAGTGTGTGCTCAAGGTAAGTGCCAAGTATTCAATACAATGTCATAATCATACAATATCGAAAATACTGGCAAGATCATGAATCATACAATATCAGAGTAAGTGAAAATACTATAAGTCTATAAATCATTCAATATCAGAATATACAATGCAAATCATAATGAGGCAAATATATATACTGAGGATGCAATGCAATAAGCAAATCCTGCTAAGTCCGTCTAGGCCATATAAGTGCAGAAACATGGCAACCCAAAATGCTAAATGTTCCGGATGTAATGCAATATGCGATGCGAATGAAATGACCAAGCTGGAGTGTGAGGTTGGGATGATAGTACATAGTATTGCAAGCTATGGGGTCCATCACAAGGGACTTCTATCCAAACCAGTCTCATACCTAAATTTGGATAGCCAGACACAATGTAGTAGACTCCTGATCTCAGGTTAGTTGCGTGCCCCAACCGAAATCCTTGCCATTATGAAGGTACACAACAATTAGTTGCGTACCACCAGCCCGAGTGGATAGTGAATGAATGGATGAAAGAATATGCAACTCCTACTCAATAAGTCCACATATTAGTACGGTTCCTCTTTGAAAAATCACTGGGATTTATTACACTCCAAACCAGACGGTTCCTCTTTGAAAAATCACTGGGATCTATTACAACAAGGTGAGTGGAAGAGACCTCATCATCCGCCTGCCAATATCGGACTCGGCTCGTCGATAGCGGACCCATTTTTTGAGCTGGTCAGACTCAGCTTAACATTGCCCCCGCCTCTCGGGCAAGTAAGGTTGTACCCCCTTCCAACCGACCACGACACAATGGGAGACACGACCAACAGTATACGGCCCTCATGCGCTCATGCATCTACTCGGTCTAGACGTTGGAGAAACCTCTAGAACCAAGAGGGTTCTGGGACTTTCACCCAAGGATATCTATAACACACCATGTATCAATAACTGGGACACGGAATCGGCCTCGACAATCGAAATCGACCTCAACAATCGGCCACGACAATCGAAATCAGTATCGACAATCGGAATCGGCCTCGACAATCGAAATCAGAATCGCCCTCAACAATCGGCCTCGATAATTGGAATAAGTATCGACAATCAAAATCGGCCTCAACAATCGGCCTCGATAATCAGAATCAGAATTGGCCTCGATAATCAGCCTCGACAATCGAAATCGGTATCGACAATCGGAATCAGTCTCGATAATCGACCTCGACAATTAGAATCGAAATTGGCCTCAACAATCGGCCTCGACAATCACAATCGGAATCGGCCTCGACAATCAGAACCGGAATCGGCCTCGACAATCGGAATCAGAATCGACCTCAACAATCGGCCTCGACAATCAGCCTAACAAATGGCCTAAGGGAAGGTCACAATATGGACATTTAACCATCAATGTGGACATTTAATCATTATTGCTCCCAAGGATTAGCCCACATAGAGCCAAATGTATCGTAGGCCCATGGCCTCATACAATCACCATGGGTCGTATCAATGGGCCGCACCAACGGGCCTCATATACATCAAGTGGGTTATATCAATGGGCCCCACCAATGGGCCTTGTATACATCAAATGAGGCGCAATACATGAGCCTAATACACATCACTATGGGCCGCATCACATGGGCTGAAAATACATCTCAATGGGCCTTATCATATGGGCCGCAAACACATCACATCAGGCCTTGCCCATGGCCCTCGAATACATCACAATGGCCACAACCCATGGGCTTCAAATACACAATAAGTGGGCCCTGCACATGGGCCTCAGATACATCACACGGGCCACAACCCATCGGCCTAATGCACATCATAATGGGCCTCATTAAATGGGCTACAAAAATATCACAATGGTCACGCCATATGGGCCGAATATACATCTCAATGGGCCACGACCCATGGGCCTCAATACATCATAATGGGCCGCAACCCATGGGCCTCAAATACAACAAGTGGGTCGCATCAATGGGCCGCACCAATGGGCCTCATACACATCAAGTGGGCTGCATTAATGGGCCTCATATACATAGTAGGTGGGCCTTGCTCATGGGCCTCAAATACATAACATGTGGGCCCTACACATGGGTCTCATATTCATCAAAAGGGGCTATGTATCTGGGTCTCGAATACATCAAATGGGCCACGCTACACGGGCCTAACAATACAAACAGGTGGGGCCCGTACATGGGCCAAAATACATCATGATGGGCCTCATGGATGGACTGCACCAATGGGCCTCAAGTGGGCTTGGACCACACCAAAATCATTTCAATAGTTGTAGGTGTAACATGTGTACTACTGTACATTACTATTCCATGGGGCACATGGCCCACTAATGATGATCAGCACTGTCCAAACATTATCTATGTAAATCTGCACCATCCAAACGTTGGGTAGCACGTCCAAACATTGGACAACACCATCCAAACATTGTCTAGCACTGTCCAGTATAATCTGGATGGTGTGGATGAAATAATACATCATGGCGGTGTCCACGTAGTGGCTCACTAGAGGTTTGAATCTGCCTAAGTTAGTCTCAAGCCTTAAAATGAACTTGTTAATGGATGGATGGTTTGTATGGAACACATCCACACATGGGACCCACAGAACTTGTTGACGTCAGTCAGCAGATGGGTCCCACCATCTAGACGGTCTTGGATATCACGTGGGACCCACAGAACTTGTTGACGTCAATGAGCAGATGGGTCCCACCATCTGGACAGTCTTGGATATCACGTGCACATCATGGTGGGGACCCACCATTCAAACGGATGGATGGCGATGATGTAAGGTGGGTCCCATGTGCATAGAACACTACATCTGAGGTGGGTCCACACGTGTGGACCCACAGCTTTGGAGGAAGCTGATATTTGTGGTTACCTACATCCAGCAGCGACTGCTATTGGATGGTGCGCATTCATCACCAGAAAATGGTGGGGCCCACCTCAATGGATGGTTGGGATATCACATATACATTGCAGGTGGGTCCCACGTAGGGCCCACCATTTGGTATCATATGTATTATATATATATATATATATATATATATATATATATATATATATATATATATATATATATATTATTTACATATTATAGTACATGTGGTTACAACGTCCAGCGTCCAAATGGATGGCTGGACAAAATACATACATCAAGGTGGCTTGCGCAAGGTGGGATATAAGGCACATACATCTGGTGGGCCCCACCCTCACACTTGTCACACGTGTGGGGTGGGTCCCATGCAAATGGATGGACGGTTTAATAAAACACATATATTTCATGGTAAGGCCCATAGCTTTGACGTTGACAATACAGTAGCCACCTTACTGCTGTAAGATGGATGGACGGCGCGGATGATATCATGCATCAAGGTGAGCCACAAGCCATCACACACAAAGAGAGAGAGAGAGAGAGAGAGAGAGAGAGAGAGAGAGAGAGAGAGAGAGAGAGAGGAGAGAGAGAGAGAGAGAGAGAGAGAGAAAGAGAGAGAGAGAGAGAGAGAGAGAGAGAGGAGAGGGAACGTGTAAGGGAGGGACCCCGCCACTATTGGGCCCTCCCTTGAACCATACATCCATCAAGTGGGTCCCACAACAAGTGGCCCTTAAATCACAAAAAAGGGTTAAAATGTGGATCCAAGATCACCCACCGTCCACTTCTTCTTGGCTCCTTGGAAAGGTAGTCTCCTTGGCTTCGATCACAACGGAAGATGATGAGGAATGAAGGGTTGAGATGGGAGATGAGAGGGTAGGAAGTGGGCCACACTTGGCCCTTTTCTTTTAAGCTTTAGAACGTATGGACGCTTGAATTTTTTTATTTTTTATTTTTGGGTTGCTTGAGGATGAGAAAGATCAGAGATGTGAGAGAGATGAGAAAGATGAGAGATGTGAGTGATGGATGGGAGAGAGATGGGTTGTGTAAGAGTTTTGTTGACTTTTGGGGTAGCTTGTGTAAGAGAGGTATGAGTTGTGATGGGTTGAGTGATTTGTTGAGTGATGGGTTGAGTGATGTGAGTACTTGACTTGTACTTGACCCTTGATGGGATTGATGTAATATTTGGGTAGAGATTCTCTTGGGTTTTGCAACGCACGATGTTTCCTCGAACTGAACACAGACCTACATCTCCTGGCCTGGGTATCGCCTCGGTGTACGAGACGCGGCATCGGAACCACGGCGACGGCGCGGTCGCTAGGGCACAAGTCTCAGGTTGAGCCGACTCTGGAATACGGGATACGACTCAGGATCACGTGCAAGCGCCAGTTACAGATCGCGGGTCGTCGGAATTCGAACGGGAGGACCACGGAAGCCTACAAAATGGTACGGGTTAGGATACAGGTCTTACAGCTACCTGTGTTTCATCAAAACAACCAGAAGTCAGCGTTAACAATTTGCGGCCAAACCCATCAAGGAAGTTGGCTTGAAACTATGATCTTAAAACACCTTAAGGTTTCATGGAACGATCTAAACCGTCCATTCCACACCAAGAAGGTTTCCAAATTCAACTCAGAATTCTAGAGGAACTGGGAGAATCCTACGACACTTGGGATTGTTGAGTTTCGTGGAACTTGGTTGTAAGGATGTGTAGAAAACGCCCGCCACAAGGTTTCGTTGAACACACCAAGTGAATGGCTCTGGAGATTCAATTTGAGGCACTATGAGCTTCTTACAATAAATCTAAACCATCCAACAAAAGCATATTAAAGGGAAACCGGTAGGAACAAAATTTCCCATTAGAGCAACAATCATCTTCTACATTTAAACATTGATCGTCAATCGCTAAGGCTACACCCTTCCATGATCAAAACCATTCATTTGATGGCCCACCTAAAACTGAAATGCTGGAAGAGATAAAACAACAATTGAGGTCGTAATAGTAATATTAAGCAACGTATAAATCTGTTGGCACAAACCATTTTCTGCACACTAGCTACACATGGACTAAAACTGTGTTGACTGACAAGTTTACTCCCAAGATGACTCTCCATAAGCATTATAAAAACCCTGCTTCATTAGTAAAACAAATCACAGTAGCAGAGAAAAGGAGAGAGAGAGAGAGAGAGAGAGAGAGAGAGAGAGAAGAGAGAGAGGAAGGAAAGAGAAAGAAATAAGAGAAAAAGGGAGCTTGCGGGTCAACTCAGTGAAATCAGTGAGTCTAACAATGAGTTGGGTCCGAGTTGGAGTGATTCCAGCCAGCCACCTTAGCGGGTAAGATCCACGTGCCAATTTTCCTCCTACATTATATTATGCATCAAGCATTCTGCTAGGATTTGAGTTCAAAATTAAGTAGAGTCGACTCAGTGTAAAAACACACTGAACCGTAAATTCGTTGAACTAAGAACGTTAACGGATCAAGGTAGGTGAAGATCTATAATTTAATCAAATTGAAATTCTCAATTAGATTGGAAACTACTTCAAACCTAGCCCTAAATCTACGCCTATGCTAAACCATAGTTTGATATTGATCCTAACAGTACAATCTATGCAATGGGATGATCTAACCGTATGAATCATGTTTATTATGCTAGAGTTGGGTACGACAAGCATATATTCAAATCTAACAATGTTAGAGTGTGATTGAGTTTAAGAGGTGCGGGTTTTCCTTTAAATTTTATAATTTAATTTATTTGATAACATCTTTCTTACCTGCTTCAAGTTTTGATGTCATTTATCTTTACTATGCAAATCATTGATACGTAATTTTAGTTACTGCACTTATATCACACAACACAAGTATTATGTTGGAATCCTAACTCTAGTGATCAATATAATATCATGGATGTAATGCCTTACAGGTAGCGACCCTCTTGGTCGGCAACTAATCCCGTGGGTTGGTGAGTGGTGCACAATCGATATAAGTAAATTACCATGCGTGTTATATCACTTCTCAGGATTGGATGTCGTAAATAGTCACTCTATAAACACACCGTGTCATGTAACTCTCTCAATCACGTTGATGTGTTACCTTGAGATGTTTGTATAAATCCACGTTAACGTTGGACACATCGACGAATCTCCGTAGTGTGAAAAAGCGGGGTGAGCCAGATATCTTTAAACTACTTTTCACATTGTGATCATGATCACTGAGTGTGATGGACCGCACATACTTTGCTAAGCATGCATGTCATATAAAATGTTTGCGCATACCGATACCACTTGTATTTGTGGAGTATGAGATGTATTAGAACCCTTCTATTATTCTTATGAATCACTTGAATCATTGTAAACTTTAAAGGACAACCACCACTATGAGTAGCGCATTGACCCTCTCCAACCATACAGACGTTGCAAGTGAATCATAATTTGAGGTAAAGGACGACGACTGTTCTGTGGAAGACGGGTTCAAATAGAGAAGAAGAATAGTGCACAATTAGTTTTATTTATTTTCCGCTACAAACTTTGATAATGTAATAATCTCCTATTGAGAGGGCATTAAAGAGTCATTTGTATACTTTTTTACTCTGATGAAATAATAAATACAGTTGATTTTACTCTTATGAATAGTTACTGATCAGGGTCGAATATTACATATCAGACCCCAGTAATTGCCTAAATTTACATACCTGATAAGGCTTAATGGAATATTTTAATCGTATTTTCATTGCAGGATGTAATAATGAGCGTTGGACTGAAAAGAGGATTAAAAGCATGAATTTGATGATCCAAAGCCACCTGAGCACGGGATGGACCCCAGAGAACCAATAATAAAGATTTTACACGCCTGGGATCTGAGGAAAGCAAGCCAAAGGGGCCCGAAAAGGGTCCAGAATGCAAGATCACATGGTTCCCGTCATCCAATTGACTCGAAACTTCATACATGTGTTGGGGGCCGTAAATTAACCGTACATATTAAATTTCAGCCATTGAGGATCTCGGGAAGCGGTCCAACGGACATATCAGCCCATTAATCTTCAATTTGGGGCCCACCTGGTCTCTGGATATGCCTCAGATTTGGTTGAAATACATTATTTGAGGGGACAAAACAGATGGTTGGATTGGATTGCTCGTACACATTGCAGTAGATCCCACCTAAGGTGGCATGTGTATAGTGCACATGTGCACAAAACGTGCACCAAAAAAATCCGAAAGTCGGTCAGCGTTGCTGACCGACTCTTCTTCTCAAGACGAGAGAACGCAACAGCGTCTCCCTGTCCCAATTTGGGTTTCGATTGTGGGCCCCACACATTGCCCAAATGCGTGATCAGGACCGTCTATCAGGTCTAAATGAAGGTCTTTGACAATGCCTAGATGTCATAATCGTGAATGATCAGCAAGAATAGAATCCAGCCGTTCAACAATGCAATGGACGATGGAACGAGATCTTCCATGGCCCACAGCTGAATGGAGAAAAAAATATGTTTTTCTAACCGAAATTTCGACAGAAATTCGGTGGATGGAGTGGATTTTCCATTTAATCAAGGGAATGGGCCCCACCATTGTCACAACGGAAGAGGTTCCGTCCGCGTAACGCACGGACGCTGTCCGTTTTTGCGGCGGATTGTGGGCCCCGTACGTGGTCTGTCCGGAAGATCTGATCCGTCCATCGTGTAGAGGGCTTCGAGAACTTCAAAACTATGTTGTTTTTCCACTCCCATGCGTACACACGTGCGTGGTACAGAGGCCACAAACAGGCGATCTCGTGACGTTCAAAACTGATTTTTTTTAGATTTCTTCTGTGGGCCACGTCAATGGATCTTCAAAACCACCCATTCTTGACTGAAATTTCATCCTGAATCCAATGGACGGGGTGGATTTTCCAGAAAACACTTCGGTGGGGCCCACCGATCATGGCTGCAAAAATTTCCATTCCATGTCCTGCTACAACTCTGCCACTGATCCAGCCTTCCAGCAACTATAAAAAAGGAGTCTTGGACATGGGAAAAACATTTAGAAATTGAAGGATTTCCAGATCTACAGCAAGGGAGAGAAGAAAGAGAAGAAAGAAGAAAGAGAGAAATTGGTTTGAAATTTCATTTATGAATTTTTATTTTTATTTATCCATCTGTTTAATGGATTTTATGGGTAACTAATCTCTCAGCTAGGGCTGAGATGAAACCCCTAATTTGAACATCCATTGTTCTATGTTAATTTTACTTTAATTAGATTAATTTGTTTCTTCCCCTAGTGTGCTTGATTGTTTTAAATTCTATACTTCTCCATCTATGAACTTTGATCAGAGTCTATGGATGGATGTGGTCTGTATGCTTATTCTAGGTGCTTGTATCTGATCATGAACAGTTCCTGTAGAGAAAGAAACAGGGTGCTTTACTGAACTGCATATTCCATATGCCCGATTTGGACATGGGATATGTTATTCATGGCATTGCTTGAAGGAATTAGACAATCTGTTTGCCCGATTAAAGACACAGATTGTGCTTTCTCTAGATAAGTTGATCAATCTAATTTAAGGTGAATTAACAGACAAAACAATGGTTAGGATAATTAGGGGTGGATTCGAAAGTTCTAGTGCTCTCTCTGATTGAATTTTCTTCCTTATTCTCAATTGTTTTTTTTTTCATAGATTTATGTTAATAAATTGCTCCATTATTTGTTGAATTAGTTAAGGAGAATCACAGATTTGAATTGTGACGATCAGTCCTCGTGGGATTCGACCTCGATCTTACCGAGTTTATTACTACATCACAACCCTATACTTGGGGAGTGAACAGTTACCTTCATGAATGTAACTAGATGTGACTTAAAAAAAAACAAGGTGTGATTTTTTTTATACATTATTAACACCCGAAATTCTAGGGCATGAGTATACACTCGGGCTGCGAAAATTTGGGGCGTTACAAGTAATACCTTCGTGTCAAAGTTGACCATGATCGACCTGCAAACTCTCAAGTCGGTCTATAGTTTTCCTAGCTCAATAGATCTTCGCCTTCCCCAAGCTGGCCTCTTAAGTGGGAGGTTACGTTGTATCCCGCTTTCTTTACCTGAGGTCTTCCTCTACCTCTCTCTCCTTTGGCAAGAGAGGTTCTCTGTTATCTTGGAGTCGCCTTAAGGCAGTTGAACCTCAAGGTATGGTAAGCTATTTTCGGCTACTACATCTTCTGACAGCTAGTCGAGAACTCTAATCTCACAGTGGATGAGCTCTTTTACTTATACCAGACTCACAGTAGCTCATGATCTCATGACTAGTATTATTTGTCTTCTTGGTCAGGCAAGGGCCAAGCCAATATTACCAATAATCTGTCTTCTAACAAGGGTTGAAAGGACAGGTGGTTTTTGCATCTAAAGAATGGGAGGCTCTAGTGTCTAAGTTGGAGGTCTTATCATCTTGGGTCCTGACCTTCTACACCTTGCTAAGTCAGAACACATACCAAGATGTTGTACTTGCATCTCATTCACTTCCTTTTGGTACTGACATCATATTGTTTCTGTCTGTAACTTTTCCCAACTCACAGCCTAGCCTTCTTGACTATCTTTTACAATAGGTTGGGGTTACCAAATCACGACCTGCTGATCAGCAGGACTACAGGAGGTTGGTCACTTCGGAGCTTCTGCCTCAATTCGGCCTTACTTCAGGCGGTAAGTTTCTCAGTTCAACAACTCATTGTTACTGGTCAGTAGTTTTCTAACTGCATTTTCACTTTTTCACAAAGATGTCTGATCATCCTTGGTCAAAGAAGAGGAAGGCTTTAGTCGGGACCGAGCTGGATAGGTTGAGAGCTACCATGAAGAAAGTAGCTCCTTCTCATGCTCCTTATGCTCGTTTGGGCACAATTACTCCTGCTCCCTATGCTCCTTTAGGAGCTACTGTTGCGCCCATAGTTAATCCCACAACAATTGAGGCCACTCCTACTACTGATGTTGCCTCTCCTACTCAGTCATAGGAGGTGGTTGATTGTGATATGCCTTCCTAGAGGGTTGAGCAAGCTCAAGATGAGGAGGCTCCGAGTTCATATGGTACTTTTGAGCACTAGAGCTCGTCTCTTGAGGGGTTGTTGTAGGGGGACCATCCTCGCCCATCTTAAGACACCTGATCATGCTCCTTAACTAGGTTTGGAGCTTAGTGCTCGAAGAAGAGGTGAACTCCCTGCTATCGATGCATCTATATTGCCTCCTAGGGACGATGACAACCCTAACTATCAAGGTATGTCAATCGTCGGAATGTCGTATAGTTCTCTTCTACTATTTTCCTACTAACTTGACTTCTTTTCTATCGTAGGAGGGCCTTGGCACCATCGCGATTTGGAAACTCGTGCTCAACCTAAAGGGCCAGATCAAAGAGGCTAACAACTAGGTGGGCATTTCTATGGCCGACCTCAAAGCGAAAGCCTAGAAGTTGTTGGCAACCGTGAAGGCTTAAGAGTCGTCCCGAGCCGAGGCTGAGCCTCTTTATGATGCCCTAAGGATAGCCAAAGAGAAGCATGAGGCTGACATTTCCCAGCTGGTAGATGCTTCTTTTCAGCTGAAGGTGGAGCAGCAGATAAATGTCGAGTTAAAGGCCATGACGACTGAGCTGGAGGCTAGTTGATCGAACCCATGGGTTGACAACCCCAAGTGTAGGGTTACAATGTAGTAATAACCTGGTAAGACCAAGGTCAAATCCTCAAGGAATGGGGAACACAGTTTATAACCAATATAAGTCTAACATATTGTTTGGGTTTTACTCAAATGGTTAAGGAAAGGGTTTTAAAATAAATAAATAAAAGACTAAGAATTCAAGAATTAAGGACTCAAGAATCCACTTATAGAAATCATAGTATCTCATTCATTTATTCAATATATAACTCAATTGAAATCAAAGTCCTAAACTATCTAATCAGAAGATGATTTTGTTAAACTGATCATGAACACCAATAATGTAACGCCCTGAAAATCGATGGTCGAGCATAGACTCAACTCCCGAGTTCCAACGCATCACTTATGTAACATAGATAATGATGATTAAATGTTGTCCATATTAGTGCCTTAAACATGAATGAGATTATACCAAAACAACATATCATACTCCAGAAGCAATTAAAGTACACTACCGGAAGACTGTGATATGTATATAAACTATACAAAAGTAATGACAAGCCCTCAGAGTATGAATGTCACTAGGTTAAATAATTACAAGTTTAATTCAAAAATGTACAAAATTAGAAAGTGTAATGTTCTCTATCCAAAACCCTGTAGCCCCGTCAGCGTAACTCCAGGTCTACATAGACCCGCTACAGAGTTGTATATAGGAGAATTCCTCCTCGTCATCATAAAAGTCTGGCTCTGCTACGTAAGCATCACCATCATCTACAACTACAACAGGGTCTGGTTGGTATTTTAAAACACCGTCCTAGAACGTGAGAGTGAGTGATCAACTCAGTGGAGCTATAAGGCAGAGGTTAACATGTTATCAATTCAATCAAGCAGTAATAATAAAGCAATACAATCAAACATCCCTAAGTACTCTGGTTAATGCAAACATGAAATGTATTAATGATGTATGCCCTCACCTGCACTCCCTCTACGATGTTCCTCTTACGATCGCGGCATGCACCCCTTCCTCTGTGCTCAACGCCAATGCCAAAGGCACATGCAATGTGGTGCATGAGTGTGATTACCAAGTTCTTATTAGAACTTTTCATGCAACAGGATTGAGAAGCTAAGGTACCCCCTTTATATCATTGACCCAAACAATGATCCATTTAGGGTCGTCAATCCTAGTTCATCACATACGATAGGCAAGTTCGCGAGTTTACACCATGGGTTACTACGAGAGACTCGTCACCGTCAACATAGACTTAATTCACACTCGAGGTTACCTCACCAACTCCCTACCAACTGGTAGTATATTTTCAAAGGTTCGTCACCAACCCGACTGGGGACCACAGCTAGGCTGCGCCGGGGTAGGCCTATTTCATACTCGAGGTCACTCCACCAACGCCCTACCAACTGACAGTCTATTTTCAAATATTCATCATCGACTCGACTGGGGACCACAGCCAGGCTGTGCCAGTGTAGGCCGACAGCTCGAATATGGTGTCCCATACCACCGTATTCGGATTACGAGTTTGGGTTGCTCATTGGTCACTGCAAAGAGGCTCGTCGCCACAGCATAGGCCGACAACTCGACCACGGTGTCCCATACCACCATGCCGAACTCATGAGTCTTAGCAGATCGTGGTACGAAGGTTAAACGGGCTTTGCACTGATAAGTTGGTACCTTAGATTCAAGCAGTAATGTCCATACAAGGTAAACACACAATAGGCCACGGGTTACTTGACAAGTTTGATTGCTATGAGCGTACGGTGAATTAGTTGACATGGTACCACTGTCGACAATCATCGTACGACTCGGATTCACCGAACTCATCCAACGTGGCGAGACTAGTTCAGCCACTTAACCAGGAATTGTTACCAATTGCCTGGACTACATGGTAGTCTCAATCATACTCAAATGATAGCATTCACACATGATAGTCAAAGACGGCATGTGACAACCAATCTAAAGTATAAATCTCAATTGACCATTTCAACAAACAAATAGTACACATGCTATCATACACAGGTATTGCATCCCTAAATCACATAGTAGTGAGATAGGTTACATAAAGAAAACCATAACTATAAATAAGGGGATTGAGGATCCCGTCTCAACACCCTCATTAAATACAGTTCAACAAACATTTTCTCATTCAGGCATTTTATCAAACACTTAGGCTACACACTTCAACATACATGTATTAGACTAATTATAACATATATCCTGGCAAGCCCTTTTACAAAGGAGTTGCCACATACACAACAAGCATCTATTCATAGTTGATAATCATGGCAAGCACATATCCAAATTCCATATTCATTCAGACATTTTTACAAACACTTAGACTACACACTTCAACATACGTAACGTATGTTGGTTATAACAGGTGGTAGGGCAAATCCTTTCACCAAGGAGTTGTCACACCTATGACTACCATATATTTACAACGAATAATCATGGCAAGTATGAATCCAAATTCCATACCCATTCAATCATATCAACAAACACATGGAATACACTATATTCAACATAGTTCATATATATGTGTAAAGCGCAGGAAACATCGTATCTAAGCATGTGATAGCAATCAAGTCAGTTATAAATCATTAACTGACATTGAAAGCCTTGAAAACTATAACCTAAACGTTTATAGTCTGTACCTTACGTCGGTAGACTCGTAACGAACTCAGTTTAAACACTAAGTCTTTGTCTATGGCACCACAACAACCTATAACAGGGAATAGGTTAGCTATTCCACATCTGTTCTATTTGAATCTCTAAAACAGGTTAGGGTTAGAATTTCTTCCTAAGAACGGAACCAGAATCGCCGAAATAGCGACACGGTAGTGGTGTTTCGATACGTAGAGCGACAGTGAACGATCTCCGTAGCAAAACCCTAACTTTCTCTCTCTTTCCTTCTCTTTCTTTTCTCTTCTCTCACCTAGGTTAGAAAATTCGTATGGAGTGAGAGAGAGGGGATTTTAAGCCTTTATATAGGTCCAGGACTGATAGAAATGGTCCCAGGGCCAAGTTAAAGTTAGGTTATATCCAAAAGGCATCTGTTTCAGTCCAACAGAACACTTCTGGTGGCCTCCCTTTAGCATGCGGTCGGACTTAAGCTCCTAACATTGGATCTAGGTCAAGCTGAGTTTTCAGCCCTGATCGGATTTACAGATTGACTGTGGCGGACCAGTTTCAGTTCAACGGTCACCGGTACTCGATCAGGGCCATAAGTGCACTGACATGAGTTGGAAATTTTCCCTGATCCGAGGGTGTAATTGGGTCAGATTCTGACGGTCTGGAAGCTTAGATTTGGCCCGTAAGTGAACGACCCAAATCTCTTAAATCTGAGTTCAATTTCTAAAAATATTCGCGTTTCACTCACACTTCGCTCCGGGCTCAAGTTGTACGTTTCTGGACACTGTTAGGACTTGATTTTCGAGATGGTTGTCAAGCCCAGTAAAGCGGTCATATTCGTATAGTTTCGCAGTCATCGGACTTTCGACGTGCGGTCCAGGTCCGATATGGAGTTTCAAGGTGCTCCCGAGAGCAATCGGGTTTAGAGATTGATTCTAGATTTTAGGGTAAAGTAGCGTCAATGATTCTGCACGTTTTGGGTCTTGCAGATCATATTTAAAGTGATTAGTTCTAATTTCCCAGGTTCTCCAGTTTAGCACTAGCTAATTCTCGTCTAATTTCTAAAGGATTTGGCCCTGAGTGATTTCTGCCTAAGGTGATACTCGAGTCTTTGTACGAATTTTTTCGGGATGTTACAAATAAGAATATGAATTCGATTGAACGATTCTCTCATGAGGCACTCGGATCTCAATCACATGGCATCAAGAGTATCCCATGTACCCGAAGATGACATTAGATCAATTAATTATACAAATTGAATAATTCTCTAATTAAGTATTGTAATTGCACTTCCAAGCATCCAATGTGCCTGGAGTCGACAATTGATTAAAGATGAAACAACACAAAATCTTTAAAGTAAAATCTAAATGTATTGCAATCTATTATCATCATTCAACTTATTGTTATTTAATCAAATAAACTAAATATCGTAATTAACTACAAGCTTCATCCCTTAGCCTTAGCTAAGATATTAGCCTAGCATGGCTAACATCTTAAAAGAAAAACTTATTTTTTTTAAAGACAAACTTGATTTGAAGGATTAAATAAGAATGACGGCTCCATGGAAGCTCTGTCACCTCTAGGTTCCTCTCCCAAGCCCTAATCCATAACTAGGAAAGCCTAAAACACACATTTAAATAGGAAAAACTCACACCAACTTAAAACCGGCTTCAAATTTATGCATTTTTTTACGCTTCGATCACACCGATTATAGCCTTCGATCGCACCGAACATCACTTTAGTCGCACCAAATTAATCTCTCAATTGTAGCCAAAATTCTTTAATATTCATATGAAGTCTTTGTCTCCCTTAGGTCGCACCGAACTCTCCTTCAGTGACACCAAACATGGCTTCAGTCGAACCTAAGTGTCGAGCCAAATTATATTTGAAAATTATTATTCATTACTGGACTGTTCTATGCACATTCGATCAGACCGAATAGTCTGTTATTTATGTTATTATACTTTGTGATTTTCATTATTTTCTCCATCCTTTGTCCTTGGTTTTCTTGGATCTTTGGCATGTGAAATCTTCAATAATGACTCCCAAATCTTAAACTCTTCATCATCTTCAATTTTATGTCTTTTTGAGCTTTAAATCCTCCTTTTAAATGTGTATTAATCTTTAAATTCAAAATCACCTCACATGAAGAAAACATATGTAATTAGATAAATTAGGAATATATATGCTTATAAAACCAATGCATGATAAGGGGAAAATATAAAATATTTCACACTCAACACTAGTGCGATTGAGGTGGAGGCTGGCATCTCAGCAATAGAGGTGGCCACTGTCGAAGCTTATAAGGCCTTCGAGGACCACAGAGCTAAGTTGGTCGAGTTCTTCAGCATCGCCTACTATAATTGTTAGGTGGAAGTCCAAAAAAAGTTCCCTAAGCTTGACTTGTCATGGATGAACGACAATGCTAGTTTGATAGCTGGGAATGTTACTGATCTGGAGCAGCGAGTTGCTCACAAGGAAGGCGTCGCTCAAGTCGCCATCGAGCAGGAGGGACCCCCACCTTCATAGGCCAACGATGCTAGCCACAATTTTTATAGCCTTTATAGCTTTCTGGTCGTGCCTTGTACTTATATTGTATCTTATAAAATTTTCTATCATGATGAAATTTTCTATCTTAAATCTCTTTCTGATTTGCATGTGCTTATATGTATACTCGTTATCACCCCCCCCCCCCCCCCCCCCCAAATAATAATAATAATAATAATAAAAATAAAAACTTTCAAGTTTAACCTGCTTGAGCTCGGAAATGAGATCTTCGCTTGGGATTCTAACTCCCAATAGCGATGTTTGTCATTCCTTCCCTACCCACTTTACCGAATAAAGCTTATTGCTTCGTGAAATGTGGTAGAGGTCGAATCCTATAAAGTCTCCTCGAAACATCCCTTAAACTATTTTTGAGTACTCAGGTCAGTATGGGAGGTGCCTTCCCTAGCCTATCTTCCTATGATCGTTGCCTAATTGACACAACGTGCTCAACTAGAGGGTTCCTTCTTCACCTCGACTCTTTTGTTTCATCAGGACGGTTGTCATTGAGTCTTTCGTAGTCAGAGGATGCTTTCTCTGGCCTTACCATTTCCTTAGCTCTCTAACCACTGTGCTCGTCACTTAGAGATAGTAGAATGGTTATCGATGTAAGAAAAAGATACTTCGTTTATAAAAGAATATTACAAGTAGCTAACACCAGAGGTGTTTGTTGAAAATGGAACGCTTAAAGCATTTGTAGAGTTCAAACTGATCCGTCTTATTTAATAGTTTATCTTCAGGTGCTTTGCATTCCAAGAATGAGGCAGAGCTCATCCTTTTAAGTCTTTTAGCTGGTATGTCCCTGGTCGGACCATACTGGTGACTTTATAGAGTCCTTCCCAACTCGGTCCCACAACTTCCAATCCGGACTCTTTCATGCTTAGGGAGACTTCTCGAAGCACCAAGTCTCCTACTCTGGAGATTCTTTGCTTCACTCTCAAATTGTAGTACCGAGCAGCTCTCTATTGATAGGCGATGATCTTCACTTGTGCACTATCTTTAAGTTCTTCAAGTAGGTTGAGACTTAGTAACATTTAGTCTTCGACTTCTTCTGGTCGGAACAGTTCAGTTTGGCATGAGGGCATTCCAATTTCAACTGAGACCACTGCTTCGATGCCAAAGGCTAGTGAGGAAGATGTTTCCCTGGTAGTTATCTGAGTTGTGCTCTGATACGCCCATAGGACGTATGATAATTCTTTTGACCATGCCCCCTGAACCTTTCGAGCTTGGTCCTGAGGTAGCCCTTGATGGTTTTGTTGATTATTTTCACTTAACCATTAGCTTGAGGGTCGTAAGGTGAGGCAAAGGCATTGTGAATGCTGAGTTTCTTGCACAGACCTCGGAACCTTGCATTGTAGAAATATCTGTCATTGTCAGTGACAATGGTGTGGGGTATGGAAAATTTGCAGATGATGGATTTTGAAATGAAGTCGATCATCTTCTGCTCAGTATTCCGAGCAATGGTCTCAGCCTTGGCCCACTTCCTGAAATAGTCGACAACAACAATGGCGA
Source organism: Magnolia officinalis (assembly GCA_021015155.1). Classification (NCBI taxonomy): domain Eukaryota; kingdom Viridiplantae; phylum Streptophyta; class Magnoliopsida; order Magnoliales; family Magnoliaceae; genus Magnolia; species Magnolia officinalis. The sequence goes on from JAJHSJ010000004.1 coordinate 89,568,760, forward strand.
ATTTGGTATGTCCCTTACTTCTGTTAAGGGCCCGATGATGTCGACCCCCCACTAAGCAAGGGCCAATGACTACTCATCAGGGTCAACTACTTGAGTGGCCATCACGACACCACCGCGATCAGCTAGCACTTGTTCATTTTCTCACGAATTGCTTGGCATCCTTATGCATGGTGAGACAGTAATACCCTTTCTAAACTGCTTTTGTGTCAATGCTCTCCCTTCTGAGTGATTTTCACAAACTCATTCATGGATTTCTCTTAGTACATACTCGGCTTCTGTAGTTCATAGGCACCTTAAGTAAGGTAATGAGAACCCTTTCTTCTACAAGATGTCTCCCAATATGATATACCAAGCGGACCAGCACCTGATTTTTTGTGCTTCTAGCTTATCCTCAGGCATCTCGCCCTATTGCAAGTAACGTATGATCGGGTCCATCCAGCTCGGCTTGTTGCTGACTGGGAAGGCCTCTTTTAGCTCGAGTTGACTGATGCTTGGTTTCAACAAGAACTTTATCGAAACAGTTCTGTAAAGGTCGGTATTGATGGCCAAGGCCAACTTGGCCAGGGAGTTTATGTTAGCATTCTCGAATCTCAAGACTTGTATGATTTCATACCCTTTGAATTTCTCGAGCAGTCCACATACTCTGCCCAGGTAAGCGATCATCTTCTCGCATTTGGCTTAATACTCAGTGATCACTTGGTTGACCACCAGTTGTGAGTCACTATAGATTTTTAGCTTTTGTGCTCCCATTGTCTCTGCTAGTAAACTTGCTAAGAGTGCATCATACTCGGCCTCATTTTTGAAATCTCAGAAGTTAAATCGCAATGTGTACTCAATCTTGATCCGGTCGGGGGAAGTCAGGATTAACCCCGCCCAGGTCCCTTGCGCACTAGAGGACCCATCTACATAGAGAGTCTACATCGGTGTTGTCGGGTTTTGGTCTCTCCCCTCATCTGTGGGGGAAGACCCAAAGAGTGGGGGAACAAAATGATGAAGTCAGCGATAGCCTATCCTTTGATGGATGTTTGGGGTCGATATCTGATGTTGAACTCGTCGAGTTTGATCACCCACTTGGCGAGCCGACCTAAAGCTTTTGGCTTCTCTAGTACTTGTCAAAGGGGTTGATTGGTCGAGACGACGATAGTGTGGGCTTGAAAGTAGGGCCTGAGTCATCGGGATGACATAACCAGGGTCAAAGCCAACTTCTCAATCTCGGGGTAGCACGTCTCGGCATCGACCATTGCTCTGCTTATGTAATAAATGGATCGTTGAGCACTCCTGTCCTCCCAGATTAGGGCTAAGTTGACTACTGTTGGCAAGATGGCTAAGTATAGTAGCAGTTACTCCCCTTACATAGGTTTCGAGAGTAGGGGTGGAGACCCTAAGTAGGATTTGAGTTACCAAAATACTTACTCACACTCTTCTATCCAGGTTGGGTTCTTTCTTCCCTTCAACTACTTGACGAAAGGTAAGCACTTATATGTGGCTATGGAGATGAATCTATTCAATGTTGCCACTCTACCTGTGAGGCGCTGAATTTTCTTTGTTAAGCTGGGCGAGCTCATCTCTCTGAGAGCTTTAATCTTGTCAGAGTTTGCCTCAATCCCTCTCTAGTGGACCATGAAGCCCAAAAACTTCCCCGAGCTAACACCAAAGGGGCACTTGCTCGGGTTAAGCTTCATTTATTATCGCCTAAAGATATTAAACATCTCTCTCAATTCGGCTATGTGGTTCATTACCTCTACGCTTTTGAAAAGCATGTCATCAACATAGACCTCCATAGTCTTCTTGATCTTCATGGAAAACATCTTGTTCACCAATCTCTGGTATGTTGCTCCGGCGTTCTCCAGGCCAAATGGCATGACCCTGTAGCAGTATAGACCTTTGTATGCGATGAAGGCAATCTTCTGCTTGTCTGTCTCATGTAAGTTGATCTGATTGTATCTTGAGTACACATTCATTAAACTAAGTAGTGAGTACCTACTCATGGCGTCCACCAGCTGGTCGATCTTTGGTAACTGAAAATTGTCTTTAGGACAAGCTTTGTTCAAGTCAGTGTACTCGACATAGACCTACCATTTCCCGTTGGCCTTCTTCACCACTACCACATTGGCGAGTCAATTGAAGTAGTGGACCTCTTCAATGAAACCAACCTAAAGCAGTTTGTCGACCTCCTCATTAATTGTGGCATACCTCTCCGCATCAAAATCTCATCTCTTTTGTCGAACGGGCTTATGGTCATGATCCACGTTTAAGTAATGGACCATGATTCTCGGGTCTATCCCAGGCATGTCCTGATGAGACCATGCAAACACGTCAGCATGCTCTCTTAGGAGGTCTGTCATTATAGGTTGGAGTCGGGACCCGAGCTGTGACATGATCTGAACTGTCCTTGATAAGTCTTTCTCAAAAAGTTACACAAGGACTGGGTCTTCCACGGGTGATCCTCTTTCCATACCTTCCTCCCTAGGATTTAGGGAGGTGGTCTGCATTGCCTATTGCTTTGTGCTCTTCCTCACAGAGCTGTTGAATAGAATTGTCGAACTTCATGTTGGTTGCCTCCAACTCCACCCACCCCATGCTCGGTCGGAAACTTCATGGAAATGTGATAAATTGAGACTACAGCCCGTATGACATCTAGGGATGGTCTGCCTAAGATTGCATTGTACACTATAGGGCAGTCTACCATAAGAAAGTTTGTCATGGTGATAACCTGGTTTGGGCACTCTCTCGTTATGATTGACAACAAGATGCTCCCTTCCGAGGACACACTCTCTCCCGTGAAACCAGGCAGAGGGGTTCGCATGGGTTGTAATCTCAACCTCCCTATCCCGATCTTGTCAAAAGTAAGTGCAAATAGGATATCTGTTGAGCTTCCTTTATTGACCAACATTTGGTGCAGTTTATGGTTGGCCACAGTCAGGGTGACCACTAGCGCATTGTCATGGGGGTGTTTGATCCCCCTTGCATATTACTCGGTGAAGGCAATTATGCATGATTATATATGAGGCTCATTCCCGGGACGATCAGCGGGGTTCACATGATGGACCTCATTGGTAAGCCTTGCACCCTGAGCATGAGCTCCGCATGCTCGATTTAAATCTCCTTAACCAGGGGGTCCACTAAAAATGGTATAGATTTCCCTCATCGACTCGTTATTATTATGCTCCTCTCATTGTTCTTGGCCAGGTGTCGGTCAGTCTTCCTTGCTCTAGCAATGAACTCAAGCAGGTAACCCCTCTAGATGAGGAAATAAATCTCTTTATTGAGTTAGAAACAACCGTCCGTGTTGTAGTCGTGATCTCGAAGAAAATGACAGTATTTTGACCTGTCTCTTTTCTCTAGAGTGGCCCTCATCTTATTTAGCCACTTCAAAATTCTCTTGTTTATGACTTCCATGAGCGCCTGCTCTGGCTTAGGTTTCATGGAGTATAGCAGTGAAACCGGCTCTTTAGTACTTGTTGAGACTCAAATATTGCATATTTTCCCCCATTTATATCTTGGTTTTATGAACATAATACTGCTTAATGTTATGTTTTACGCATGTTTGTGTTGCAAGGTGAATCTGAGAGCTTAGATTGAAAAAAATGCTAAAAGCATGGATTTAGTATTCAAGAATCACCAAGGCAAAGGAGGGATCTTAGGAGGCCAAGAATAGAGAATTCTTATGCTAAAGATCCAAGGAAACCAAGTACAAAGGATGGAGAAAATATTGGCAAAAGCACAAGTTAAACAGCAAAAAAATATGACAGTTTAGTACTACCTAGCCAACCTCGGTACCACTAAAAGTGCACAAAATAGTCCAGCAAGAAAACAACTTAATTCGGTGCTACCTACTGCCATTTTCTGGCCCAGGTATCGCATCAGAATGCGAGATGCGGTGTCGGAACTGCGACGACGATACGGTCAGAAGGGTACAAGTCTCGGGTCAAGCCGACTCTAGAATACGGGATACGACTCAGGGCAACTGCTATCTACGCGTCGCGGTTCACCAAAATTCAACTAGGAGGACCGCAGAAGCCTACGGAACGATACGGGCTAGGATACGGGTCTCATAGGGGGTGCCAGTGGCTAGCTATGGACCCTTCAATGCCTAAGTCAGGATTATAGATGATCACAAATGTGTAGATTAGCGTTTAGATGTCACCTTTTTCTTCTACTTTTCTAGTTTAGAGTGGTCATATATATAGTGTCCCGGAGGAGGTTCTGTACCTCCATCTCTTAACGTAATATGTTAGAGAGTGATATTCTGATGGGATTCCTATCCTGGATTTTCCGAAGTGATATTCGGTCGAGAACGAATCTTTCGAGGTGATCTTTAGCTGAGCCTGAATCTTTCTAAGTGATCTTCAGCCGAGCCCGAATCTGTCAGAGTGATCTTTGGCTGAGATAAGGTCGAATCTTTCTCTTTCAGATTCAAGGAGAGACTCGCTTCAGACTTCTCATACTGCCTCTCTGGCAGTGATTAACCTAGTCAACTTGGAATGTTGGGGACGGGGCTCATAACCTGAGTTTCTTCCCCATAGGTTCCTTGCTTGTGTTGTAGACATTCTTGGCAGTGCGAGTCCTCTCTTATCGAGCTCCACCCTCTAACGGCTTAGCTCTATAACTTGTCTCTGAGCTGAAGGAACTACTCGTCCCCTATTGATGGTCCTTCTACTCGGACCTTGGTCACCCCAGCTCGGATGGATGTCACTTGCAGATAACAGTCACTCTTCCTGTGTGAGGGACCAATTCGATTTTTCCCACAACAACTATAATCCCAATATCCAATTAATTGCATTGACGTTAAAGAGAGAATATATAACTATAATAGATCTTGTTTTAGCATGATCTCTTATATAATTTATATCCACAAACCCAACCAACTCCAAATTTTAGCCACTATAGCAAATAGCTAACTCAAAAGTACCCTTCAAGTAATGAAGGATTCACTTCATAGCAGTCTGATCATCTCTCCCTAAGTTCATAATGTATTTATTAACTTCTCGCATTACTTGTGCAATGTTTAGTCAAATGCACAGTATGACAAACAGATCGTTTCCTACCGCCGATTAATATGGTGCTTGAGACATCTGCATTTGAATTTTGTGTTAGGACACTGATTTAAAGATAGCTTACAAGGGTGAGAAATAAAATACTAACTAGATTAAAATTATGTATATTGAAGTGGTCAAAACTTTTCAACATAACCATTCTAAGTTATCTAGAATTTCTTGTTACTTCTATTTTTAAATTTAGTCATCCTAAGAATCTGTTTAATGGCACCAAAATCATTTATATCAAATTTCCTAGCTAAACAAGCTTTTAATACTATAATAATATCTTACTAGTATTTACAACCAGCATATTATCCACATATGGTAACAAGATAATGAAACCACCATTACTATAGCTATGAATATAGGTATAATTATTTATCTCACATATCTTCTCAAACTAAAAAATCAAACTTCTTGTAACAACGCCTTAGAGCCTTCTTTAAACTATAAAGTAAATTTAACTGATAAGAGGTTCTTCTTGTTTTCTTCAATAAAATATTTGGTTTGAATCATATAAATTTCTTTATCAAAATTCTCATGCAAAATGGTAATTTTTACATCAAACTGTTCAAGATCCAAGTCAAGGACTTCTGCCATACTCAACACAGTAAATATAATACATAATTAGATAATTGAAAAGAAGATCTCATTAAAATCAATGCCTAATTTTTTACTATACATTTTACCACTAATTGGGCTTTCCATATTTTAACATTTGCAGTAGTATCTTTCTTGACCTTGTAAATCCATCTACAACTAATAACCTTCTACTGTTTAGGCAATTTAAAAAGAAAAGAAAAGAAAAAAAAAAAAAAAAAAAGTCATGTTTTTATGTAGATCTTCTATCTCTTCTTCCATGGATGCTTTTCACTTACTAGCATTCATAAATTCAGATGCCTCTCTGTATGAATTAACAAGACTTAGCTCTTTTGTTATATAATCCTTCAACCAAACAGAAAGGTTTTGTAGTTTTTTTAGTCGATTGTAATTACTTTGAGTTTTAACATTTGGCATCCGATCATCTACTCGCTCTTTATCAACTTCATCTTCAACGATATCATCAATTTGTAGATCTTCTAAGTCAATGGGTTGATTTCGAATACCATTCGAAGATTCTAATTCAATTATCTCTCGCAAGTCTAAGCTTGATAGTTCCTTGTCAGTTTACATTAAATCTTTATTAAAAATGATATTTAAGCTAATCAATAACTTATGGGTAGTAGGATCTCAGAATATATATCCCTTTGTTCCAACTGCATAACCAAGAAAAAAAAAAAAAAAACACTTTATATACCTTGCATCATCGAGCTTAGTCTTTTGCTCTTTACAATCCATATATGAGCATTACAATCAAAACTATGAAGGGATGAATAGTTAATAAGTTTTTCAACTAATTGGTTTTTATTTTCAAAAGTCTCATCTTTAATCTCTACAATCTTATTTTCTTTTGTTTTGATCGCAATTGCATAGCTTTCCTTCACCAATCCATTCGTCTTCAATTTCTACAACATGTAATTATATCCCTCGAACATCAAAAGGCTCAAATCTAGTAAAATTCAATATAATCATATGAAACACATAAAAGACAAAAGTTGACATCAATTTTGTGCTAAGAGGCTTCTCAACCTTTGACTTGATATCAATTATTGTGTAAAAACACCATTCAATCCATGCAAATTATAGCGCACACATAGAGAGATAGACAAAGATTTACCATATTTGGCAATATAACCACAGATAGACTGGACAACAAAGAAAGTTTTTCTTTTCTAAACAAGAGATATTAGAGAAGGCAAAGCATGCTTCTCTCTCTTCCACTGCAGAAGGAATCCATCACTAAAAAATACTCTAGAAGATGCCTTCACTTTCTACATACGTTCCATTAAACTCATAAAAAGCTTGCTTAAAACTTAAGAAATTAGACTTCACGTGTACACATGATAATAGACGAGAGAAGAGACGTTTCATATTTGAAAATGGTCCTAATGCACCGCACCACACCAGCCTTAGTACCATGAATAGCCACCACTTCAACAGATATTGGAATCTAAGCCTACAATTTGGTAGATCATCTAAATGACTTGTTGGACCACCTTCAAACATTTACATCACAGGCAATTATCTCACGTGTCAATTCTCCTTGTTTTTCTCCTTCTGCGGCGATTTCTTCGCCGACTAATTATCCCTTGTCGCTTGACGAATTTTCAACTTTTGACTTACTTTTCACGTGTCATTCAGCTAGATATATATATATATATATATATATATATATTATATATATATATATATATATATATATATATAGTATCTTTTCGGAAAATTATTAATATTTCATGAGAAAAATGTGGGCATATATATTCAATGATAAAAATGGGTGGTACAGATGTCCAGTACTCCCATCCGCTGAAAGTCGTACCATGGCCCATCTCTGATAGCATCCATGTGATGGACGGATCTGAACATCCGAACATGCATCCATGTGGCCCACACAGCAGCACGTGGATAAACGTAACTCTCTTATTCAATCTTTGTCTTCACATGGTTCGAATGGGAACGCTATCCATGAGTTGAAATGTCTTGCATACGAGCACATGGGCAATGCATATCTTTTTTGTTCTTTTCTGCTTTAATAGTAGAAATGACACACGTGGTTTTATGACGCGTCGTTTGCTGACCTTGGAATGCATGGCACATCTCCTGACTTGGGAGGGGGTGGTTGAGTTTTGTGGCATTAAAATTGGGACCCACCTCATCTCCAAATCACCTAGTTTGAAAAGTGGGCCCCACGGTTGGACGATTAATGCGTCTGTGTGAAAAATAGGCAACCTATCTGATGTCTACGATCAGTGGTTGTGATTTTTTTGGTAGTGTGCCCCGTCTGCCTAGTGGCCCACTTGCTGAAGTAGCCCGACATGCAAGATTCAACCGTTCATCAGGTGGGCCCCACTTTGTCGAATCCTTCTATCAAAACGCAGGCAGATTGGATCAGATGGTGCGCCACAAAAGTATGTTGAATGTCGATCATTAGTCAGCTTCTCTTAAGATTTTAATTCAGCAGTTGCGCTTAGCTAACGATCAGACAACCATATATTATATATGGCCCAGAAATCTACTGATGGGCCCACCTAGCGAGCGGCTTGAGTGTTTCAATTTGGTAGGTGTTGCAACGAGTACTGGACTAGCAGGTGCACCAGTATCCAGCGGTAGCTCGAGTACACAGACTCGACTCTATTCCATACGAGCCGGATTGGGTTCACTCGGTGATGATAGGATTGGGTTCACTCGGTGATGAAATATTGGAGTCATCACGGCTTGTTTGGATACCAGCCAGTAAGTAGGTTTTTAAACTTATATAGTTAATAAGTTACTATTTTAGGTTAATTTGATTATTAAACGTAATGAGGTAACTTATAACACAAAGTAACTTAATTTCTTGTCTTTTTCTTTTCTTTTCTTTTCTTATTCTTTTGATTTTCAACTTACAAAAAGTAACTTAAAATACAGTCACTTGAGCATGTAAACAACTTGATATCGAACAGAATCGACTCGTGGCTTCCATGGGTTGCCTCTTGCAAGAGTCTTTTGTGCTTGTACATTTAAAATGATGATATATTTGACCAAAGTCGCTACTAGCCAATTACTTTGACTCTAGAGTCCGTCAGACCCCATAGAAATGCTAAGGAAGAGGATTCGAAGATACCCAACCCTTAGGATGAATTCTTGATCTGCGGTCAGAGTTTCGAGTTCAGGGACCATGGTTATAGAGATAGAAGGTGTTAGAGCACCCACTCTGCTGGTACAAATTAATGTATGGTCTCTACTTCATAAGATCTAACTTACTTCTGAAGGTTAGATTTATTTCTCATGCATTATTGATGAAATGATATATGTATAATGTTGTGTTAAATGCAACACTATTGACAGGCTAGAGTTTTGGATGGATAAACCCGCCCCATCTACTCACTTATCGTGTGTGAAGCTAATCAGTCTAAATTTCTGAAGGGCAGGATCCGACTATGTCAACAAGCCGCAGAGCATATGTTTGGACTGACGGGGTTCTTAGTGTTATGTAATATAATGCTAATGAATGAGATACACATGAGGGATTGAGAAGGAAATATATGTTGCACATTGCTAAGATGTGACTTGATGAAGCTATTTCATAAATTGTATGGTTGGGCGAACGGAAATGTCACAAGGATTGGGTAGAGTAACTTGGATCAGGACTTGGATTGCTCAAGAGGCTAAGGGTCTGACTAAGTTAGGGTAGACTAGGGCTAGTCTCTCTATCCTATGACTCTTTTCTTTCCTTGGTGGAGGGATGGGATGGATAGGCTAAGAAGCTTAAGGGATTTCTTATGTTGTTCTCAATAGTTAGTTGATGTTGAAATGAGAAGGGGAGGGAGTTATTCATAACCTCCAAACTCAGTTTTCTTATAATTCTAGCAAGGTTCAGGGTTGCAAAGAAGTTAGATGGCTTGGATTTGAGAGTGCCATGTGGCAACATCTCATGGTTTGGTTTGGTTTGGTTGGTAAAGTGGTAAAGTGGAAAATATGGGTAAAGGGGAAGGGCACCAGAGTCAGTCCAGAGGGCCACAGGAACAGAGGTGGAAAGGGGGAGGACAACACATGTAGAGGGAGCTCCTGCCAAGGTAGGAGCCCTACCACATCGTATTGAGACTCAAATATTACATATTTATCCCCACAATTGCGCTAGTTTCGATTACATTCAAGTGTCAAATTGATTTAATTAATATGTTTTTTACGTGCAAGATGATTTTGGATCTAAAGTTAAATACGTACTTAAATGGATGATTCAAAGCTCATAAAGAGATCAAGCTCAAAGACAATGACGAGTTGGAGACTTAGAGACCTAATGTCGAAGATTTCAAGTGCAAAAAATTCAAGAAAACTAAGTATTAAATATGAAAAATTACACAGTCAAGTAACAAAAATAACAGACTATTCGGTCTCACCTATGGTATTTTTGGTCCGACAGAAAGTTTCAAAGACAGTCTAACAACAAACAGTGATTTCCAGAGTAAATTCGTCTCGACTGTTAGGTGCGACAGAAGTGATGTTCAGTGCGACCTATGTTGCGCAACACGCCAACAACGCAGTGAGCCTAAATCCAATCTAAGGCCTCACCCACAAACGATAGACAAGAAGAAATATAAACTAGAAATAGATCAAAGCAATCCAAAACAAACCACAAGACAAGATATACGTGGAAAAACCCCAAACTAGGGTAAAAAACCACGGATGCAAAATTCCACTATGAAGAGAAACGAAGATTACAAGGCAATATACTAACCTCTCTCTTGAAAGTACAGAGAAAATCCCTTGCCCACACCTTAGAATAATTTCCTAGAATTCACCTTAACCTAGAATAGCCCTAGGGACCCCAATTTATAGTTTTGGCAACTTCCCTTTCCGCATCCCAGTTGCGAAAGGACTTGCGATACAAAATCCGCGAAACTCCTTTCGCATCCCAGTTGCAAAAGGACTTGCGACACGAAATCCGCGAAACTCCTTTCGCATCCCAGTTGCGAAAGGACTTGCGACACGAAATCCGCGCAACCTTGACTGGTCGTGGGCGGCCCCAGATGTGGTTCCACTTCTCAACAATCTCCCACTTGGAGACACATCTCCATAAACCTTTGTCATCTTCATCCGTAGTGCACCACCTCCCCGTCTTCAAGCCTGAAGACCAATCAAAGCTGAACAGAGCTTCAGCTTCTCCCTTGTGACCGCCTTGGTCAACATATCCATAGGATTCTCACTTGTATGAATCTTCTCCAGAGCAATCGATCCATCTTTCAATAACGAACGTATGAAGTGATATCTGATGGCAATATGCTTGGTCCTTGAATGAAAGGCTGAATTCTTAGCCAAGTGTATTGCACTCTGACTGTCACTGTACAGCTTGCAATCTGCTTGCTTCTTACCCAACTCTTCCATAAAATTTTGCATCCACACCATCTCCTTGCATGCTTCTGTAGCCGCAACATATTCTGCTTCTGTCGTACTGATAGATGCTATCTTTTGTAACTGAGAGACCCAACTGACTGCAGCACTACCCAGAGTAAAAACATAACCCGTAGTGCTTCTTCTGCTGTCGATATCTCCTGCCAAATCTAAATCCACGTAGCCTTGTAACTTGATTTTCGATCCACCATAACACAGCCCTACGTCCTTAGTACCTACCAAGTACCTAAGGATCCACTTCACAGCTTCTCAATGTTCCTTCCTGGGGTTGTTCATGAACCTGCTAACAACTCCCACTGCTTGAGCAATGTCTGGCCTCGTGCTCACCATAGCATACATGAGACTCCCAATAGCTGACGCGTATGGGACTTTAGTCATGTAGTCTTGTTCCTCCTGCGTCTTTGTACCTTGCTCCTTAGATAGCTTGAAGTGGTTGGCTAATGGAGTGCTAACCGGCTTAGCACCTCCCATATTGAATCGATCAAGTACCTTGGATATGTACTCTGCCTGTAACAAAACTAATTTCTTGTTTTCCCTGTCACGCTTTATCCTCATGCCTAGGATTTGTTTTGCAGCTCCTAAATCCTTCATGGCAAATTCTCTAGACAATTGTCTTTTGAGATCTGAGATGTCCTCCATGCTTGAGCCAGCCACAAGCATATCATCAACGTACAGAAGAAGGATGATGTATGACGTATCAAACTTCTTCAAGTAACAACAGTGGTCTGCATGACATCTCCTAAAACCGTTTCCCGACATGAAACTATCGAACTTCTTGTACCACTGCCTCGGGGCCTGCTTCAGGCCATATAGAGTCTTCTTCAGTCTGCACACCTTGTTCTCATTACCTGGTACCATGTATCCTGTCGACTGATGCATATATATCTCTTCTTCAAGGTCCCCACGAAGAAAGGCTGTCTAACATCTAGCTGTTCTAGATGTAAGTCCTCTGAAGCCACTATACTCAAGACCATGCGAATCGTAGACATTTTCACTATCGGTGAAAATATTTCAGTGAAATCGATACCTGCCTTTTGTTGAAACCCTTTCACAACCAATCTGGCCTTGTACCGTTTCGAACCATCGTGCTCCTCCTTCAGTCTGTAAACTCACTTGTTATGAAGAGCTTTCTTACCCTTGGGTAGAGTGACTAACTCCCATGTACGATTAGACTCAAGAGAGTCCATCTCATCATCCATGGCCTGCTCCCACTTAACCCGTATATCTGACTGTAACGCCTCTTCAAAACACTCTGGCTCACCATTATCTGTCAGTAGTAGATAATGTAAGGAGGGTGAGTATTGGACCGTGGGTCTCCTCTCCCGAGTAGACCTCTTCACAACTGGTGTATGCGGCTCTGCCTCATCTTGTGGCACTGTAACACCCATGTCCGGTAACTCTTCCAACTCTACGAATTCCTTTTTCTCGGCCTTATTTTTCTGCACACTATCCTTATGCATCACTTTTTCATTAAAGACTACGTCCTTGCTTCTGATGATTTTTCTGTTTTCTGCATCCCAGAACCTGTAGCCAAAATCATGTTGCCCATAGCCTATAAACGTGCACCTCCTGGACTTCGCATCCAGCTTGTTTCTGTGCTCTACATCAATGTGAACATATGAAGTGCAACCGAACACTCTGAGATGTGCAAGGTTCACTTCTTTCCCAGTCCACGCTTCTTCTGGTAGCCCACCATCCAATGGTGCTGAGGGACTTCTATTGATGAGATATGCGGCAGTATTCACAGCATCTGCCCAAAAGGTCTTGGGCAACCCTGCATGTAACCTCATGCTCCTGGCGCGCTCAAGGATGGTCCTGTTAATGCGCTCAGCCACACCATTCTGTTGTGGTGTCCCTGGAATCGTTTTCTGATATTTGATTCCATTTGCTGCACAATACTCCTCAAACCTCTTATCACAATACTCTCCCCCATTGTCAGATCTGAGACACTTTACTGTTTTACCTGTCTCATTTTCTACCATAACTTTCCACTTCTTAAATACATCAAATACATCAGATTTATGTTTTAAGAAGTAGACCCACAGTTTTCTACTAGCATCATCAATAAAGGTAACAAAATAATGTGAGCCACCAAGAGATAATACCTGTGCCGGTCCCCACACATCAGTGTGTACAAGCTCCAACAGATGTGTCTTTGGAGCGCGTCCCGTCTTCTTGAAGCTTACCCTCTTCTGCTTGCCATACACACAGTCCTCGCAGAATTCTAAGTCAATAGACTTCAGCCTTGGTAGCTTCCCTTTTGACAATAGCACTTTCATCCCTTTCTCACTCATATGTCCCAGCCTCTGATGCCATAACTGCCCATTCACTCCAGTTGATGCGACTGCGAGTGAACTATATGATCCTGAAGTCACGTAAGTACCTTCCTTTTTGCCTCGAGATATTACCAAGGCACCTTTTGTGATCTTCCAGGAGTCACTGGTGAATGTCGTCACATAACCGGTATCAGCCAACTGTCCCACTAAGATCAGATTACGTTTCAAACTCGGTACATGTCTGACATCCTTCTATTTCAAGACCGTTTCGTCTTTCTGATTTACATGAACATCTCCCTTTCCAACAATATTGCACGGCTTATCATCACCCAGGTAGACTCTCCCAAAGTCACCTGACACATAATCACGCAGAACTTCCTTATACGAAGTAGCATGAAACAAAGCACCCGAGTCTATAACCCAAGACTCATTCCTCGCATCAAGAGACAAGATCAACGCCTCTATGTCGCTCTCCTCAGACAGATTCATTGAATCTTTCCCACCTTGAGAGCTTCCTTCTTGTTTCTTTAGCGCCCTGCAATCACGTTTCATGTGCCTCTTCTTGCCGCAATGCCAACACCCGTCTTTGTCTTTGGTCCCTTGGACTTATTCGTTGACTTAGAACGCCCGTGTTTATTGCCTCCTTTATTCAGCGATCTTCCTCTTCCTTCAACGTTTAGAGCATTTCCTGAATCCCCTGAAACTCCTGATGCCTTCCTTCTAGATTCTTCGCTGAGAATTAGACTGGCCACATCATCAAATTTCAGCTTTGTCGATCCTGAAGAATTGCTCACAGCAATCACCAAACCATCCCAAGTGTCTGGCAAACTGGATAAGATCAATAACACCCTGACCTCATCCTCGAAAGCAATGCCAAAGGATTCCAACTGGCTCATGACTGTATTGAACTCGTTTAGATGTTCAGCCACGGTCCCACCATCTGACATCTTCATGTTGAATAGCTGTTTCATAAGATGAACCTTATTGGATGCTGAGGGCTTTTCATACATGGTGGCTAGGGCTTCCATTAATTCTTTTATCATTTTTACCTTGGATATATTGAAGGCGACGCTCTTAGACAAAGAGAGTCGGATCGTTCCTAAAGCCTTCCTATCCAGTAAAAACCATTCATCATCTGTCAACTTTTCTGGTTTCTTCTCTTTTCCTCCTAGAGGAATATAGAGGTCCTTCTGATACAGATAATCCTTCATCTATATCATCCAGAAGGCAAAGTTTGAATCATCAAACTTCTCAATTCTAGTTTTCCCATCTTCTGTCATCGCTCCCAATAGAACTAAACCAATAGCTCTGATACCAGTTGTTGCGCAGCACGCCAACAACGCAGTGAGCCTAGATCCAATCTAAGGCCTCACCCACAAACGATAGACAGGAAGAAATATAAACTAGAAATAGATCAAAGCAATCCAAAACAAACCATAAGACAAGATATACGCGGAAAAACCCCAAACTAGGGTAAAAAATCACGGATGCAAAATTCCACTATGAAGAGAAACGAAGATTACAAGGCAATATACTAACCTCTCTCTTGGAAGTACAAAGAAAATCCCTTGCCCATACCTTAGAATAATTTCGTAGAATTCACCTTAACCTAGAATAGCCCTAGGGACCCCAATTTATAGTTTTGGCAACTTCCCTTTCCGCATCCCAGTTGCGAAAGGACTTGCGACACAAAATCCACAAAACTCCTTTCGCATCCCAGTTGCGAAAGGACTTGCAACACGAAATCCGCGAAACTCCTTTCGCATCCCAGTTGTGAAAGGACTTGCGACACGAAATCCGCGCAACCTCGACTGGTCGTGGGCGGCCCCAGATGTGGCTCCACTTCTCAATAACCTAAAGGAGACAAAGAGTTCAAACATGTTTTGAAGAAATTTGGTTATAATCGAAAGAAGCTTCGACTAGATTCGGTGTGACTTCGGTGCGATCAAAGGTGATCATTGATGCGACCAAAGTGTAACAAAATTGCATAAATTTGAAGTCGGTCTAAAGTCGGTGCAGAATTTTCTTATTTAAATGGGTGTTTTAGACTATTCTATATTTGAATTAGGGCTTGGGAGTGAGACCAAGAAGTTGTGGAGCTTCCATGGAACCATCATTCTTCTTCAATCATTCGGTTTTAGTTTATTTTTCATGTTTTTCTTTTATTTTTGTTTAAGATGTTACCCATGCTTGGCTAATCTCTTAGCTAAGGCTAAGGGATAAACCTTTTGATGAGTATTTAATATTTAATTCATTTTCAATGAAAGTTTTTGGATTCTTATGTTGAATTGTAATTGGGAGTGATTGAATTCCTAGATTGGAAATGGAATCAATCTGTATAATTGATTGATCTATTGTTACATTCGAGTACATTTGATGTTTTTGATTCCCTACGATTGATTACCTAAATCTTCATGAGAGATCAAACCTATCTTACTTATAAGCTATGTTAGATGTTGTGATTAATAATTTTATCGCTTTATCCTCCGACTGGAATGGATTGGAATCCAGTTCTATTTGAATTATTACCTTGAGAAGATGAATTGAGTTCAAGTTCCATTGATTGGGGATTTTTGGATCCTTAGTTACTTTTATTAATTATTTAAAATCATTTATTTAACTCTTCATTGTATTAAAAACCCAGAAAATTGTTTAGCTTTCACTATGTTCTCACAAATTCCCTGTGGATAGGCCTCAGTCTTACTAAGTTTATTACTATAGCGCAATCCTACACATGGGATTGCTCAATAAGTTTCTAGTGCCGTTGTTGGGGAGTTACACATAGAAAATACTTAGGTTTAGATTAGCTTGTTGTTTTCTAGTTCTAACCTAAGATTTTATTTTTAGGGTTTAATTTTGGAAGTTCTATTTAGGTTGTTTTTACATTTATTTATTTTTTGGAATACTAACATTATTTCTATTTTTATTTTGTAGCATATTTTAATCGTAGTTCTTCTAAACTGGTAACTTTGTTCCTCTCTTCTTCTAATTGCTTCTAGTTTCTTCTGTTTGCTTTAGAATTATATTTTCTTTCGTTCTAAGATTTTATTTTCTAGAGTTGGGTCTAAAACTTAGTTTTCTATGCGTGGCTTAAGCCCAACTGGGTAAGGGAACATACACAGTGACTTCTAAGCAAAGGAGGTTTAGTCAACAAGCTCTCCGTCCATCATCGAGTTAGAAATTATCTGAGTACTTCTGAACCATCCCAAACCATGGTTGTGAATGCTCCAAACATGGCTGAGTAAGAGCCATACTTTGATGAGAATGTTGATGTTGAACTTGATACACCACCGGGTAGGACAGTATGTGATAAGAACAAGGCACACTACATTTTCTTGGTCAGAACTTTGAGAGACTACCTACAAATGACAAGAACAACCATATCGTCTTGCATGATTTTTTTTTTTTCTAGTTAATATACGTGATCTAAATTTCAAATTGGGAGTGATCCAACTCCTTCCTAAACTCCATGGACTTGATTTAGAAAGTCCATATTTGCATCTCAAGGAATTCGATGAGATTGTAGCAACCTTGTATTACAATAATGTCTCCCAAGATATAATTCAACTTAACTTATTTCCCTTCTCTCTAAAGGAGAGATCCAAGTCATGGATCCACTCGTTGAGACCACGCTCGATAGGCACATGGGCTTAGATGACTCGAGAGTTCCTTAAAAAGTTCGTCACGGTTCATAAAACCAACACTTTAAGGTGTGCCGTCATCAATTTCTCTCAAAAGAAAGATGAGACATTTTTCAATGTTGGAAGATATTTAAGGAACTCTTACTCGCATGTCCAAACCAAGATTATGAAATTTTGGTGAGTAATTAGTTTCTTCTACGATGGATTGAACTTGAATATATACCAATTTGTCAAGAAGATGTATAATGGCGAGTTCATGACTAAAGATCCAGAAGAGGCATATGATTACTTTGATTTGTTGGTAGAAAATACAGTCATGGGATACCAACAATCGATCAAGTAATTCCAAAGCTACGTCTAAAGAGAAAAGGGGGAAAATATATCTTAAAGGAGGACAATGTTAATGTTAAGATTGTGAGTCTCATTCGAAAAGTTGAGGCCATGGAACTGAGGAAGGTGGACGTGATCCAACCCACTAATGCGATTGTTGAGAGTGCTTGTGGCAGATGCAAGAGCGATGCATACCTTACAAAGGATTGTCCCATAACCCCAATTTTTCAAGACGTGTTGCAAGCTCAGGTAAATGCCATAAATTCTTATCAACACCCATTTAGTGCACCAAATTCTAACACATACAATTCTAATTGGTAAAATCATCCCCAACTTCGGTTGAAAAAAATAGACCAACCACTAATGCGAGCACTCCTCCCTAAGGGCCTCCCCCTGCACCTCAAAGCACACCACAAGTGTAACAACAAAGACGACCCTTAAGGACATGTTATAAGCATTCATGCAATGGCAAATGTAATTCAATCAAACTATCATGCAGGCAATCAAACGATCTTAAAATATTGGTTTTGATGATTAATCACACTTGACTGTTAGAGAGAAAAGGACCTTTCTAACCCAACCTTAGCCTAACATAAAAAGACAATATTAGGTGAGTAATTCAAATCCTCTTAACTGACACATGGAACATGCCAAGTCTATCACCACTCTTAGAAGTGAAAAGAAAATTGACAAGGCTATACCGATAAAGGTCGACATGCCTAAGGATTCAGATAAATCCAAGAATAATGATGGACTTAGTATCACTCAACATGACAAAGAGTCGGTGCATGAGTACATGCCTACAGCTCTATTTTCCCAACGCCTTATCTCATCAAAGAGCCAATCTGAGAACTAGGACATCTTTAAAAAAATTCAACAAGTCAAAATCAATATTCCCTTATTGGGTGTGATTAAGCAAATTCCATCCTATACCAAGTTTGTAAAGGACCTTTACATGGTTAAATGCAAATTAAATGTACAAAGAAAGCCTTTTGACAAAACAAGTGAGCATTATTATTAAATAAACCTCTCCCCTAAAATATAAAGATCCGAGTAGCCCTACAATTTCACTTGCTGTAGAAAAAAATCTGGATTGAACAAGCCTTGCTAGACTTGAGGGCAAGCATTAACCTCATTCTCTACTCAATATACGAACAATTAGGGCATGGTGAATTAAAATCCACCAAAATGATCCTCCAACTTACTAATCATTCTATTCATATACCGAGAAGGGTAGTAGAGGATGTGTTAGTCCAAGTTGATAAGTTCTACTACTCAGTATACTTTGTCATCTTGGACACATAGCCGATTATGAACTCTAGCACTTAAATTGTGGTCATCCTAGGATATCCATTCCTAGCTACTTCAAATGCAATAATCAATTGCCATAATGGAGTGATGAAGTTGTCCTTTATAAACATGATATTGGAAGTGAATGCGTTTAACTTTTACAAACAACCAGAGGATGTAGATGAGATCCATGAGGTAAACATGATCAACATACTCGTTGATGATGAGATTATATTGATTATAATCTCCGACTCCTTAGAAGCATGTCCCGTTCATTTTATGGATTCCATTGATCACATGATATTGGACATAGTGAGCGCATTGTTAGACTCTGAGTTAGTACTCAAAACTAACCGGTGGAGGCCATACTTTGAAAAATTGCCCCTCATAGACTCAAAGCCTCTGAAATGGCGGTAAAGACTGCACTAGTAGAAGTCGGAATATGTCAATATGTCCTAGAGGGGGGTGAATAGGACTTTTTAAAGATTTATGAGTTATTTAAAAATCCTATCACTCTAATCCTATCATGTATGTAATTTTCAGGATTACTCAAATGTAACTCTACTGGCTTCCAAGCCCAGTAGAGGATCCAATCACAGAACTATTCCAATGATAAGCATGAAGTAGTTATAGTCTATGATGGATGTGACTGTGTGTGAAGTGTGAGGAGACATTAAAGTGGTAACCATAATCACACAAATGATCAAGCATAAGAATCAATCACTAACACAGTCATTTTTATAGTGGTTTGACTACTTGTCTACTCCACTCCCGGCTGTCGCACTCAACCCTTGAGTGTACCAGATTTCACTATGGAGGTTTTCCAGGGTTCACCTCAAACCTAAGGTTTTAAATCAGGTTCACCTTCAACCTTTACACAAAGGTTTCTACACGGTTGACCTCAAACCCTAAGGTTTTACCAGGTTCACCTAAAACTTAGAGTTTTACTGGTTCACTCCTAATCAGATGTTTATGCTCTCCATAGAGCAAGGGTCCACACAACGCACCCAAATGTTTATGCTCTCCATAGAGCAAGGGTCCACACAAAGCACCGACTACGTACACTCCCACCGGAGGCCTCCTACGAGAGCTTCAAAGGGCAAAAACCACTTAGGACTCAATCCTACAAAGGAATGATCACAAGTGTCCTCTTGGACTCTAGATACTTGCAGATAAGTTGATGAGTCTCGTTAAGCACAACGCCGAAGATCTCCTCCTCCTTGTTGACGAAGAGTCTTCTACTCCCCTGATCCGCAACACAAAAGATATACCAAGACTAGGCTTAGGGTTGGGTCAAGGTTAAGATGGAATCCTACTCTCTAAAGGTTTTCCTATAAGAAAGGTAGAGTAGTTCCAATCTTATGCATTCAAGGCATCCCAGCTTAATGATTTGCCATTAAGGTGGTAGCTGGAGGATCCTTAAATGCGGAAGTTCATTTCCCAATCCACTCTATTGAATGTCAATGGTGAGGGTGGATTTGAGGATGAACTCCCTTGAGAGAAAGGGCTTTGGATATAAGATGTAAGTCGAAACACACAAAAGCTCTCTCTTTTTCTCTCACAGAAACAAAAGACAAGTCCTCTATATATAGGCAAAAAGTTCCAACGGATATAAAACGGTCACATTTATGACAGAGTTTGATATCATCGAGCAGGTTCGATATCATCGAGAGTATACTCTCGATAGCATCAATGATCTACTCGATGACTCGGAATCAATGTCATACGCTTGAAACTCTTTGCCAATTGGTAGATGAATCAAAACTATTGTCGATGTCATCGGATTTCGAACTCCGATTCCATCTATGACAGGTTCGATCCATCGACACATGAAAAATGAGAGAGACTTGACTTTGAAATATTTCAGGTTTTCATGAACAGGTTTTCATGAATGATCGGGGATCCATCGAGATCATCGGAATTTGAATGTCGATGATATCGAGATCAGAGTCGAGGCATCGATAAATCCAGCTGATTTATCTTTGAGCTTATTGGACAGTTTATGACCTTGTTCGATGTAATCGATCTGGTGTCGATATCATCGATATTTGAATATCGATTCTATCGAAGGGTCCCTGATCATTGTTAAAAACAACCTAAAATATCTACTATGAGAAATGCTCGCCCACGATCGATATCATCGATGTTCCTCCGATCTTATCGATATTTGATTTCAGATCATATCGAAAGAGCATTGATATATCGAAGGAATCTGAGATTTTCTTTAAAAAACAGAGGCACCGAAAATCTGCATGTCGATCTTATGGAGCTACTCTCGATGGACTCGTGATTTGAATATCATTGATATCGATAGGTGTATCGATACATCGATAATTCGTCCAGATATGTTATGAAGTTGCTGGACATATTTAGTGTTTATATCGATGATATCGATGTGTATTGATACATCGATAAATCCATCCAGATGAATATTTGGTTGCTAGACACTTTTGGTCCTCTCATCGATAATATCGTTGAGGTATCGAGGACATCGACAGAGCAGGTCGATCATATCGAGGGTGCTTTGATAAAATCGACAAGGCAAGAAAACTTAGTGATTTTCCTATTTTGAAAAGGGTTTTCTCACCTTAAAACCCTATGATTTCTAACTTGTTTTTAAGGGTTTTAATCACCTGGTGTTTTGGGTCATGGAATGTGAGGCTTTAGTTTTACCTGTGACGAGCTTTGCACACATCCGGTTGAGGCAGACGATTGAATTGATCTTCCTATCACGCTCTGTAGACACTCTGACTCAACATACACGTAACTTGACAAATCAGGGCACTTTCAATCTCCCCCTTTGTCAATTACGTGACAAAACCCCAAAACACCCTAGAATGTTCTAGACAAACACACCCTAAATTGTGTGTACATGTTTTTACACAATTTTATAATTTCTAATGAACCATGTACACAACCCATTATCTGTTCCCCCTTACTTTAAAAACCCCCCTTTCTTGGTGCAGCTGCTCCCCCTAACACCTGCAACACAATTAGATATACAATTTTCCGCTCGGGGTGTTTGCAAAATGTTCTCCCCTTTTTGTCAGTCATTGGCAAAGATATAGCAGTTAATATTGACTGAAGCTTGAAATACTTGGGAGAACTGTACAGGCAGAAGGAGATCAATTGATGTTTAATAGTTAATACAATTTAAGCATATATCAAGTTCAGAATTTATGAATGCATAGCAGATGGAATATTCGTTATAGAGATCACATGCATTCCAGATCTTGATAAACTAGGGGAAAACTAAAACAGAATTATGGTATTAAAGATATGAAGTCTATTCAGCCATAAAAGAACCAAGACTGCCCCAGACAGCGGTGAATCCCAAGCCAAAAAAATTGTTCAGTCCAGGAAAAAAAAACTATATTGCTACACACAGTTGTTACCAAAACAAATATCAAGCCCATATATGGGCACGCAACAACATCCATCAACATTAGCCCAGCTGTGGGCATATACAACAAAAAAAACTGTGCACATCTAGAAGGTTGTCATACACACCAATGAATGCGAAGAACATCCAAAAAGATACTGATGCTCAACCGCGAGATAAAAGTAAAGTGTCTATGATAGCATGCATGCATGAACCGGCTTTACGGAGCAGAATGAGATGGCATCGTGTCGTCCCATCGGCACGTCATCAGATCCACCAACTGTTGTACCGTGCTCTGCACTCCTTGAACCATTCTTTCCAGGACTGTAAGCCTTTCTTTAACTGAGTGCATGTCCTGCTGAATTTCTCTAATCCTGTCTAGCTTGAACCTTTTGCCATACCCGGTAGTTGACGTGGACGGAGCTGGATCGGTTCCAGGAGGTGCATCTTCAGCCATTGCAGCCCCTTCCATGGGATCGCCACCTTCTCCTTCAACTTCTTCCACCTGGATTCTTCCTCAGGGTTCTCCTTGTACTCGTGAAACTCCAAGTCCATTTTCCGGATATTTCTCTTATTAAAGACTTGGAGTGGGAGTACTGGATCAGTAGTCGATGGGAACCCGATTTTGTTACAAATCATGCTAATGATCCAGGGGTACGGCAAATAGAGGTCCCTAGATGTGTGGATGGCGTTTACCAACTGAGAAACAATTAGAGATGGAAGGCAAATCTTTGATCCTCTGGCAACAGAGTATACGATCATGGTCATGAGGCCGGTGAGATCAAACCTATTGGTACTTCTGGGATAAATGTTGGTAGCGAAGATACCATGCAAGATTCGAAATTTGGGATCCATATACCTGGCTTTTAATGCATTCCCTTGATGCCAGGGGATGTCCCTACCATTGCAAAGATACTTAGTGACCCTGGATCGAATGTTCATGTTATCAAGATTCATCTATGGGATACCTTCCGGGACCATGTTGAGTCTGATAGTTTCAGCTATTATAGCCAGTGTGATAAACGCATCATCACCACCCAAAGATACCATGAACGAAGGAGGGTCAGCCACTGGTAATGACACACCACAAGGAAGTTGCGTGTTCTCTCAAGTTGGCATGGCCCACCAAAGTTCAGAACAAGCAGTCAATCCATTGCGGCGAACAGGGGTTCCAATTTGTATGGTTTAAGGCATTCCCTGTCTACCCTTCTTTCTTGAATAAGCTTCCTGCTCGTGTATTTGGGTGGTCGTGAACTTGCTCCAGTTGGAGGAGGTGGTGCCGGCGATTCGATTTGGAACCCACCATGTGGGGTTTGTCTTATTCTCTGCCGTATGGGGATTCCACTTTCTGGGACCCTTGCCCTGACTCTTGAGGCGAGTACCTTTTGTCGGGTGCCTATTGAAGATTCCCTAGGGCCGGACGCTACCCCTTTGTCCTTTCCCATTTGTCAGATAGAAAGTTGAACGATTTGGGAAAGATGACAAAAAATTTTTAAAAAAAAAAAAAAAAAACAACAACAAAAATGACAAATACCCAAAAGAGGAAGGACTCTTGAAGTGTTAGAAGGGTATTACCGGATTTGTAAAATGATTTGAGTGATCCGACGTGGCTCTAACTGATTTGGTCGAGAGAATCGAGCAGAGAAGATGACAGTGAAACCCTTGAGAAAATAACCCCCTTTTTCGTTTCGCTGACTTTTATCGGGCGGCATCTGTCGATATGATCGACCACTGTTTCGATAATATCGAGAGGTTGCTTATCGATTTTATCGAGTCTATCTTCGATATCCTTCTTGGCTACCCGACACTTCATATCCTAAGGAGCCGTCGATACTATCGACTTTCTATCGATAAATCGAGAATGTCATATCGATAGTCACATCGAAGATGAAGATTTTTAGTTTTCAGCATTCAGACGAATCTTCAAGTATACTTTTTGTATTTCTATCAACAGTATACTCAGCAAAAATTATGTACACACACTGTATACAGCAAAATTGTAAACATTTGAATGTTTATACAAAAAAATTGGAGGTCAAGTACCTCAGATATATCATTTGAAGTTCAGCAAAAATATTTCCTCATTTTAGCACCGGTTCAGATTCTGATACATGATCTGAACTAATTCTTTCTTACCCATTTTACTTTGTTAATTGATTTGGGTGGTGATGCAGGGGCATTGCTTCTATCCATATCCTTAAGAGGACTTTTGAAGTTTCGTATTTCTCTGGTTGATAATTCGTTAACAAGATTCTGACTAGAGTTAGATTTAGTCCTCCTGTTCACTCCCCAAGTATAGGGTTGTGATGTAGTAATAAACTCGGTAAGACCGAGGTCGAATCCCAAGGGATTGAAACCTGTACGTAATCTGAAAGTAACCAGAACTAGAACTAAAAAAATTTGAAATCTAAACAGAAAATATATGAGGGAATAATGGTGAAATATTACTCTAAAACTTGTGGAAATCAGAGGTAGGGAACTAGGGTGCCAAGGATCCACTTGTAGAGATCAGGGAGAACTACACTTGATTCATGAAAATCAACTAAACTTCCTTTGATATAGTTTTCAAGAGATGAAAGGTATATGAATTAGAATGGATTCCATCACCAAACCATGCCCAAGAGACAAGGTAAACAACAGAATTAAACTAATTACCAACCAATCAACATGTTATGAAGGTTAGGAAGGGTACCGTCATCAAACCATGTCCAAGGGGCAATGGTGAACAACAGGGCTTCCTAAATTCACAATCAAAATAAGGGAGAGGAAATACTCAAAGCCATCACAGATCTATCGTAATTTTATTCACAACGAATCATTAAAAACTGAAAGCATTCCCATAATCAAACTAGAATCAAAAGAAATCTGTTCAATCAAACATGAATCAGAGCCGTAGGATTGTTCCCATCACACCACAAGCTTCACCTCTTAACCCTAGCTAAGAGGTTTAGCCCGTCATAGATGGACTATCTCTCAAAAACCATGAAAATAAAAAATAAAAAGAAAAAGAAAAGAAGCAAACTACTACTCTCTGTCTCTCTCTCTTATTGATGTCCTCCAAAACTTCCCTTTCTTCTTGCTGCCTCCTTCTTTTTATAGTTGTGAAGGTCGTGGAGGGGTCGGCTTTGAAAACCGACCTTGTTGGAGTCGGTGCGTGCAAGATACGCAGCCCGTTTGCAGCAACAGAAGTCGGCCGCGTGCGTAAGGCTTCTCCAGCCAAAATCGGATCTCCAAAACTCCCCATTTCAGTGATTTTTTCTAAAAGAAAAACGTCTCTTAGGACGTTTTCGAGCAGCCTACACGATGGACGTTGTGGATTGCACAGATGGCCCATGATGGTGGCCCGCAACTACCCGAAAAATGCGGACAGCGTCCGGTCGTAAACAGGGCCTGCGTAAGATGGGTCTGATGAAGTCGGTGGGCCTCTGATCCATGTCGGATGGAAAATCTAGTCCGTCTACTGGATTCCCCTCGTGAAAAAGGTCGGAAGGATAAATTTTGAGATTGTCTCGATGAGGCCCACAGGACTTCTCTTGCTGTCATCCGTCCTCCATTGGGTTCTTCGAATACACGAAATATCGGAATAACTCAGGCTTCGAGTCAATCCACGGTCGGTTTGGCCTTCTGAGTACAATTAACTGCTCGGATCGTTGACTTGGAAGATGATTGTGGCCCACTTGCCCCCAATCGCAAGTCCCTGTTACCGTGGTAAATGAAAATTTCCATTTTTAATGCGAGAAGTCGGGTCAGCGCCTGCTGACCGACTTGGTATATTCGGTGCACGGCTACTGTGCACTCCACCTATATAAATTGGGCCCCACCGTGATGTATCGGCAAAATCCAATCCGCCCATCTACTTTATCACCTCCTTTAAATGGTTGAGCCCAAAAGTG
The DNA here is from genome assembly GCA_021015155.1 of Magnolia officinalis. NCBI lineage: Eukaryota > Viridiplantae > Streptophyta > Magnoliopsida > Magnoliales > Magnoliaceae > Magnolia > Magnolia officinalis. The sequence continues at coordinate 89,594,602 of JAJHSJ010000004.1, forward strand.
AAACATATCCAAATGTCAGGTGGGCCCCACTTAAGGAATTACAGGGTTGATCTGCCTGTTGGGCCGCTTCTATAGGTATCCACTAGATGAAAATCGACATGTACGGTTACTTCATGATTCTCAGGCTATATATAAAGTTTGGAGCCGATCAGATAATGGAAACCCTGTGATCTTGCATCTTGGACCCTTTCAGGTCTGTGTAGCGTGAAACCCATGATTTTCTCGAATTTTGGTTGTGTAAAATCATCGAACTTGGTCCCCTGGAGTCCATCCCTTGCCTTGGTGATTCTTAAATGTTAAATTCGTGCCTTTAGCATCCTTTTCAGTCCATGCTCGTCAATTCACCTTGCAACACAAACACGAGTAAAATATGGCATTTAAATAGTATTATGTGTGCAAAATCAAGTAATAATTGAGGTCTGATATGCAATATTTGACCCTCAATACAACCCCCAACCAACATTTTGCTAGTCCCGAGCAAGGTATGCGAAAAATAAGTTGAAAATTACAGGACAATTCTTATGAACTCGAGTGACTTTTGCTAAATAATTTGGATACGAGAATTCCAAGATTCATCAGTGTTGGGTTATACTTTCTCATGGACTTAAGCGCACGGTAAACTTCATAATCAAGTTCAAAGTATTAGTCCATCGATTTGAAAAATCCTAAACATTGAGTTCCATGGGTGTAAAGTGCAATCTCGGCTTATCAACATTAAGAGTCACTTCTCTGTTTCATGAAATCATTGGTAATCATCAAGAGAGTTCATGACAACCAAAACTTAAACCAAAACTTGCCTCATAGATCATCTTTGCAGTCTTATCATCTTTTGAATGTTATTTTTATTTTTTATTTTTATTTTTTTTGTAACGCCGAGGGGAATTAGATCTTCACCTATAGGGAGCAAACCTATGGTGAAAACTAGTCGCCTAACTCTTCCCAAATGTCAACCAAAGGGAATCAAGTCCACACCTATAGGGAGCAAACCTATGGTGAAGTTCGTTTGCCCAACCCTTTCTGCAGGCAACTATCTTTTAGCTGGGTATTTTCTTTTTCTTTCATTCTTCTTTTTGAACATGATTGACAAATTTTCCCAGGTTGGTTCCTTCCATGCTTAATGATCACCAAGTTACAATTCAATATCGAACTGAAACCTTAATATGCAAGCGAGATGTGTCTTATGAAATCATGACTCAATCAATGTTTAAAACCTCTAATTTTGGATTACCAATTCAAACTTTACTGTGAAATCTAACAGATATTGAATCCAAGAGTCATAAATTACCAACATCACGTATCTTGAAATTATAATTGCCCTAGATGGCCGTCAAAATCACTACGAATTCACAAGAAATGCTAGAAAAATAAAAAATTTCACAATTTTTGCTCAAGACCAAGAAAACACTGATTAGGTAACCTAATCTCCCACCCCCAACCTAAAATCTACATTGTCCTCAATATAAAAGATATGAGCATGCAATGCACATGAGACAATGAAAGTAAAAGAGGAGAGGTAGAAAGATAGTACCTGGACGAAAGAATCGAGAGGCTTTCCAAAGATATCAGCGTAAGAGGGGGTCAGCACAAGAGAGAAACCACAAAAGCAAACTACACCACTTTCGCAGATGTTCTCGATTGCATTTAACGTATGCAACAAGCCTTTAAACCCCTAAGTTGCCCCTAGTGGACGAGTTGTAGTCTCGTGAGGGTTTGCAGTAATGTTACCCATAAACATTGAACTAACTAGCTAGGACAAAGAAAATGAAATGAAAGGCTGGGTTGCCTCCCAAGAGCGCTAAGTTTCACGTCTTCAGCCAGACAAAAATTAAACTAACCTAAAACAGCATAAAGCAACCTATCCTAGTCCTATGAAAGCAGGGAAAAACTACTCGATCACGCCGCAAGGTTCCTCTAAACTTATGTACCTCATAAAAAAGTTTTTATTTAATTGCTTGAGGTATCCAGAGTATATACGGTTCACCTGCAACAGAAGAAGTTTCGAAGTTAGTACACCATGATAAATCAGAGACTATAAGTAGATGAAATTCAGAAAAATTTGTAGTAGGTGGTGTAGTCTCAACACACGCCAAAGTTGCACTCTTTAGTTCAATTTTCAGCTCCTCCTTTAATGGTAAACATTCAGGATCTGGGGGAGGAGGTACTTCAAAATAAGGGTTCTCTCGATCCGTAACAACTACTGAGGTATTGTCTTGCGAGGCATCCACTATTTCTTGTATCATAAGATCGTTTGAATCTACAAAGTGTGTCAAGCTATCATCTAAAGAATCGAAACATTCAGTTGAAAGGAGTTCATTCATCCTATCGAGATCTGTGATGATATGTCCAAAAACTCCGTTATCTTCTTCGAGGGTAGAAATGAGCATACTCTCTTGTTTGTACTCAAGGTGAGATGAAATCACCACTGGGTATGTCTCTTCTTGACCTAAATGGGCATATTCAGAATCAGAAGGTACAGGTTTTAGGTTAAGCTTTGGTGGCTTGAGGTTAGACAATAGAGGCACGACATCAGTTTGGGTCAATTCTTCAAATTGTGGCTTCCACTGGTTAACTTCAAGTACCGGCGCAGTATTAAGCAAGGCACACCTCTCCTTAATCATGTCATCATCCAAGTCATGTGAGTGTGCCAGGCACGTCTCTAGAGGGTCAGAGGATAAGGTCAGAAGCGTTTTATCTTCCATGAAAGAATTAATCATGTTAATGTCGTGGAAATCATCATCATCCTCTGAGTTTCTGCCGTTATTGAAAAAGATGTTTGACTCCAATGTCATGTTCCCGAAAGACATAGTCATGACATCATTCCTGCAATTGATAATTGCGTTTGAAGTGGCAACGAATGGGCGACCAAGAATCACGGGCATCTGAGTGCTCATGTTATTGATGGGTTCAGTGTCTAGGATGATAAAGTCTACAGGGTAGTAAAATCTATCGACCTGTACCAACACATCTTCAATTATCCCTCTTGGTACACGAATAGAGCGATCAGCAAGTTGTAGTGTTGTTAGGGTAGGTTTTAATTCACTCAAACCTAACTATTTGTATACCAAGTAGGGAATCAGATTGACGCTCTCTCTTAAGTCAAGAAGTGCGTGATCAATTCGATAATCCCCGATTACACATGATATGGTTGGGCTACCGGGATCTTTGAATTTTTGCGGCACATCTTGCTTCAGGATGGCACTCACTTTCTCAGTCAAGAGATCTTCTTTTGAATACTTTGCCGTCTTTTGGTCGTGCATAGGTCTTTCAGGAATTTAGCATATGAAGGTATTTGTTTTACGGCATCAAGTAGAGGAATGTTGACTTTCACTTGTTTCAGCACCTTTAGAATATCCTGAGAGTTAGAGAGAGGTTTTGGTGCAGCCAACCGTTGAGGAAATGGAGCAACTGGCTTCTTTTGAAGTTCCGGTTCTAATTCTTGTGGAGCAATGCTAGGTCTATCATTGTTATCCTCTTCCGGGTCCTTAGGTTTTTCAGCCCTAACAAGAATAGTTTTATCAATGGTCTTCCCACTCCTAAGAGTGGTGATAGATTTAGCCTGCTCCATCTGATCTAAAGAGCTTCGATCACTTATCTCATATTGCGGTTTGGGATTGGGGAGAGGGTTAGCAGGAATTATCCCCTTTCCCCCAATCATTATGTGTGACTCTATCCTTTGAAGGGATGATGTAAGTGATCCTATTGCTGATCTGATATCTTAGTTGAATAGCTCTTGGTCTTGAATGTGTTTTAGAACTAGATTCTCTTGAGGTTTCCTTTGAATTGAAATTTGATTGAAGAAACCTTAAGGGGTAGTAGTTTGTCCATTCCTCCAACTGAAGTTTGGATGATTTCTCCAACTAGGATTGTACATATTAGAGGTGGGTCCATTGAAAGGTCTTTGGTAATTATTTACGGTATTAGATTGCTTAGTCAGAACCTCTTGAAAGGCAGATATGGTTGGACAATTTTCAGTTGTGTGACTGCTACAACCACAAATACTGCAAACAACTTCCTTACCCTTATCCTTCCTCGATTCCATGGCCTCGAATTTCTTTATGAGATTAGCCACTTTAACATTGATATCATTATCCTCTTTCAGCAGGTATTCTTCGCTCCTTTCCTTTGATTGAGTAGGCCTAGAAGTGGTACTTAATTTTGGGTATGTGTCCCATGATTGTGCGTTTTCAGCAAGTCTATCCAAGTAATCCCACACATCATCGACATTTTTATTCATAAATTCTTCATTGCACATTGTCTCGACTAATTGGCACATGAAAGATGTCAACCCATCATAGAAAAAGTGTGTAATGCGCCACGTTTCAAAACCGTGTTGTGGGCAAGAGCTGACAAGATCCTTGAACCGCTCCCAACATTGGAAGAATGTTTCATCCTCCCTTTGGGTGAAGTTCATGATTGATTTTCTAAGAGTGTTCATTATGGAAAAAATTTCTTTATGAACTCTCTTTGCATATCATTCCATGTGCCAATAGATCTAGGACGTAGTGAATGCAACCACGTCTTAGCTTTTTCTTTCAAAAAAAAGGGAAAGAGTTTCAGCCTGACTGTGTCCTCAGACACGTTTGGAAAATATAAAGTGGTTATAATCTCATCGAACTCTTTCAAATGTAGATACGGTTCTTCAGATTCAAGCCCATGAAATTTAGGAAGGAGTTGGATCACCCCTGGCTTGATATTCATGTGTCCCATATTTTCTAGAAAAATCATGCATGAGGGCGTGCTCACCCCCGCCGGTTGTAAATAATCTCGTAAAGTACAAGGTGGGGGTGATTAAGGTTGATTTGCAGCCATAACCTCAATTCAAATTCTGGACTTAGACCTAAAAGAGATAAATGAAATAAAACCTAAAAAGAACGAGAATATTTGGAAAGAAGTTACCAGATCAAAGTTCCTAAGTTAAAAACCTGCAAAACAAAATAAAACAAGTTAGTTTCTAAGAAAGTCTAAAGTTAGAAAGTAAACTAGTTTCTATGGAGGGAAAAATATCTAAAAATAAATTAGGAAAGCTCTATACCTAAAGTGGAGAGTAAAAAATTTCTAAAAGAAAATCTAGAATTAAAAAGTTTCTAAAAAAAAATAAAATAAAACAAAGATGAGTTAGTTTCTAAATTAGAAAGAGTTTCTGAAACAGGAAATTACTAACCTAGTTTCTAAAAGTAAAAGAAGAAAGTCTCTAAAAGAAAAGAAAGATGAAATAACTTAGGAAAATTCCTAAAACAAAATCTAATCTAGAGAGTTAGAAAAACTAGAAAATCAGAAAGAGATTACCAATTTAGAAAGTATATGTCAGAATCCTACAAAACAGGAAAAACAGGTTAGTTTCTAAAAATCAGGAAAACCTAAACCTAAAAAATCTAAGGTTAGAGAGAAAAAAAAAATCCTAATCTTAAACTAATCACAAAACTAATTAATTTCAGAAAATTGTAGCCGTCAGTCCCCGGCAACGGCGCCAAAAACTTGTTCACTCCTCAAGTATAGGGTTGTGATGTAGTAATAAACTCGGTAAGATCGAGGTCGAATCCCAAGGGACTGAAACCTGTACGTAATCTGAAAGTAACCACACCTAGAACTAAAAAAATATGAAATCTAAACAGAAAGGATATGAGGGAATAATGGTGAAATATTACTCTAAAACTTGTGGAAATCAGAGGTAGGAAACTAGGGTGTCAAGGATCCACTTGTAGAGATCAGGGAGAACTACACTTGATTCATGAAAATCAACTAAACTTCCTTTGATATAGTTTTCAAGAGATGAAAGGTATATGAATTAGAATGGATTCCATCACCAAACCATGCCCATGAGACAAAGTAAACAACAGAATTAAACTAATTACCAACCAATCAACATGTTATGAAGGTTAGGAAGGGTACCGTCATCAAACCATGTCCAAGGGGCAATGGTGAACAACAGGGCTTCCTAAATTCACAATCAAAATAAGGGAGAGGAAATACTCAAAGCCATCACAGATCTATCGTAATTTTATTCACAACGAATCATTAAAAACTGAAAGCATTCCCATAATCAAACTAGAATCAAAAGAAATCTGTTCAATCAAACATGAATCAGAGCCGTAGGATTGTTCCCATCACACCACAAGCTTCACCTCTTAACCCTAGCTAAGAGGTTTAGCCCGTCATAGATGGACTATCTCTCAAAAACCATGAAAATAAAAAATAAAAAGAAAAAGAAAAGAAACAAACTACTACTCTCTGTCTCTCTCTCTTATTGATGTCCTCCAAAACTTCCCTTTCTTCTTGCTGCCTCCTTCTTTTTATAGTTGTGAAGGTCGTGGAGGGGTCGGCTTTGAAAACCGACCTTGTTGGAGTCGGTGCGTGCAAGATACGCAGCCCGTTTGCAGCAACAGAAGTCGGCCGCGTGCGTAAGGCTTCCGCAGCCAAAATCGGATCTCCAAAACTCCCCATTTTAGTGATTTTTTCTAAAAGAAAAACGTCTCTTAGGACGTTTTCGAGCAGCCTACACGATGGACGGTGTGGATTGCACAGATGGCCCATGATGGTGGCCCGCAACTACCCGAAAAATGCGGACAGCGTCCGGTCGTAAACAGGGCCTGCGTAAGATGGGTCTGATGAAGTCGGTGGGCCTCTGATCCACGTCGGATGGAAAATCCGGTCCGTCTACTGGATTCCCCTCGTGAAAAAGGTCGGAAGGATAAATTTTGAGATTGTTTCGATGAGGCTCACAGGACTTCTCTTGCTGTCGTCCGTCCTCCATTGGGTTCTTCGAATACACGAAATATCGGAATAACTCAGGCTTCGAGTTAATGCACGGTCGGTTTGGCCTTCTGAGTACAATTAACTGCTCGGATCGTCGACCTGGAAGATGATTGTGGCCCACTTGCCCCCAATCGCAAGTCCCTGTTACCGTGGCAAACGGAAATTTCCGTTTTTAATGCGAGAAGTCGAGTCAGCGCCTGCTGACCGACTTGGTATATTCGGTGCACGGCTTCTGTGCACTCCACCTATATAAATTGGGCCCCACCGTGATGTATCGGCAAAATCCAATCCGTCCATCTACTTTATCACCTCCTTTAAATGGCTGAGCCCAAAAGTGAAGCATATCCAAATGTCAGGTGGGCCCCACTTAAGGAATTACAGGGCTGATCTGCCTGTTGGGCCGCTTCTAGAGGTATCCACTGGATGAAAATCGACATGTACGGTTACTTCATGATTCTCAGGCTATATATAAAGTTTGGAGCCGATCAGATAATGGAAACCCTGTGATCTTGCATCTTGGACCCTTTCAGGTCTGTGTAGCGTGAAACCCGTGATTTTCTCGAATTTTGGCCGTGTAAAATCATTGATCTTGGTCCCCTGGAGTCCATCCCTTTCCTTGGTGATTCCTAAACGTTAAATCCGTGCCTTTAGCATCCATTTCAGTCCATGCTCGTCAATTCACCTTGCAACACAAACACGAGTAAAATATGGCATTTAAATAGTATTATGTGCGCAAAATCAAGTAATAATTGAGGTCTGATATGCAATATTTGACCCTCAACACCTCCTAGGTGTTATGCATTCATCCTTATAATGACCTGAATCACCACACAAATGACATACTGGAATTGTTCTGGTTTTACTTCCAGAAGCAGCAGATTTTTCAGTTCTGGGAGCTGCATTTCTAGCCTTTGGCTTAAATTTTTCAAATCCTAAGCCGCTTTTATTCCTTCCAAGTCTTCCCATTCCTAACAGTTTTTCTAGCTTTTCGCAACTCTGGGAAAACTTGTAGTTTATCTTAGCTATCTTCTTGGATTCTTCCAGATCAAATAGGAGTATATGATTTTCATTTTGAAGAAGCACGTTTTTGTCTTTAAATTGCTCAACCTGTTTGTTCAGTTTTTCAGACTCGTTTTTAAGAAGAGTATTGACTTGTTCAGGTCTATCATTATCCATATGATATTGCTGTAAATCATTGATTAGATGTGTACTGATTTCTAGAGTTTTATCCAAATCTTTTTGCAGCAATTCCTTTTTGTTCTCAGATATACCAAGTCTTCTAAGAATGTTGATGTTATGAATATAAAGTTGATTATATGCATCTTGCAGTTTATTCTTTTCAAGTTCTTCTTCTTCTCCACTGTCGGATGAAGATGATTCCATGGCTGGCTGTTCTTTCTTATTCTCTGATTCGGTGGGAATGATTGAAGCAGTGGAGACCATGAGAATTTTCAATGATTTCTGATCTTCATTGCTTTCTGAGTCACTAGATTCTGAATTTGACTCATCTGTATCATCCCACGTGGCGGCCATTGGCTTGCCCTTGTTTTTCTATTTGGGCATTCGGTTGATAGGTATTCATACTCCTGACAGGCATAACATTGAGGTTCTTTAGTTCTTCTGCCAAATTTGCTAGCAGAAAGTTTGTTGTTCACCTTTCTCCCTCTAGAGGGATGGCCACGATTCTTCTGAAAGAATCTTCTGAATTTTTGTGCCAACAAAGCCACTTCTTCATCTTCATCTTCCTTTTCACTTTCATTGTCCTCATGAATTATTTTCTTTGAAGTTTTTAGGACAGTGTTTTTGGATTTTTGGGATTGAGTGAAGTGCAGTTCAAAAGTTTGTACGGAACCTACTAGTTCTTCTACTTTTATCTCGTTTATGTTCCTACACTCCTCTATTGTTGTTACCTTGGGATTAAACCGTTTCGGTAGGGATCTTAGAATTTTCCTACAAATTTTTGGTACCAGAACTTTCTCTCCCAATCCACCCATGGAGTTGCAAATTATATTTAACTTTGTGAAAAACTCCATAAATGTCTCATGCTCTTCCATTCTGAGACTTTCGAACTATGAAGTCAGGAGTTGAAGTTTGGATCGCTTTATAGTGCTTGTGCCTTCATGGGTTGTTTCCAATAAATCCCATGCTTCTTTGGATGTCCCACACATACTTATCTGATTGAATATATCCTGGGACACGGCACAGTAGATAGCATTCATAGCCTTGGCTTCAGATGTTTGCCTTTCTTTGTTGAATGTTGTCCACTTTTCTTTGGATTTGGGCTTGTGATTGTTGTGCCACTGTCAAGTATGATTTGTTCAGTTGGTGGCACGTATCCGCTTTCAAATATGTCCCAAACATCATGATCCAAAGATCTCAGAAAGTAGTGCATCCTAGCCTTCCAGTATGCATAATTTGAGCCGTCAAATACTGGAGGTCTAGTGACTGATGAGCCGTCTCCTTTGGCCATATTCCAACTTCAGTCAAGATCACTCTCTAGGTGGTGAAGCCCTTAAAGAGAGACCCGCTCTGATACTAATTGAAATGGCGGTAAAGACCACACTAGTAGAAGTCGGAATATGTCAATATGTCCTAGAGGGGGGTGAATAGGACTTTTTAAAGATTTATGAGTTATTTAAAAATTCTATCACTCTAATCCTATCATGTATGCAATTTTCAGGATTACTCAAATGTAACTCTACTGGCTTCCAAGCCCAGTAGAGGATCCAATCACAAAACTATTCAAATGATAAGCATGAAGCAGTTATAATCTATAATGGATGTGACTGTGTGTGAAGTGTGAGGAGACATTAAAGTAGTTACCATAATCACACAAATGATCAATCAGAAGAATCAATCATTGACACAGTCATTTTTATAGTGGTTTGACTACTTGTCTACTCCACTCCCGGCTGTCACACTCAACCCTTGAGTGTACCAAATTTCACTACGGAGGTTTCCCAGGGTTCACCTCAAACCTAAGGTTTTAAATCAGGTTCACCTTCAACCTTTACACAAAGGTTTCTACACGGTTGACCTCAAACCCTAAGGTTTTACCAGGTTCACCTAAAACCTAGAGTTTTACTGGTTCACTCCTAACCAGATGTTTATGCTCTCCATAGAGCAAGGGTCCACACAACGCACCCGGATGTTTATGCTCTCCACAGAGCAAGGGTCCACACAACGCACCCACTACATACACTCCTGTCGGAGGCCTCCTACGAGGGCTTCAAAGGGCGAGAACCACTTAGGACCCAATCCTACAAAGGAATGATCACAAGTATCCTCTTGGACTCTAGATACTTATAGATAAGTTGATGAGTCTCGTTAAGCACAACGCCGAAGATCTCCTCCTCTTTGTTGACGAAGAGTCTTCTGCTCCCTTGATCCGCAACACAAAAGATATACCAAGACTAGGCTTAGGGTTGGGTCAAGGTTAAGATGGAATCCTACTCTTTAAAGGTTTTCTTATAAGGAAGGTAGAGTAGTTCCAATCTTATGCATTCAAGGCATCCCAGCTTAATGATTTGCCATTAAGGTGGTAGCTGGAGGATCCTTGAATGCGGAAGTTCATTCCCCAATCCACTCTATTGAATGTCAATGGTGAGGGTGGATTGGAGGATGAACTCCCTTGAGAGAAAGGGCTTTGGATATAAGATGTAAGTTGAAACACACAAAAGCTCTCTATTTTTCTCTCACAGAAACAAAAGACAAGTCTTCTATATATAGGCAAAAAGTTCCAACGGATATAAAACGGTCACATTTATGACAGAGTTTGATATCATCGAGCAGGTTCGATATCTTCGAGCGTATACTCTCGATAGCATCGATGGTCTGCTCGATGACTCAGAATCAATGTCATACACTTTTGAAACTCTTTGCCAACTGGTAGATGAATCGAAACTATTGTCGATGTCATCGGATTTCGAATTCCGATTCCATCGATGACAGGTTCGATCCATCGACACATGAAAAATGAGAGAAACTTGACTTTGAAATATTTCAGGTTTTCATGAATGATCAGGGATCCATCGAGATCATCGGAATTTGAATGTCGATGATAACGAGATCAAAGTCGAGGCATCGATAAATCCAGCTGATTTATCTTTGAGCTTGCTGGACAGTTTATGACCTTGTTCGATACAATCGATCTGGTGTCGATATCATCGATATTTGAATATCGATTCTATCGAAGGGACCCCGATCATTGTTAAAAATAACCTGAAATATCTGCTATGAGAAATGCGCGCCCACGATCGATATCATCAATGGTCCTCCGATCTTATCGATATTTGATTTCAGATCATATCGGAAGAGCATCGATATATCGAAGGAATCTGAGATTTTCTTTAAAAAACAAGGGCGCCGAAAATTTGTCTGTCGATCTTATCGAGCCACTCTCGATGGACTCGAGATTTGAATATCGATGATATCGATAGGTGTATCGATACATCGATAATCCTTCCAGATATGTTATGAAGTTGCTGGACATATTTAATGCTTATATCGATGATATCGATATGTGTATCGATACATTGATAAATCCGTCCAGATGAATATTTGGTTGCTGGACACTTTTGGTCCTCTCATCGATAATATCGTTAAGGTATCAAGGACATCGACAGAGTAGGTCGATCATATCGAGGGTGCTTCGATAAAATCGACAAGGCAAGAAAACTTAGTGATTTTCCTATTTTGAAAAGGGTTTTCTCACCTTAAAACCCTATGATTTCTAACTTATTTTTAAGGGTTTTAATCACCTAGTGTTTTGGGTCATGGGATGTGAAGCTTTAGTTTTACCTGTGACGAGCTTGCACACATCCGGTTGAGGCAGACGCTTGCATTAATCTTCCTATCAGGTTCTGTAGACACTTTGACTCAACATACACGTAACTTGACAAACCAGGGCACTTTCAGCCTCTACCATCTAGCATCGAGGCACCCAGGCTTAACCTAAAACCTTTGCCATCTGAATTAAAATATGTTTTTTTAGGTCAAGAAGATATATACATATATAGTGGTGATTTCTTCCCACTTAGATGATGAAAAAGAGAGCAAGCTAATTGCCACTCTTAAGAATCACAAGAGTGTCATGGATGGACTATTAGGGATCTCAAGGAAATTGACCTCCTAATTTGCACTCACCATAAACACGTAGAGAAAAATGCCAAAATATCGAGGCAACCACAACACCGATTAAATCCAAATACGAGTGATGTGGTTAAGGCAAAGGTGTTGAAACTGTTGGATGTGAGTATCATTTACCCTATATCTGACAATCAATAGTGAGTCCAACTCAGGTAGTATCCAAGAAGTCTGGAATCACCATCTTAGCTAATACCAACAATGAACTCATGTCAACTAGAGTTACTACTAGTTGGAGAATGTTCATTGACTACAAGAAGTTAAATATTGTCACGAGGAAAGACCACTTTTTCTTACCATTTGTTGATGAAATTTTAGAAAGGTTAGCCGGTCATTCCTACTATTACTTCCTAGATAGGTACTCGGGGTACAATCAAATTGAGATAGCCCTAGAAGATCAGGAGAAGACCACAGTTACATGACACTTTGGCACCTTTACTTTTCGAAGGATGCCATGCTGGCTATATAATGCTTCTGCAACATTCCAGAGATGCGTGCACAATATTTTTTCAAATATGGTTGGGCATTTTCTGGAAGTGTTCATGGAGACTTCTCTATTTTTTGTGATACATTTGATGAGTGCCTTGAGCACTTGATTTTAGTTTTGACAAGGTGTGAAGAGAAAAACATTGTTTTGAATTGGGAAAAGTGTTATTGCATGGTTCAAAAGGGAATTGTCATTGGACATGTGATCTCATCCAATGGAATTAAGGTGGACAAGGCCAAAATAGACTTGATTGTTAATTTGTCGGCTCCCAAAAGGATACGTGACATTTGCTCTTTTCCTAGTCACACGGAATTTTATAGGAGGTTTATTAAGGATTTCAGTCAAATTTTCAGACCATTGAGTAACCTCCCTTAAATGGATGTCCCATTTGAGTGGACTGACTCATCCCAAGAGGCTTTTACAAAGTTAAAGGGTGTGTTGACAACTGTACCAATCATGCAGGCACCCGATTGAAGCGTTCCTCTTGAAATCATGTGTGACGCTAGTGACTATATGGTTGGAGCTGTGTTAGGCCAAAGGATAGATAAGAAACCATGGGTTATCTACTAGGCAAGCAAAACGTTGAATGGTGCCCAGATAAAATACTCCACACGAAAAAGGAACACCTTGTTGTAGTCTTTGTTCTGGACAAATTCAACTTTTACTTGATTGGATGCAAAATTATAATTTTTAACGATCATATGACGCTCAAGTTTCTTCTCTCAAAGAATGATACTAAGTCCTGCCTCTTTTGAGATGAATCCTCCTACTCGAAGAGTTAAACTTAGAAATACATGATAAGAAAGAACTATAGAATGTAATGGCAGACCATTTGTGTCCCGACTTGTCTTCTCAGATTCCATTGAGATTTCGCCAATCAAATCAAAGACATTTTCCTGGATGAATAGTTATTTTTTGTTTCTCAATTTCCTTGGTATGCTGACATAGCTATTATTTTGTGACAGGTAAATTATCAATCCATGGATGTCACAATATAAGAATAATTTTTTATCCAAGGTATGCAGTTTTTTCTAAGATGACCCATATTTGTTTAAACATTGCACAAATCAAATCATTAGAAGATGTATCCCAAACAATGAATAAATAAGTATCATCTTCTTTTGTCACTCACAAGCTTGTGGTGGTCATTTTTCATCAAAGCGAATTATTGTCAAAATTTTACAATGTGGTTTCTATTGAGGGATACTTACGAGTTTTATAAATTGTGTGTGTGATGTCAGAAATTAGGAAGGTTGCCCTGCGAGAAGCAATGCCATTAAACCCAATTTTAGTTGTAGATTTATTTTTTTTTTACTATTGGGGTATCAATTTTATGGGACCATTTCCTTCATCTTTTGAACACCTTTGTATCCTCTTAGTTGTGGATTATGTTTCAACATGGGTAGAGGTGATTTCACGCAGGACTAGTGACAACAAAATAGTTCTATGATTTTTGATGGAAAATATTTTATCAAGATTAGGATCACTTAAAGCCATCAAGTGATGGTGGCTCCCACTTCTACGACAGGCCATTTGCTAACCTTATAGGTAAGGACTCTACAAGTCCTTTTTGAGCCATAAATCCTCTGGCCACCATGGATGGCTCGTATAATATCCTTCTAGTTGTATCTGGAACATTGCTGTATTTTTCAACTAACCATTCTCCGTCTGCAAATGGAAGGGTTACGATTGTCCCATCTGGGACATTTCTGGTTTATATAAAGTGGGCCCACTAGTCGACTGTCTGGATTTCTGTACCATGGGCCCCATTTGTACAGATTGGAAACACTGGAATTATCTGATCCAACATCTCCCCAATGGAATAATCTTAACCCTTCAATTGCTGCCTTGCCATTTAGTAGAAGATTCAGACTAAGAAGAATACAGACAAGCTCCAAATTCAACGGAGAAACAGGTAAAAGAAAAAAAATTGGATGGTTGGGATCTCTTATTTTGTATGAATCTAGCGACATGTTCCATCCACAGCGGGTCCATCAAATCAACGGTTCGGATCCACAAACCAGGGGTCCAAGAACTCTGTAACTCCTTTTCGATTACTGAACTTTGAATTATCTGATCCTGGACCCTGGTGGCTTGAGTTAGGACGAGTTGGCCCAACGCTCAGCTATCCAGGCCGTTGATCCGATGGGCTCCAACGTCGACAGATCATGCGCTCAGAATCTCTCGTTATAGAAGCTTCACTCCATGCAATCTTCGGTTCTCTTTTGATAAATGTGGATCATGCCCGTGCGATCTCTTTTCAATTCGCACCTCGACGGAGGGTTCATCTATTCAACGGTCTGGATTGCGTGGGCCCACATTTATTAGATAATGTAGAAATTTTACCATCACGAGGGCATTTGGTCTAGTGGTATGATTCTCGCTTAGGGTGCGAGAGGTCCCGAGTTCAATTCTCGGAATGCCCCTTACTCTGTAATTTTCATTTTGGTGTCTTGTATTTCAGCGCGGGGTTGATCTGAACCGTTCAGCATGTTAGTGAACGTTTGTTTGTTTTTTTTTCCCCCTCCTTTTGGCCCACCACAATGGTCATGGGACCCCAACACTAAGATTATGTGTGGAGTTATCACGGTGTCTGTATTTCATCTAACCCGTTCATGTGGTGTGTCTCTTACATGCTGATATACAAAAGTCCAGAGCGGATATCATGGTGTCTGTATTTCATTCAACCCGTTCGTTTGGTGCGTCTCTCATCACCATGTACAGAAGTCCAGAGCAGATCAGGTATTACCCGGGTAATACCGTAGTGGGTGTTTCTCTGACCACCAGGAAGAAGTGGTGCTTGAACGGCTACTATTATTTGCCATGTTGGTCAGGTCACACGGACCTGGATGAAGGGACAGCGCACAAATTTCAGCTTGATCCAAGACTTTTTATGACCCACGGGAAGATTTTAATAGTCAATCACCACTTTTTCCAGTGGTGTGATCCACACGAGATTTGGATCTACTACATTTTTGGACCATAGCTTACAAGGAGCTAGAAAAACTAATGTATAGCATGGATATACATGTAACATTTTGAATACCAGGGTCGAGCATGAACTCCTTTCAACACTGAGGCCTTGGTATACGAACAGTGGGGGTGGCTAACAGTGGAGTGTGTGCTGATGGTGGCTTGTGTATTAACAAGCTAATCTAATTTTATTTTTATTTAAAAAAAAAAAAAAGGGTCGAGCATGAACTCAATTCTTAATATTTCGGGTGTCACTTATGCTCCGCAGAAGCATTTATTTACTGTACTGTTAACCTGAGATTCGAACCATCATAGAACTAAGCTAAATTATGAAATATACTTTAAAATGAATGTGTCTAAAGCAAGTACAATCCCAAAATATATAATATACATTAATTCAAAGCATAGGGTTCACAGCTATGTCCCAATATACCGTTTCGAAATCAAGGCGAGTCGAATACAACCATCCATTAGATAACTGGAAGTAAGAGAACTTCTCCTCTAGACGTGTTCTCCAATGCATCTGCCTTAGTAACCCCTGCAGTTACAACAATGTCTAGTTGGTGTTTTAAAATGTCATCCCGGAATGAGAGTGAGTGATAAACTCAGTAGTTCTATTTATTATAAGTTTCACATGTTATCAACTCAATCAACGCAAGTAATGATAGCATAGGTAAGCAAACACTTCCTATCTAATCTTATTAGGTAAATGAATATTAAAATGAAATGATACATAGCCTTACAATCCAACACTCCCTCAATAAGCGACTCCAATGCCTATTTACAAATACCAACACTCCCTCATCACACAACTCTGACTCTATTCGTAAACTACTTATCCTAGTGCAATGTGGCTCGTCACTAGGATTACCAATAAATATGAATGATATGCATGATTAGCCAAGTAGTTATTAGGTCTTATTCATCCAGCATATTAGGAAGCTGGATACCACCATTATATCACGGGTCTTATTCAGATCACGAGGCTCGTAGCGGCCGTAGCAACTTATAAAGCCCTGAATTTCGAGAGTCGAGTAAGTTGGGTACCACCATTATATCACCGGTCTCATTCGGATTACGAGATTCATAGCGGCCATAGCAACTTGTAACACCCTAAATTTCGGAAGTCGAGTAATACTTGACTCCCGATGTCCCGGTGTCACTTATGCTTTGCAGAAGTGGATGATTTTGGTTTTTACTTACTCGATGTTTAAACATTCAAGAAATTAAATGGATCGTACAAGTACACTGAAATAAACGTAACTTACCTTAAGATATGACTACCAAAATGATGAGTTTACATTCAGTGTACGGGATCACGTCCCAGCAAAATACATAGTCCATAAAAAAATTTTTAAAAAAAAAATGAAAACGAAAACAAAATATCCCTGTCCTAAGGCCCCTTCGCTAGCCCTAGGGTAGCCTATGGCGACCCGCCCAGTAGTTGTAAGTACGAGAGCTCCTCTTCAGCGTCTATGGTCGCCTCATCCAGCGCGTCGGGATCTGTGATACCTGCATCTAAAATAGGGTCTGGTTGATGTTTTAAAACACCATCCCAGAGTGGGAGTGAGTGATCAACTCAGTGGTTCCATTAGCATCAAGTTACACAAGTTATCAATTCCACGACCATAATTAATGAAAAGAAACTAAGCATATGATCCCTAGATACTATTGTTAATGCACATGCATGATGTTATGATATGATGCATGCCCTCGCAATCCAACACTGCCTCATTGCGACTCCATCTTACGTTCGCAAATAACTGACACTCCCTCATCACGCGCCCTTAAATGCCGATTCGTCACCTATCTAATGAAATGCAACAATGATTATGTTAGCTGAGTGTTTAGTTAAGTCCATTCGTCTAGCAATATTAGAGAAACTGAGGCACTCCCACGAAATCAAAGGCCCTAACCCGATTGCGAGGCCCAGGGCAGTCATAGTAGCCTTGCACCTGCGACCTTTAATCCGTCTGGGTTCGTCACTCCCAACTGAGCTCATACGATAGGCAGGATTTAAATTATATTTCTCATGGTCACTACTGGGAGGCTCGTCACCCCAACGTAGGCTAACAACTCGAACACGGTATCTCATACTACCATGCCCGGCTCTTAAGACTTATGGATTGTATCACTAATGGTTGTAAGTGGGCGTTTCAAGGGCGTGGGGTATCCCAGGTTCAGGTGGGAGTGATAATATATGGAAAACACACATGGTTGGCCAGCTAGTGGGCTAATTCGGTTGATTCAGGCAAACTACGGCATAACCGACACTGGGCGCGAGCATCCCGTGTAGTCCAACTACTACCATTTGTCTATATTTAACCTGGATCAGTCAAATCGTCCCCAGGCAGCCAACCTGATAGGTCTGCCCGTATGGCTTTTGCAATTTACTGGCCAACCCAATTGGCCAATCAATTAACATTTCATAAAAAGTCACATACATTACTTATTTCAGGAAATTGCAGGCTTGCATGGCAATAAATCAGGACATTCTATTCAAATTGAGCATTTGTTGGACATGCGGATACATTGCCCCAAATCATCGCAGACTTCACAATTATCAAGCAATTAGTTGCATGTGTCAGAGAATATAGAGTAAATCATGGATAGCAGTTCAATAATTCTGGCCGATTTTAGCATGAAATCAAAGTTCAGCTACACTAAGCATGATTTGCAAATTCATGGAAGACGAACAATCAAAGGTTACTCGCTGATTAACATGCGCATCATAATTTTCACAACGCAATCATTATTTGCGACATAAGTTGAATAATTGGTCACCTAAGGATAATAATCCGCACTTAGAAGTAGTCCATTGAATTCCTAGCACCGTCTCTAGGATTTGGGTCCGTGGATGGGTGTATCGAAGCCCTGCGCTGATGGGATTAGCTTGTAAGGGTGCATGCAAACGGCGTACAATGCTAAAATTTTAAGAAGGCTAAAGGATTACCTCTTCCTTGCTGTCGAGCTGCCCCCTGTGGCGGGACGTGGTGACGATTTTTTACGTGGGTCAGCTGCAGTATGCAAATCCTCTGAAATAGCTCCCCAAGGAGCTCCTTCCACTTCTCCCTACTCCCTCTCTCCCTTGCAGTTGGAATTCGTATGGGAGTGAGGAAGTGAATTTCTGGGTCTTATATAGCCCAGATTTTATGTCTAAATTGCCTTGGGGGCCCTTTTTTAGCATGTATGTCCCTAGTGGGCTGAATTTTGGCCCATAAGGCTATTTTAAGGGCCCATTGGCTCACCCGCACAATGGGGCAGGTGCCCCATCATAGGATCTACAATTAGTCCAAATTAGGTGGAGATCGAATGCCTCGATCGATTACAAGGACCCTACTTACGATCAACAACAATTAGTACTCAATCAGGGTCACAGTTATACGGATATGAGCAGGAAAATATCTTTGACTCATGGCATGAGTTTGGTCGCAATGTGACGGTCGAAAAGTCATAATTTCACAAATGAGTGGCGGGGCCTATTTCACTTAAGTTTCAGATTAAGGTCTAGGAGAGTTGCTTGTTTCAAGTACTTTCTTCCCAACCCAAGTTGTGTAGTTTAGGGCACCATCTAGGTTTGCCGTTCGTGATAGACCTCAAGCCCAGTGAGGTCGACGTTTTCCCATAGTTTCGGACTTAGTAGGATTTCGACGAGCGGCCCACAGTCATTTTCGTCTATCGCATCGGATTGTTAGGAGAGTTGGCCCCGTGGCCCATTTTCGATTCAGGTCATATTTAGGTTTAACTACGTTTGTGACATCATCTTTTCATAGCTTGGTGATAGTGACACCTGATGTCATTTATCCCTAATTTTTAGGGGCTCGCACATGTACTCCATGCAGACTGCTTAAAGCGGTCCTATGGCGGTTTCACTAATGGATGCTTCAGGACGCAGTGACAGTTTGACCCAGGTGTTACACAACTATTCACCCGTGTCCCTTGACCCGTTTTTAGGTTCATCACCCATTCAATCACCTAAGATAGGCAAGTTCCTTTCAAGCTCAATAATCATTGCAAGAAGGCTCCTCACCTTAGTGTAGGACAACAACTCAAACATGGTATCCTATGCCACCATGTTTGGCTCATAAGTCTTGTAGGATTGTAGTATTAACAGTTATAAGTAGACTCATTTAAGGGGAATGATAATATCCTAGATTCAATCAAGTGTTATCACATATTATGAATAAAATATGATCAGTCATGCATTAGAATGATCTGATTGACGTGGGAGAACTCCAACACAACTAGCATAGGTGCAAAGAATTCCACGTAGTCCAGCTATTGTTGGTCATCCGTGTTCAACTCAGGTCAATCGAACATGGTTAGGGTGGCTTACCCAATGTAAGTCACCCCTTGAATTATACATTTTACAAAGTAGATTTCACAAAAAATGCAATTCTAATCATTAAGCGGTATTTAACAATTCGTATAATAACGAGGCGAGTCAAGCATAAATATCTGTTAACCAAAGCATTCTAGGTAAACTTTAAGCTATCTATCAATATAATGTACAAGCCTTTAATTCAAGCATTTCAGTCATTTAGACCTTTCATCAAACATGTTGACCAACAAAAGTAAGTAACAACAATATTTACAATAACGAAGCAAAGTTAGTAATGTGGGCACACAAAATTCAAATTACAACATATATTCATTAATTGGGGTCATCAATGGTTGATTAAATGAAACCTAAAAGGAAATGGCCTGCACCTTGTAATGGTTTGCCCCACTTAAAGCACTTCTAGGGTTAGGGTTTAGGGAAAGATCACCGAAACTAAGCGACACACATGGTATTGTAAGATTTAGGAAACTCAATTTAAAAGGCTTAGATTGAGAAGTGTGGTTTAATCCTTACCTCTAATCATCGATGGAAGAGATCCGAAGAAGGATCAAGCTGCGGCTGGGGCTTCAATTGAAAGGGAAGAAGGACTAAAGGAACACCAATCCTCAAGAACTAATCCACCTTCTCCCCCTCTCTCTTTATCTTCTTTATTTCTTCTCTCTCTTAACAATTTAGGGCATAAATTCGTATGGGAAAGAAGGTTGCCTAATAAATTTGGGCCCACTCTCACCAAATATGGTAAGTATGCTAACCCTATGGGAGGTTATTTCTCATCATTGGGGCCCCCGAAATGTGTACGGATAAATCTACGCTATGAGATAAGTGACCCACTTGGAGATCTATGTTTGGATACAACCATCCAATAATCGGACATGCCGATCAACGGGAAATGTCCTAATTTAGTTCAATGGTTACCGAGCATCGATTGGGGTTACAACTATATGGATGTATATAGGGTAACAATCTAAATTAGTGTGCTGAGTTTGATCACCATCTAACAACCCAAAAGTCACAACTTCGACAAAGTGTGAAGGGTGAACATTTTACTTAAGTTTAGGTTATCACTTTAGGCACTCGTACATTCCATGGACTCAGTTTGCAAGCTAAAGTTTTGTTATCATAGATGCAATCTTAACCCATTATCCACGATGAACATCAAGCCTGACAAGACACATGTTTTCCTATAGTTTTGAGACTACGAACGCGGGGTCTAAGGATATTTCAGTTAATTGGGGCATTTCCGAGATAAGTTTAACCTCAGGATTTCTTGTGAGTGACAGTTAGCATTAGGATTAACTAAGTTCATGACGCCACCTATTTGCGACTAGTGGAAACTGGTATTCGACTCTAATTATCATAAATTCACCAATTTTAGTATAACTAGGGCATTTAGTTAGCATAGTACAACCCCCTGACAGTTCTGCTCGTGTATGTACTAGGGTTTCCCGTACAGAATTTTATAGGATACTAGAGTCTACCCTCTTAAAAGAAAATTTCATCTTTGAAATTTGTACTAGCTCGAACTCCTCGAGTATATGCAAGTAGTTCTTCCGAACTTAGGCTTCGGTCTCTCATGTGGCTTCATGTTCTATGTGATGCGTCCATAACACTTTAACTAGTGGGATAACCTTGCTACGATGCACCTGATCCTTCCTATCTAGGATGCATGTAGGTCGTAGGACGTAGGTAGCATCTTCTCGCAGTTCCACTTGTTCCCATCAAATGACATGTATTGGCTCAGAAACGTACTTCTTTAACATGGAAATATGGAACACATTGTGCACGTTGACTAGTAGCGTGGGCAGAGCAAGGTGATACACTACAACGACCACGTGATCCAATATCTGGAACGATCCAATGAAGCGCAGATTCAACTTCCCTTTTCTTGCCAAAATGTAAGACTCCTTTCATTGGGGAGACATTAAGGAACACTAAGTCTCAGACTGCGAACTTCTAAGTGCCTCCTTCTCGTGTCCTCATAACTCTTTTGTCTACTTTAAGTCATTAAAAGGAGACGTCGTATTATGTCGACTTGTGTACAACTAATAGGTGCGCTTCACATCCTGGTACATTTTGGTGCTTCTCAGGTGCATTGCCAACTTGGAGTTGTGAGCAGCATCAAGAACTTTCTTTCTCAACTCATGAAGGTTCGGAACACATAAGCGACCGCGAAACTGTAAGCTACCATCAATGTCAATCCTCCACTTTGAATCCTCATCCTTGCCTTCTCTTTCCCTCATTCTCATCAATAGCCCGTCCATACCTTTAGCTTCAATAATCTGACCATCTATGGCTGGCTAGAGGCAAAGATGCGTTATGCTCTTGAACGGTTCTTCAACACTTAGTTTCAAATCAAAAGTCTCGCACAAATATCACCATGTTTCACTGTTCCACCAATAGCAAAGCTATGAATTCATGTGTTTTCTTGTGGCTCAAGGCGACGGCTACTAAGTTGGCCTTGCCAGGGTGGTAAGACATGTCGAACTTATCTTTTAATGTTTCCAACCAATGATGCTACCTCGTGTTCAGGTCCCACTAAGTAAAGATATACCTGAGGCTCTTGTGATCACAAAAGAGCTCAAACTCTTCGCCAAAAAGATAATGCCTCCACGGTTTTAACGTAAAGATTACCGACGCCAACTCTAAATCATGAGTGGGGTAGTTCTCATCATGCTTCCTCAATTGTCGTGAGGCATACACAATTAATAATGCCTCAGTTTTCCCTTTAGCTCTTGAAACTTCACCATCGCTTTCTCATTCTAAGTGAACTTGATATCTTTACGAGTTAAGATATCGGTCGGGCTATCTTTGAAAAGTCCTTAATGAATCGTCGATAGTAGCCAGCTAGTCCGAGAAAACTCCTCACTTTCATAACTAACTTGGGCTCATCACTATCTCGCACTGCTGCTACTTTAGTGAGGTCAACAGTTATGCCCTACTTTAAAACTACATGCCATAGGAATTTCACTTATTCCTTCTAGAAGTCGCACTTTTCAAGCTGTGTGAACAACTAATTCTGCTTAAGCGTATCAAAGACTGCTCGCAAATGCACTCCATAGTCTTCTTAGCTCTTCGAATATACTAAGATGGAACTTGGTCTTATTCCACTAATAAATGTGTTGTTTTCGGGAACATTATCCAAGACAACATTAGCTGAGTATTACTAAAATTCCTTTAAAAAATAAAATAAAATAAAATTTTTAAAAAAAAGAGGCTATGCCACTTAGTACCAATCCATTTCCATCTAATATGAAGATTGACAGGGCCACGGTTAATCCTTAAAAATTGGTTCAACCATGACAAAAAGTAATTATAGGTCTAGTAATAACCAAAATACGGTACGAGAATCCAAAAGGGAATCAAAGATGACGTGGCAAACTGTTACAAGCCTATAAATAGAGCCAAAAGAAGCGTAGACGACTTATCATGAGCCACATTTATGTGACCAATGTACAAGGCCAGTTCGGATAACCAGGCAATTTCCTCGGCAAAAGACCCAAGCAAATGACTGAAATAAACCATGGCTTAAGAAGGAAAAAAACAAAAAAAAACAAAAAAAAAAAAACGAACAAAATGAAAGAGAAAGAATCCTATCAGCAACAGAGAATACTGCGACACCCTACTAACCTCCGTCGACTAAGACGAAGGATGGTTAAACCTCCTCTTATTTAGTAAAGGATATTGAGAAGGGTTAGCCGCCCAAAATTTTTAGCCATACTGGAAGGGATGACTGGTACTAAGAAATGTAGTTGGAAAAGGCAACAGTCTTGAATGAAGGGAAAACACAAATATCAGCTTGATCCAAACTAAGTATCTGGCTATTGTGCCCCATCTGGTCATGTCCAGTTGATGGACTGATGGATTGCAATGGACCATTGGCACATGAAATGGGCCTGATCATGGCTTGTTACGACATCTCCTAGTTGCCACCCTACGTACATGTATAGATCCGTTTTAATAGGCAGGTCGTTCCATGATTTTACCCAGATATTTATGCTGGTCCATTCATCGGCTTCATCCATATGCCTATCTAAAAGGAGATTGTTTGCAAAATTGACAAACGGTCCATATTCATTGTATAAGAATAGCCCATCAAAAATGTTTTCCCAGATATTCACCATGCTCTCTCTTTTCGTCGGCACAATCGGCCCAAGGACTGGGCCCAGGCCCATTTTAAGCCCAGAAACTAAATGAGATGGGCCTAAGGTTATTCTAATATAATGTATTTAACACTATCTGGATTATCCAATGACTCGACCCTAGTCTAGTCTTATGAGTGGGCTGAGCCAGGGCCAGGTCCTGATCAACCTTAACCTTTTCAAACCAAAACCGCCCAGCTCACATGGGTCAAATCCAATTGTGGAACTGTACATGCACCCACGTGTGCTAACCATGGTACATGTGCGGTCGTTCTGAGCCACACATCAAGTTGGCCCACGACAAGGCTAGAAAATTAGATGAGTGGTGGGTCAGTTTTAAAGGTTATGTACTAATGTATTGAAAAATGACACGCTTGTAATGTCCACCATGTGTGAATTTTTAAACATAGGCAATCGATGATAGGACCTACTTGATGAGTGGTCCTGATTTATAAATAGACCAACCACTTGTATGTAGTGTAAGGAAATGCTAAACCATGTTCCTATTCTTCTAGTTTTTCTGTACCATATTCACAAATAGGCCTGGCAATAGCCAGCCCTGGACGTGGATTTTGAACCGGTGAGCCTCCAGGCTGAGCCTATTCAAAAAATAAAATTTCCAAGGCCCAGGATGAGGGCCCATTTCCAGTCCTACCCATGAACATAAACACTAAGATGCCCGTGATGGCGGCAAAAGATAGGACGATTCAGCCGTAGGAATGTCAATGGATCAGATTGTCGCATGGATCAATTAGTCCACCCACTTCTAATTTGGGTTCGGGCCACGTTGGTACAGGCTCGGGCCAAATTAGCCCATTTAGATAAATGGGTCGGGCACGGATCTAGCCCAACATGACCCAACCCGCTCGTATTGTGTGTCAATGGGCCAAGCAAAATGACCCGAAACCGAAAAAAAAAAAAAAAAACACCCATACTATAGTTTTGATCCCTTCTAAATCAAGAGAATTTAATCCCTAATGCTGCCATCAAGGAAAGATCAACGGCCACTAATGAAGGACTAGAAATAGCAGCTGAGCGCAGTAATATCCTGGGTTGGGTTGGTCAAGCACATCTCAATTACAATTAAATGGGTCCTATTGAACTCCGGCTCCAAAAATATTAAGTGGTCCATTCCGGTCATGGTTTTCGAGTCGAGTTAGGGTCAGATTTCTCGGCCATTTATTAAATGGGCTTGGGCTTGGGCTTGGGCTG
The DNA here is from genome assembly GCA_021015155.1 of Magnolia officinalis. Lineage (NCBI taxonomy): Eukaryota > Viridiplantae > Streptophyta > Magnoliopsida > Magnoliales > Magnoliaceae > Magnolia > Magnolia officinalis. The sequence goes on from JAJHSJ010000004.1 coordinate 89,619,653, forward strand.
ATGCTGATGGGATCCAACCCAACCCATTGCTAGGCCTAATAAGCAGAGTCACGGAATTTGGCCACACTAGTTGTATGTATTTGTACCGTACATTTGGCACCTATGTATGATGATCTGAACCACGAAACTAATGTATCTTCTACTGATAAAAGATTTCTTTCATCGGACAATCTTAACCGTTCCAGAACTATATATTGAGTGGGGGCCGTTGCAGATTTTTCTAGTGTTCAATTTAACGGATGGGATATTTCGAACATTTTTTTCACTGTAATTTCCACTTCCCACATGAACGGTTTCGATCCTGACAATGTATGGCACGTGTGCATATATAGCATGGAGTTCACCGTCCAAAATCCTTCTTACCCAGCACGAGAAACAACAAGTTTTGTGGGGGCCCTTCATGTTATATACATAGAAAATCCACTCCGTACATCAGGGTTTTCTTCTCAATTCTAAGCCCTGGGGACAAAATCTAGACACATACCAAACTCAGATGGGCCACACCACAGGCAACGCTGGGATGAGATGCATGTTAACCCACGTAAACTACATTGTGTAATTTTTATTTTTTATTTTTTAAAATGTTTATAAAAAATTATATGAATACGTAAAGAAGATATGTAAAGATCAAGAGAGAGATCTCAATAGAATACCTTAATTTAAAAATATTATCAAAACCTACTACCATAAGTTTGTATGGGGGGCCAACATAGTCTGTATCTTTCATCACACCCGTTAATCAGGTTAATCCCCACGATGAATAGAGCATGCGAAACATGTAAGCAAACTGCTGTACATAAAGGTTTTAGGAGAAATTTTACATTATCTTCCATGATGGTTCTTTACTAGATTGATGAACGGACTAGATTTCACATATATAAAACTTGGGCATTTTAGGCGCTTCAAGAAATAGATGTCTTTAAGGATCCAATCCGCATGGCAACAAATCTTGTTTTGGTTAATTTATCGGATCTAAAATTTATCAGGAGATTTTCAAATATTAAGTGTTTTCTTGAGATATTAGAATATTTAAAACATTTATTATAAATTATTAAATAAATTTTAAATCTAAATAATATATTTATATAGCAATCCCACAACACTTTGACTGTTTCTCCATCATGATGTGTGTTTTATTCACGCTGTCCATTCATTTTTTTCAAATTATTTTAGAGCATGAACCTAACAATGTGCATGTACCTGGTGTGCAGGGATAGTTAATACAAGTAAATCTTATTTGTGTTGTCTTTAGCTTATGTCCCAGTTATTTTTGGTTCCATGTCCTGATATGATCTTTTAAAAAAATGGATGGATGGGATAGATTTCTCAAAAACATCACGGTGGCCCCACCCAGGTTTCCTGCGCAGGAAGGAACTTAGCTATGCAAAAAATCGGCGTCGGCGTTGGACGGTGCGGCTGGTGGCGATTTGGAGAGCGGATTAGGTCGGAAGTCCTTGTAAGGAACGGGTAGGTCTGTGTGAAAGGGACTACCATGATGTATCTTTTTATCCACGCCGTCCATCCCTTCCCTTAGACCATTTGAATGTATAATCCAAAATATGAGGCAGGTCTAACACTCAAGTGGACCACACCAGATATTACTTGCATTTAATGCTTTGTGTATCTAAAGATTACTATTTGGTGTGGTGCAATTGATTATTGCATTTGTCTTAATTTTTTGCTTATACCTTAAAATGATTGAATGAACGGTGTAGATAAACAGATATATCATGGTTGTCCTCCACACTAATGTGACCGTTCCTTGTTACAGACGGACGGGTAGCCCCACGCAATCTGCTTCCAATTTGGTGAGAACCTAGACTCACCCAAGACGGTGCGGCCCTTACCGTGAGGCCAACCTTGATGTATATGCTCTGTATCCACGCCATCTATGTGTTTTTTCATATCATTTGAGGGCATTATCTGAGCAATGAAACAGATCCAATCATCACGTGGACCAAATTATAGGAAACAGCGGTGATTGAAAGCCTATCGTTAGAAACTTCTCAGGGCACACCTTAAAGCTTAAGGAGTGTCCATTTGTCATCCAATCAAATATCATCTTGATCCAAAATTTTTGTGGCCCATTAATGGTCAATCACCATTGTTTCCTAAGGTATAGTCCACTTAATAATTAGATCTGCTTCATCTTTCGAATAATGCCCTAAAATGATAGGTATAAAAGGATGAAGAGCGCTATGCATCAAGGTGAGCCCCACAGTCAGGGCGGCACTGTCTTTGGTTTGTCTGGGGTCTCACGTAATCCGCTCAGGGCGATTTTGCGAGCCGTCTCGTTGGAGGCGGCAGACTACTCGTCACGTGACCTTGCGAGGCCGGCTGGTCAAGTACTTATGACCGTATATTGTAATCTGCTTTAACTTATTTAAAGTGATGGAGACCCTCTGGTGCGAGGTACGTACTGCTCGGTGCTGGAAAAGCTTAGTGACCTCACCATGATTGATGTGTTTATCCATGCCGTTTCCTATATTTTTCTAAATTATTTTAGGGCATGAACTCAAAAGTAAGTTATATGTAAATCCCAAGTGGACTACACCATGTGAAACAGTGATGATTGAACACTCACCATTAAAAACTTCTAGGGTTCATGAAAGGTTTTAAATCAAGCTTATATTTGTACTTTCTTTTTATTCAAGTCTGTGTAACTTAATCAATAAGTTGAATGTCAAATAAATCAAAGTGGCCCTAAAAAGTAACTTATCAACTTAGCTAAGTTAAAATGTAACTTTTCTTTTACACACGCGCTCACACCCCAAGCTCACCCGCCTAAATAGGTACTCGAACCCATGAACTTGGGGTGAAACTCTTTTGGGTCTACCACAGGCAGTGTGAATCCTAAAACATGGACTTTACTTGATGCCACATCTGTGTCAGGCCGAGGTGACCTAAAATGTAGACCGATGAGCATATACCATTACTGTTTTTCAGTATCTCTTCCTAAAGATTATATGGGATGCGGATTAGCTACTGGCAGGTAGGGGTGTACATGAGTCAAACCGAGTGGCCTCAGCTCGACTCGACTCGACTCGGCCACTGGCTGACCTCAGCTCAAACTCGGCTCGACTCGGTTTGGTCAGGAGCTCGGGCCGAGTTCGAGCCAAGATTGAGTCGAGTTCGCCATTGAGGCATTTTCAGAAACACCTGGACTGCAACTTCAAAATCCCACTGTATGTAAAACAGAAGCAATTGTTTTATAGGTATTTTATCAAACATCTTCTAAGCAACATAAAAACTAAGAAAAAAAGGATATTTATTTCATGTACATACTTTCCTTGCCACCAGCCACACTTCATTGAGTCATTTCATCAAACACTTTATGAGCAACATCAATAGCAAAGTAACCGAGTCACCGAACTGGTTCGATCCGAGTTCAATTCGAGCTGGATTTGATCCGAGTTGAGTCAAGCTAGGGCCGGCTCGAAATCGACTCGAACTCATTTTCGAGCTAAAAAATTCAGCTCGACTTGGCTCGAACTCAGCTTCGAACCGAGTCAAATCGAGCTTTTTCAAGTCAAGTTGAGCGAGCTAACCGAGCTAGCTCGGTTCGTGTACACCCCTACTCGCAGGTTGAGTAGCGAGGCTCCTTCTGAAGTGACGTCAACAAGTTCTATGGGTCCCACCATGATGTATGTGTTGTATCCACACTGTCCATACATTTGGAGATATCATTTTATGGCATGAGCCAAAAAATGAGGCAGATCAAAAGTTGTAGTGGACCCCACCACAGAAAATCGTGGAGAGAGTGACAAACATTGTTGAAACCTTCGTAAGGTCCACCATGATGTTTATTTGAGATCCAACCTATTCATGAGTTAAAAAGACATTAAAGAAGGGAAAACACAATTATTAGATTGATCGAAAACTTTTGTGGCCCTTAGAAGTTTTTAATGGTGGGCATCACTCTCTCCACTGTCTTTTGTGGTGGGGTCCACCAGAGATTTGGATCCGACTCATTATTTGGCTCATGCCCTAAAATGATCTCTCCAAATGCATGGACGGTGTGGATACAAAACACACATCATGGTGGGACCCACAGAACTTGGTGACGTCACTTTAGTAGCGAGTCTTGCTACTCAGCCAGTCAGTAGCTAATCTGCGTCTGATTATATGATAGTGACCCCTTTTTTTTTGCGGAATCGTTGGAACTTGCTCTGTCCTAATGGGAAATCAATGAAATGATTATTTGGATTAATGAACCAAGGTCGCATCTGTCAGCATTGGAAATAGAGGGCTACTCAGCTTAGTTAAACCAAGTCACCCTAACTCATTCAACACCACTCTCCTCCTAAAACAAGTCGATCTGAATTACCAAGAACCACACGCATCTCTCTCCTGATGGATGGAAATTAAAGGTCTCATTTCCCTCTGAGAGTGATGCAGATTGTGTCCTACCCCCACATCTCTAGCCATGGACTAGATCTGTGTGGGGGCCCGTCGTGATGCATCTGTTTATCCACACAGTTCATTCCCTTTCTTAGATCATTTTAAGGTATGAGCCTAAAAATGAAACTGATCCAATGCTCAAGTGGACCACACCAAATAGTAAGTTTGGGTTGCATTAACTGCAAGTTGCATTAAATGTAAGAGTTGTTATCGCTAGAATCAGGTCAGGCATATGTGATCAATCGCGGTAGTGCACTTATCGATGGACCTACCCAAAAATAAAAAGATGTAGACAACGGGAGAGCCAATGTCAATTGTAGACCCCCCGATGCCTAAGTCATGTTGGTAGATTTGGATTAAAGGCTTGACCTTATGTTTGTTCGCCTACATCCCTTCAATTTTAGTGGGTATACTTATAAGGTCCTTATGCAGTGTCAAGACCTGCGTATTCCTGTGGGATCTGCTGGTTTCGCTGGAGTGTCCTTATTTGGATGGGAATCTACCCTTGAAAATATCGTTGAGCCTGCCTCAATCGGCGTGATCTTTAAGGTAGGATCGTTCCAAATAATTTTTTCCTTGGTTTAAGGCGGGATTCTCTCCGGATTTCCCGTCTCGCCTCTGGCCATGGTCGATCTGATCAGCTCGGGAGATGATTCCCCCCCCCCCCCCCCTTGTGAGTTATGTCCTCAAACAGCTCAGCTTGAGGTCGGCTCAGGGCTCATCTCTTCGTCGGGAGAGTCACTTGCCATATCTCCCAAACCATGCGCTCTATCAGCTCGAGACAAAAGCCCGTCCTGGTCCTCTATCCACAACCCCAAGTGTAGGATCACGATGTAGTAATAACTAAGGAATCCACAGGGAATGGGGAACACGACCTAGAACTAGTCTAAGTCTAAAGGTTAATTTTTATGGGTTTTTAATCCAATAATTAAAAAAATAAATAAATAAATAATAAAGATAAAAAATTAAGGATCCAGGAATCCACCTATAGAAATCTCAATAATTAATCTACTTGATTCAACGATAACTCGATTAGAATCGAAGTCATATCCTATCCAACTGGATGATGGAGCAGTTAAAATAAATCTAAACTTTTCATTAATTTAGTTTTTAAATATCCGTCTAATTACAATGATTGCAGGAAATTCAATAATTCACCATACCCATAAGCGATGATGAACAACAAATTTTATAGATCACACAATTCCAAAGCCAATAAGATCATATTAAAAGCTTTAACGGCATCTACTATAATTTCAATCACAATAAATTATTGAAAACTGGAAATATATCTTTATTCAAACTATAAACTTAATGGAAGTTCAACATATAGCTGAATCAAAGTAAACTAAACATTAAAATAAACTACACACTTCATCCCTTAGCCTTAACTAAGAAATTAGCCTAACAAGACTAACATCCTAAAAAAAAACTAAAAAGATCAACCAGAACCCATGAAGAAATCGAAGTGGAAGAATGTTGTCGGCGCTTCACCTAGGTCTTCTCTCCATTTTCAAGCCTTAGAAGATACTTTGGAACGTCCTAGGGACTCCTATTTATAGTTGTTGAACTCTAACTTTTGCACTGACTTTGAGATTTCAGTCGCATTTAAAAGGCTGTGCGGAATCTGTCAAATTTAGGTGGGACAGAAGTTGGCTTCGATGGGACCGAATTAAGGCTAAAAATCCCGCTTTATTGTTGGACTGTTTTATGCGATTTCGGTCGGACCGAACTGAACTTTGGTAGGACCGAAGTATGTTTTTTGAATTATTTCAGGACTTTCTCTTTTTAAACTCGAAATTTTAAAATATGATTTTTCTGACTAATTTTCAGGATTCATTTTCTTCACTTCAAATCTTCGATTCTCTTCATTCCTCACTTGGTTTTCTTAGATCTTTAGCATGTGAATTCTTCATTAATGACTTCCAAATCTCAAATTCTTCATTATCTTCTTTTGAGCTCTAAATCCATCCTTTTAAGTGCATATTTATCTTTAGGTACAAAACCACATCACATGACAAAAACATATATAATTAAATCAAATTAACACTTAAATGCCAGGAAAAATAATTTGATTGAAAGGTTAAATATGAAATATTTGAGTCTCAACACACACCACAACCAGCATTTTACTAGTTCTGAGCAAAACATGCGAAAGATATTTCAAAACTAAATAAACAAATTTCCATAAACTTAAGCAATTCTCAAAACAATACCGATTTTAGAAATCCAAGGTATGTCAATGTAAAGAATATTTTATACATAAACTCTAGCACTTTGTAAATATCCTAATTAAATTCAAAGCATTAATTTATAATTAGATAGTTTCTAACCACTGAGTTCCATGTGCATTATAAAGTCTAGACTTATCACAACCAAAGGTTTAGTTCTCTACTTTCATGATAACATTGATGATTCAAAGAACATTCAGGATAACCAAACTTTCCTTATAGTTCAATACTCATTCTTCCAGCATTTGATTTTTTCCATCGACAGCTTTCACACTATTTTCACTTTTTTTTTCTTTACAGTCCTTTCAAGGAACTTCAATAGGTAGCCCTTTTCGACGACAATTGTTTTTTTAACTGGGTATTTTCTTTTCTCTCTTTCTTAATTTTCAATTCTTCTCATTGAACATGATGAACAAATTCCCTAGGTTTGGTTTCTATCATTCTTAATAATCATCAAGTTAACAATTTAATATCAAACTTAAACTTTAATATGTAAGTTGGATGTGATATGTGAAATCATGACTCAGTCAATACTTTAAAACTTCTAATTAAAATATTAAAAACTTCAAACTTAATTTTAAAAATCTATTAAGTAACTAAAATTCAGATTTCAAAAATCCTCAACAATAAATATCTTATTATTTTAGTCTCTAGTTTATCTTTGAAAATCACTCAACTTCATAGAAAATTTCAAACTTTTTGAAAATCACTCAAAATTTTAACAAATTTGCTCAAATTCAAAGAATTTCTAAAGAAAACCTACCCCTAACCTAAAATCTACATTGTCCTTAATGTATAAACATATGCAATAAGAGAAAATTTGATAGCAATGAAAATAAATGGGAGTAGATGAAGAGTACCTGGATGGGCTAGTGTGATCTTCCTATCAAAAGATGTTTTAGCAACTATACTGAACCTAATAAAACATACTAATCATAGAAAATAAATCATAATCCTAAACTAGGAAAGCAAGGGAAAATTGCTCATTCACGTCAGCAGGGTTCCTCCTCCGACCTGTATCTCGATAAATTTCTCAGTAGGTTTCTCAACACGATCATCCAAAAGCCATTTTTACAGTAGGCTTGGATGCCTTAGAGCATGGATGTCCAGAGAAATTTATGAACCTCAACCAAAATTTTTCTTTTAATCCCCTAAGGTATCTGCAATAGATAATATTCACATGTGTGGATAAAATTCACATGTGACAGAAAAAATTTCATTGTTAGTACACTGAGGTGAACAAGAGACTACAATTAGGTGAAGTTCAAAAAAATTCTTATTACCCAGTGTAGTCTCAACACATTCTGAAGTTTCAGACTTCAATTCAAATTTCAACTCCTCCTCCTTTAATGGTAAACATTCTGGATCTGTGGAAGGAGGTGTTTCAGAATAATGATTCCCTCGGTCAGTAACAACTGTCGAGGTACTGTCTTGCAAGGCATTCACTATGTCTTGTATTATATAATCATTAAAATCCTTCAAATATGCTAAGCAAACTTCTAAAGAATCGAGACATTCAGTTGAAAGGAACTCATTCTCCACATTGGAATCAAGCTTGTCATGTAGGTGGAGTTGATCACTATGTTTAAAATGTATTTGTGCCTCTCGATCATTAACTTGGACTGTCATTGAGATCGACTCTTCAGAAAACTGAACCGTATATTCATGAACATAATCCAACTCCTCATTCTCAAAGTCAGTATACTCCACAAGCTAGTTAGAATCACTTTCCTCACATTGTGTTTCTAGATTGGGTTGAGGTTGGGATAAACTAGCCCATTCCTCATCAATAAGGCGCGACTGATGTTCTTGAATGGATGATTCAATAAACTCTAATGATTTTCTAATGTCATGATTACATGACATATTGATTGAATTGTTCTTGAGTATCCGTGTATTTCTGAAGTAAATCCTCTTGGATTGTTATTGATTGGATCTCATAAGTAGGGGATCCAAGGGGATAGTCACTGGAATCCATGGTTGGTACACCTCTCCAATTTAAACTCTGATGTTTCCACTAATTGTAGTCATACGGGTCATATGTGGGAGTATTTTATGGTTGTTGGTAAGCGTTAATGCCCATAATATAATTGCGCATTATTTTCTTAGCAGGTGGATAATATTCTCCTTCAGATGATCATGTATTGATTTCTTAACCAGTGGAGCATCATATCATGGCCGATTCTCGATCATGGTTTCAGTAAGTTTTTGAGATATAAGTTGTTTCCTAACATAATTATCTGACAATCCTTCAACGTATCTCTTGTCTTCAAGAAGTAGATTAAAGTATTCACGTGTCTACTCTTGCATGAACATGATGAAACCCTAATTCTGAATCTAATATGTCCACTCTTACATGAATATGATGAAATCTTAATTCTGAATCTAATCCTAACATAAATTCCTATAAAAAAAATCTTACGGCAATATGGAAAGCAAGTAGGGAGAGTAAGGGAAGGTGTTACAAAAAAAGAGGAACTAAAATGAAGATCCTATAAAACAAAAACAATAAACAATCTTAGTAATGTTAAAAAGAAAAAAAATTAAGCCCTAAAAAAATTCTAAAATTTAAAAAACTCTAAAAACCCTACGTTAGAAAAATTCAGAAAACAAGAAAAATCTAATCTAAAAATCCTAAACCTAATTATATTCAATGTCACTCCTTGGCAACGGCGTCAAAAACTTATTCACAACCCCATGTACAGGGTCGCGATGTAGTAATAACTCAGTGAGGCCAAGGTCGATTCCATAGGGAATGGGGAGCACAACCTAGAACTAATTTAAGTCTAAAGGTTGATTTGACTGGGTTTCTAATCCAGCGATTTAGAAAAAAACTTTTAAATAATAAAGATAAAAGACTAAGGATCCAAGAATCCTCTTATAACAATCTCAATATTTAATATACTTGATTCAATGATAACTTGATCAGAATCGAAGTCCTATCATATCCAATCAGATGATGAAATAATTAAAACAAATTTGAACTTTTCATTAGTTTAGTTCCCAAATGTCCGTTTAATTACAATGATCGTAGGGAATTCAATCATCCACCATGCCCAAGACGATGGTGAACAACGAATTTTATAGATCACATAATTTTAAAGCCAATAAGATCATATCAAATGCTTTCACAGCATCTACTATAATTTCAATCATAATAAATAATAGAAAACTAGAAATATATCTTTATTCAAACTATAAACTTAATAGAAGTTCAACATATACTTGAATCAAAGTAAACTAAACATTAAAATAAACTATAAGCTTCATCCATTAGCCTTAGCTAAGAGATTAGCCTAACAAGACTAACATCCTAGAAGAAAACTAAAAAGATTAACTAGAACCCGTGAAGAAATCGAAGTGGAAAAATATTGTCGGTGCTCCACCTAGGTCTTCTCTCCATTTCAAAGCCTTAGAAGATACTTTAGAACGTTCTAAGGACTCCTATTTATAGTTGTGAAAATCTAACTTTCGCAATGACTTGGAGATTTCGCAAACTGACCTTGGATTTATGCAGTTCTGTTACGGTTCGGTAGCACCGAAGTTACATATGAAAATGCTGTGCAGAATCTGTCAAATTTATGCGGGACCGAAGTTGGCTTTGGTGGTACCAAAGTAAGGCTGAAAATCTCGCTTTCTTGCTGGACTATTTTGTGCGATTTCAGTCAGACCGAACCAAATTTCGGTGGGACCGAAGTCTGTTTTTGGAATTATTTCAAGACTTTCTCTTTTTAGGCTCGAAATTTAATAATATGATTTTTCTGACCAATTTTCAGGATTTCTTTTCTTCACTTCAAATCTTCGATTCTCTTCATTCCTTACTTGGTTTCTTTGGATATTTGGTATGTAAATTCTTCATTAATGACTTCCAAGTCTCCAATTCTTCATTATATTCTTTTAAGATCTAAATCTATCCGTTTAAGTGCATATTCATCTTTAGGTCCAAAACCACCTCGCATAACAAAAACATATATAATTAAATCAAATTAACACTTAAATGCCAGAAAAAAGAACGTAATTGAAGAATTAAATATGCAATATTTGAGTCTCAACATCCTCTAGTCGCTTTAGCTTCAAGACATCTCTCACGTGGTTAGTTATACTTTCTGTATAGTGGACCAGTTTGATTTTTTCCACAACAAGAGTCATCTATCGAGTGGTCTAATTGAGCGTTGGATTTGTATCATTTTTTAGCTTATACCTTAAAATGTTCTGAAAAAAAAAATGGATAGATGACATGGATAAACAGATACATCATGGTGGACCCCCACATAGATTTGCCCGTTCATGGTTAGAGATGGGCGGAGGTAAGATGCAATCCGTGTCCCTTTAAGAGGGCCCGTTTAGTAGCCATGTATTTTAAATAACTCTAAACTTCAATTTAAGGTGATTCGGTGAGCAACTTGTTATAAGAATATACTGGATTCCAAAAATAGAATTGCATTGAAATTCTTCTACAAGAGTTTGAATTTGATTACTAAAACAACTTCGATGTCTCTAATTAGGGTATATATATATGTGTGTGTGTGTGTGTGTGTGTGTGTGTGATGTTTGACAAAATTATTGTAATAAGCCCACTGAAATATATACTCTATAATCTAGTAAAAAATATGCCTGGAATGGACCACAAGCATAGGAACACAAATGAGCAACTAACCAATGTATTTAACCATTAATTTACATGACTGATATTTGGATAGTTTGCACCATTCTATTGATGTAATTTTAGTGATGCAATCAATAATTTAATTGTTCTATGATATCATCAACATGCAGTGTACATAATGGATTACTAGACCAACAATACCTTTGCCACTCATACCATTCCCTCCTCCTAATTTTTCCTAAGCCTACACGCAAGTATAAGGTTGTTAACGGAAATGGTACTACATGTACCAGCATAGCAGATAGGTAGATTAGCAAAGCAAACCCTAAAGTGTCTCTGACCATGTAAATGTTCTCTCTCGTATCATGTGGGCTACAATATTCAAAAATAGTTAGACGGTTAAGAAAGCTTTAGCCAAGTATTTTTTAGTCTTAAGTTTGTTTTTTAAATTGGCACACCTGATGATTGGACTACCCTAATTCTTGGGCAAGAGCATCAAAATAGTGCTACACCATGATGAATTTTTCCAGCTGAGGTATGGCCTATATCTCACTTCCATGTGCAGCGCATGGACATGTGTCGATGTGTAGGCATGATGTCTAAAATGCACGTGTTATTATCAGATCTCTTGAGAAGTTTAAAGCCTATTTGATAGCTAGAAATTCATGAAAAACATAATTATTAATATTTTCTCCTTTTTTAAACTGTGAGAAAATTTATTATATTTTTAAAATAAATTTCAAGCATAAAATTCAAATTAATTATTTAAAATAAATGAGAGATTTTCACATACAAGTTATGCATACGGCTTAAAATAAAATTTAATTAAAAATAATAATCGTTTCTCAATAATACATTAAAAAATAACTATTACACATTAGTTGATTTCTCATGACTTATTAAATGAGCCCTTACTGTCCTAGGGCCAAACATGCCCTCATGTCCTACTATGAGCCAAGAGGATTGGAAATGTTTGCTTTTAGCCGCATGTGTGAACCAAGTGTATTTGTGAAAGTTTCCAAGCTATTGCTAAAATGATGTGAAACATGAATATGGCCTTACCCAAGAACCATCATGTTCATTCATCAATTGGGCGACATATCTACAATTAATATGCAACCTTAACCATATTTCTAATTGTTGGAAATAATATATTGAAAATAGTAAACAATATTAAAAAAATTAAATAATAAAATAAAGTAAGAAAAAATGGTTTTTTTTTTGTTTAAGTCGGGGCGTGATTGGGTCACTCTGCTTGAAACCAAATTTTCCTTTCTTTGACCGCATGCCAAGTGTAACAGGAATCTTGGACAATTAGCCTCTAGAATACAATGACTATGACCCAATCCCAACGGTGCTGTAACTCCCTATACTTTTAGTACTCGGGTGTTAGGATGTAAACCTAATTTAGTATAAGCACCAATCAAGCCGTCCGTTCCTAAAATAGATTATTGAGTCATCAGAGAATCTTAATTTATGATTTTAATAATAAAGATGGTAACTATAATAATAAATAAATATATAGATAAAAGGGACAAATAAATAACAAAACATATGTAATTATAATAATAATTAAACATTTAATAACATAGAGTCATGAGATGGAAAACCCTAACCTATAGAGTGGGACCCATGTCATGAATTAAAATTCCATGCATGTGTGAAAGAGAAAATAATGATAGTAATAAATAATATTATTAAAAATATTATAACATGATATTTAAAAACATAATAGATCACATATCCATGATCTAGCCTTTGATTTGTAGCTTAAATGGCACCTTAGGCCCTTTTAACCGTTCATGTTCACTTTCGGAATGATCCGACCAGTGGATTAACGAAAATCCACCATTGGGACTAGAAACTACTTCGTATGGCCCACCTAAGCTTTAGATCAGCCTGGTCTCTGGTCAAAGACATTCATTTGAGCCTCCCAGGCAAATGGACGGAGTGGATTTCCTTGATCATCACTATAGACCCCACATTTTCATCGTGTGTGTAGCACAGTGAATGCGCACCTGCAATGCACCATGCCTGTCAAACAGCATTTGAACCGCTGTCCCGAAGAGGAAAACTTCCTCTTTCCTTTCTCTTCACGTGCCTCCTGCCCGCGGCTATTTAAAACAGACTGCTTGCGTTTAAGCAATCAGTGGACTCACCTGCGTTGAAGCTAATGGGCTGGTGTATTCCACACCAGCTATGTAGCTGCATATTGACGTCAGGGGTTCTGTGGGTCCCTCATGATGTATGTATTTTACCCAGCCATCCATCACTGGATGCTAGACGCTACTGCCCTGCAAAACCAAAATAGGAGAAATATTATAAAATAATGTAATATTAGATACATGTATATGTATATCGTGGTGGGCCATGTTCGTGGACCCCACCCTGATGGATGCGGTTCATCCAAACCGTCCATCCATTTGGTGAGCCAGTCCTAAGGCTTGAGACTAATAATAAGACAAATCTAATATCAAGTGGACCACACTGCAGAAAACAGTGGGATGAGTGTCCACCATTGAAACCCCTGGGTTACAGGACTTTGGACCAAGAGGTTATTCATTTTCCTCTTAGCTCTGGTCCTTGTGACCCTATGAATAGACCAAATAGGAAATAAACGTTATAATGCCCTGTGGAATTGTAAACTGTGAAAATCACTATCTCTGTTGCTAACTGCGATGTGGTCCAAATGGTCTTTGATATGATTCATTTTTAGGTAATACTCTAAAATGATCTCTTAAAATAGATGCAAGGTGTAGATGGTACGCCCCATTCATGAGGCCCACAGGATGGTCAGTTCCTGACGTTGGGCATACATAAGGGTTTGACTGGATGGCCTGGTCTCTACTAACTTGTTGGCATCATTGAGTTGAGTACTTGGCCACTGGTATGAGCCCTTTGAATAAGGCTTTCATTGTCATTCCTATACCGATTGCTTCATGTCCTTGGTTGATAGTTCAATAAAATATTTATGTTACCTAAAAGGAAAGAAAGGAAGAAAAATCCTAAGTCGTACATTAAAACCCTAAAATCCTAAGTAATCCAAACCCTAGGTAAGACCTTAACCATAAATAGCGTATGAAGCTTGGATCTAATTGTATGACTTTATAATTCATTGTAGGGTTCGATTCTAAGGGTGTAAGCACTTAGTGACGACGTAGGCGGCCAAAACATCAGGTGATGATTCTTCCCCTTGAGCTTTCTATCTTCTCATTAGCTTCAGTTATAGTTTTTATTTAAATTCATAATCACATGTGTTAGCTGGTGAAAATTGAATTGTTGTATTACATGTTTTATGATTATCATGTATAATTGTTCATGCTTATGGATTATTTGTGGATTACTCACGGAACTTAAACTGGTACATTAGTGGAAAATTCTCACATATGAATGTACACCCATACTTGGGATGTAACTTGACTAGTTGTGATCGTAATGGACCTTCGACTTGGTGGCTATTGAGTGGTGATCTAGATGGATCATTGATGTGGGCCTACCATCCAAGGTTGTTGTGCCCAATGGTTTTTAAGGATGGTCTTTATTGTATGGTTTTGATATTCGCCCTATGTGGCATATTTTGATATTCGCCCTACGTGGTTTAATTTGATATTTTCCCTACATGGGTCCGATGTTTTATACCACTCAACCATGCGATGGTAAGCCCCATATATTGTAATATGATTGGCCCCTAGTCGATAGGTTTCCATTAAACATTCTAAGATGGCAGCCTCATGGGCCGGGGATGGTAGTCATGGAATACTATGCCCTAGCCATCGGCCTACGCTAGGCCATGTGCTCCCCGTAGTGACCTTTGAGCTTATTTAAAATGGTTGGTTGTAATTGAACTAATAACGGATTGGCTAATCATGCATACATAGCACAGACCAGCATTTATTGCTATCGTACATAATGTACGTATCGTTCCGTTTGGATGATGTGTCCCGGGTTCGATGTTTCGACTGGATGATGTTTCCCAAGTTCGATGATTGCATGGGCGACGGCCTTGTCCGCACGGATGAGCATCCCCGGGGCGTGAACGCATTCTATACATCCATGCACATAATAAGATCTGCATCATGTACTGTTTTGTATGCTTTATTTTATAACTATGCTTACCTAATACGGTGGTGTGTAATCTTGAGTAGAGTTCACACTAAGTTGGCCACTCATCCATCAAATATATAACCGTACAGGTAGCACAGATGTCTTAAATGACTTTCGGGTTTAGGCTGATGAAGAGTCGGGTACATGTGTCAGGGTTGCATGACTACATCTATCTCGAGGAGCTACGTAGTCTTGCGGCTTATGTTTACATTCTTATATTATTTTTCTTGTACTAGATCATGTGGATTCTTGTATTTATTATATTCAAGACATTGGTTTGTATAAGTCATTATGGGCACTCTCTTGTATATTCTAAATGATAATGGAACTTTCCTTTATGCTTACTTGTCTATTCTACGCACATCTGCTTATTCTGATAAAAAAAGAAAAAAAAAATATATTTGACCATCCTTTAAGGTTAACACTCGGGTTTTTGGGAAACGGGTCATGTACTCGGGTGCTGAAAACACGGGGCGTTACAGGTGAGCTCGTTGTACATAAGCTTATATTAACGTGTATAACTTAAACCTAAATTGAGTTGACTCGGCGGCGAACTCAGTTGGAAAAACACCGAACTAGAGACTTATTTTAAAGAATCAGAGAGAAATTGTTGGTTTTTAATAATTTTTTCAGAAAAAGTAGGTCTTTATATAGACCATGATTAGGTGCTTAAAGCACCGTTTTAAACAGGTTAGGTTCATTGGGTTTAAACCTAACTAGTGCGACCACCCAAACAGACGCGTCCCTGATTTGACATTCATGTAAAATCGATAGGTGCGAGTATACTCATGAAGTGCGGAACAAAATCCGTTAACGTGAGTGTACTCTCAGTCCACACATATACCTAGACTTAAACCCGGACCTAGACCTGACCTACTCTGGTGCGGCGCACACGCACACGGCCACAACCACAGCTCGGCTCGACTCGACTCGTCACGGCTCAACTCGACTCGTGCATGCGTGTTGTAAAGAGATGGTCCAACCCAAATAGTTATTCCTCTTTGGCAGCTCAAGCCTTATACAAACCACATCTCTTATATGCATGAGATTTCTTTAGTTCTTTTTGATGTGGGACAAGAGAGCTATACTTAAAACAAAAGCACTTTCAAAAAAGAAGCATGGAGAGAAAACTTTGAATTTTGAAACAAAACTATTTTTTTTGTGACTATCAGTCTTTAACCTGACTCTTTAAGAGTAAACAGTTATACAAGTCACTTACATAACTTTTCCACTACAATTGGTTCTGCAGTTTGGTGCCTTTTATCCATGCATCATTACTTGAATTTTCATGAGTGCTTTGGAGAAACGGCTTATATGTTTCATAAGAAGCGGCCTCACTTTCACACTCATATAGATGAATTCCATCAAGTGTACACAACAACTAGATACACCACCACATTTGGTTATGAATTCATTAAGAGTTAAAAAATAAAAATAAAATAAATAAATAAAACTTATCATCTCACACGTTGTTGCTTTGCACTGCCTACACCATAGAAAGGGGCAAGTTTTCTGAAGTGCTTCCCTGTCTCCTAGTATCTTGTTGTTTACCCATTGAACATATCGCATGGGATCTCCACTTGTATAGGTTAGGTTGTTGACACTGGTAGCTCCTTCGGTGAGGCTCAGTCATATTTCCTTCGATGTTTCCATGACTAATCATTTAGATAGTTCTTTGGTCAGAGGATCTTCCAGATTTTTTTTTAATCGTACGAAATCAACAGTCATGACTCCATCATTCAACAGTTATCTCATAATATTGTGTCGGAGTCTAATGTATCTACTTTTACCATTATATATTTTATTATTGGCCCTTGCAATAGCTGCTTGACAATCACAATGAATAAATATAACAGACACATATCTTGACCACAGAGGTATATCCGTTAATAGATTTCTAAGCCATTCAGCTTCTGATCTTTCCTTTTCTAAGGTGACGAACTTGGATTCCATAGTCAACCAAGTAATGCAAGTCTATTTAGTAGTCTTTCAAGATGTTGCACCTCCACCAAAGGTGAAAACATATCTACTTGCGGATTTTGTTTCATCTGATTCAATGATTTGTAAGTGCTATGGTTTCATGCTCCTTTGATTGTCAAATTTTGTGGTGCCAAAACTTTTATCTGTGTATCTTGTGTTTGTATGTTGATATATATATGATTCAAGATGACATCACAATGGTTCAAGACATATTCGGTGCTCTGCTTCAAGAAATGCAAGGTTATATGTAAACATCATTATTTAGAGCTACATCAATAAGAAGAGTGTTTGTTCAAGACTCAAGTGCATTTCAAGACTCAAGTACAACTCAAGTTAAAGTTTAAATTCAAGCTGTAGAAGATCTCAAGATCAAGCAACATCAAGTAGAGATCTCAAGCTTCAAAGGTTAACCATTATCTGAAAGAATGAAGTTCAATGTTCATACTTCATGTCCTAGGTATGATAAACCTTAGTTTGACCTTAGGGTAGGTCATTTTGTATACATAATTCAAGATAAGTTTTCTTACATGAATTTGGTATGTTCTAAGACTAGTCCTGGACCTTGTTCGACTAGTCCTAGACCTAGTTTGACCAGTCTAAGAAATTTCACGACCAGTCCTAAGTTGTTGAAGATTTTCAGAATTTTTTGGTTATTCTACGACTAGTCCTGGAGACTGTTCGACCTGTCGTAGGGTGTCACGACTCGTCCTTCGACCAATCCTAGAACTACGACTCAAACTCCAGCAACCAATTCTAGTTACCTATGACCAGTCGTAGGTGGTCTAAGACCAGCCATAAAATCCTAAGACTAGTGGTAGAACGGATTTTTTAGATCGCGCTTAAAATTTCAAAATGCCGTTAGTGCTACGACCAGTCGAAGGGTTCCTAAGACCGGTCGTAGACGCGATCTTTGCATCTATAAATTGAACACGAATTTCAGAGTTCTTCATCGATTAATTTGAGAAAATTTAAGCCTCCACTCAGAGATAAGTTGTGTTCATTTTAAGCTACGCTGTGCATATTTAATATTCTTTTTGTTAGCTTTTCTTATTTGATTTTATTCTTATATTCCAATTTTATTTGAAAAGATGAATTGTTGTATTCTTTCTTCTTGAAATCAAAATCAAATAGAGCTACGCCCAATTTGGTTTAATATAAAATCAATTAGAGCCTAGAACCATTTCTTAAGTGAGTATTGGACATTGAATGTTGATTCGAACTTCTACTCTGATTGGTTTTACCGGGCTGCCACAAAACGAAAAATCCAGGTATTTTACATTTATTGTAAATTCGTTATTTTGCTTTTGTTTGAGATTCACCAAAAAAATCTCATTGTGTTGGTTATCTGAGGAGAGCCAGAAAACTCAAAAAGTGTGGGTTTTTGGATTGTATAAGCCCAAGTTAAAAAGACACAATTGTGAAGGTTTTAGGTGAACCTGTAAAACCTATTTTAATAGTGAATGCTAATATCCCCTATGTAAGGATATTAGGAGTGGATTAGCAAGCTGTGTGGCTATTGTTTAACAGTTGGTGAACACACAGATGAACTACTATATATCGGTGTGTTTTATGATTTAAATATTCTTTTAATTTCTATATCTTTAATCATTCAGATTTATGGAATGTATATGTGGATATGAATGTTGTAATATTTACATTTCAAGCAAAGTGGGGAATGTTTTAATAGTTTAGAATTTATTTCTTACTATTTTTTTATTTTCTTTCTGTTTGAGTTTTGATATTCAATTTATTCTAGTAAGGTTGTCCTGCCATAAACCCTTGGTTTTTATGGTGTAAAGGTTGTCCTTAAAACAACGTTAGTATCAAGCTCTTTTTAAGATTGCTTTACATTTCAGTTCTTTGATTTATTTAAAGTACTGTTCTTTATTTATCTGTTTATAAGACTATCGTACTTCAATTCCGCAGTTAAATTTTAATTTGGCACTGTCCTATTCACCCCCCCCCCCCCCCCCCCGACATATAGCTTGGCCTTTTCAAGTGGTATCAAAGCCTAATAGCTCATTTTTTAATTCTTTTTTATTCTTGGATTCATTTCCTGAGCTAATGATCTAAGCTATATATAAGATGTCAAATTTTGATAGCCTTTCAGTCACTAGGCCTCCACCCTTTGATGGCTCCAACTATGCCTATTGGAAAGCCAGGATGAGGATTTTCCTCAAATCAATGGATGAGAACGTGTGGCTTGCCACAGTGACCGAATGGAACCCACCTACCACTGAAGTGACTGGTATCGATGGTTCAAAATCAATGAGAGTAACACCATTTTTCTCATGGACACTCTTCAGAAAAGTGAGAGTAGTGTCAATGCAAAAGCACTAAATGCAATCACTTGCGCACTATCACCGGATGAGTTCAAAAGAATCATATCCTGTGATACTGCAAAGCATGCTTGGGATATATTAGAAATGACACACGAGGGTACTTCAATTGTCAAAAAATCTAAAGTCCAACTCCTCACAACCAAATTTGAAGAAATTCATATGAAGGAAAATGAAATGTTTATGGACTTCTACACTAGATTAAATGACATTGTAAACTCTATGTGGGGTCTTGACGATCAAATCCCAGAAAGTAAAGTGTGTGCAAAGATACTACGCTCACTACCTGAACGGTTCAATTCTAAGATAACTGCGATCCAGGAACTTCGTGATACGGACAATATGAGGGTAGAGGAACTAGTTGGTTCTTTACAAACCTATGAATTAAATTTTAAAGCTCCTAAAGGTAAATCTATTGCGCTTAAATCTTCAAAATGTATTTCTCAAGATTCTAATTTAGAAAATTCTGAAGATGATATGGCTCTTCTTGCATAAAAGTTTTACAAGCTTTTCAAAAGTAAAAAGAGGGTTGATTTTCAAAAATCAAATGATAAGAAACGTTCTAAACCAAAATCTAAAACTTGAAAATCTTTGAAATATAGTCAATGTTACAACTGCCAAGAATATGGGCATTTAGCAAACAAATGTCCTAAAAAGGACAAACCTAAAAAGAAAGGAATGTTGGCTACTTGGGACGAATCTTCTATCACTGAAGCCTCTTCGGAATTAGAAGATTCTGAAAACGAGTCGGGTAATGAAGTTAAGGCCCTTATGACTCTAGCCAAGTTCACTTTTTCAGATCATGATGATTCAACTAGTGAAGAAAATCTGAATAGTGATCATGAAAATGAAAAAGATCTTCAAGATGCTTACAATGCCCTATACGAGGAAAGTTGTAAAATTGTCGTAAAACTAAAACTTCAAAAAGAAAAGTTTTTAAAACTTAAAGAAAATTTTGAGTCACATGTTTTAGAAAAATCTCATATTTCATATTGTTTTGAAAAGACTAAATGTGATTTAGAATTCAAAACCTCCCTGATTGAAAATCTTAAATCTGAAAATGACAAACTTAAGCTTGAAAACTCTTCACTTTTGAGTTCAAAGGATAAATGGAGGTATGCCCAAGGAGATCCAAAGTTTGAGAAACTTTTATCCAGATCTAGAAAATGTGGCGACAAATCCGGGTTGGGCTATGATAAAAATATACCTTCTAAACAGAAGAATACTTCTCCTAAGTTTGTGAGAGGAGAAACCTCTAACTCAAAAGGGAAAAGTATTAATCAAAGTTTTTTTAAAAATGCTAAAACTTTTCAAAAACCTGAAATCAATTATGTCAACTATAAAACTCAAATCCAAAACCCTTTAGCTGAAAAAATAGTTGATTTGCTTAAGGAGCTCTTAAAATCTAACTCAGTCGGTCACTCGTACAAAAATTACAAATATAAGAAGACCAACTATACTCCTAAACCCAAAACAGTAATGAAATGGGTTCCTAAAGTTACTTGCTTGGTTGCCCACACTGCTTTCAAAGCTACAAGTCATTCAAAGTGGTACTTAGACAGTGGATGCTCAAGGCATATGACAGACGACAAGGCTTTATTCACCGATCTTAAAGATATGACTGATGGGTCAGTCACATTTGGTGATGGTAGCAATTGCAAGATTATTGGCCAAGGTATGGTTCAACTCTATAACCTTCCCTTATTTAAGAATGTTTTATATGTTGAGGGGCTAAAACACAACCTGTTAAGCATATCTCAAATATGTGATAATAATCATAGCGTGAAATTTTCTAATAAAGGTTGTGAAATCTTGAACAAAAAGGGTTCTTTAATATTAACTGGTCGCAGGACTTCTGAAAATTGCTATATTGTAAGTGATGGTAGCTCATCTAATTAATCGTGCTACATTGTCCATACCGATGAAACTGAATTATGACATAAACGCCTTGGACATGTACATTACCGTAATTTATACAAATTGAGCAAGGGAGAACTAATAAGAGATCTACCTAAATTATAAAATGTAGACAAGATATGTGGTGAATGCTAGTATGGCAAGCAAACAAGGAGCTCTCACAAAAAGGTGAACTCCAATGCCACATCAAGACTACTCAAGCTTCTCCATATGGATCTTATAGGACCTATCAGGACGGAGAGTCGAGGTGGCAAAAAATACATCTTGGTAATCGTGGATGATTTTTCTAAATTCACTTGGGTAGCCTTCTTAATAGATAAATCAGAAACCCTTAATGAAGTTAAAAAAATTCTCAAACGGATCCAAACTGAAAAAGGTTCTCAAGTTTGTAAGATCCGTAGCGATCATGGATCTGAGTTCGAGAATAGCAGTTTTGAGAAATTCTATAACGATCAGGGAATATCGCATGAATTCTCTACACCCAAAAATCCTCAACAGAATGGAATTGTGGAAATGAAAAATAGAGTACTTCAAGAAATGGGAACTGTAATATTGAATAGTATGAAGCTCCCTAAAAATCTTTGGGCTGAAGCAGTGAATATTGCCTGCTATGTTATTAATCGGGTTATATATATATATATATAATATAATATATATATATATATATATATATATATATATATATATATATATATAATAATAATAATAATAATAATAATCGCTTATGAAATGTGGTTCGATAAAAAGCTTACTGTCAAATACTTTCGAGTTTTTGGTAGCAAGTGCTATATTTTGCGTGACCGTGAAAATCTGGGAAAGTTTGACACAAAAAGTGACGAAGGAATCTTTTTAAGATATTCTTTAAACAGTCGCGCATATCGTGTACTGAACAAAAGAATCAGTGTTATTCAAGAATCAATTAATGTGGTCACAGACGATCATTTGAATACACCTGCCCCAATTTCAGATAATGATGAAGTTTTTTTAATTGACAAACCTGATACTTCATTAAGTCAAAATAATTGTGAATTAAGGATTGTTAAAGATCATCCAACCGCTCAAATTCTTGGAAATCCTCTCACTGGTGTGCACACTCGTAAACAATTAGAAGACATATATAATTACGTGTGCTTTACATCTCAGATTGAACCGGTAAACGTAAAAGAAACTCTTTCTAATGAAAACTGAATAGTAGCTATGCAGGAATAACTTAATCAGTTTGTTCGAAATGATGTCTGGTATCTTGTTCCTAGACCTAAAGATAAACACATTATAAGAATTAAGTGGATTTTCAAAAATAAGTCTGATGAACTTGGGAATATAATTTGAAACAAGGCAAGACTAGTTGTACAAGGGTACACTCAAATAGAAGACATTGATTACAATAAAACCTTTGCTCCAGTTGCTCGCCTTGAATCAATCAGACTTTTTATATCCATTGCATGCTTTAGAAAGTTTAAAATTTATCAAATGGATGTAAAGAGTGCTTTTTTGAATGGTGATCTACATGAAAAAGTATATGTTGAACAACCTACAGGGTTTGAAGACCCTAAGTTTACTGATCATGTATACCGTCTTAAAAAAGCTCTATATGGTTTAAAACAAGCTCCTAGAGCATGGTACGAAAAATTGACTAAGTTTTTACTAAGTCATAATTTTCAAATGGGTAGTGTCGATAAGACGCTTTTTGTTAAGAAACATAACGATGATATCTTAATGGTTCAGATCTATGTTGATGATATTATATATGAATCAACTTGTGCTAACATGACTATTGAGTTTGCAGATTTGATGAAATCTAAGTTCGAAATGAGCATGGTTGGGGAATTAAATTATTTTCTTGGGTTGCAAGTAAAACAACAACCAGATGACATTTTCATTTCTCAAACAAAATATGCTCTGAACTTAATCAAAAAGTTTGGATTTGAGAATGGTAAGAATTTTGATACTCGTATGAGTACAACTTTAAGACTCTCAAAGGACTCTACAGGTAAAAATATTGATCCTAAATTATATCGTAGTATGATTGGTAGTCTACTTTACTTAACTGCTAGTAGACCTGATATTGTTTTAAGTGTTGGGATTTGCGCTAGATATCAGTCTGATCCTAAAGAGTCACATCTTTCTGCTGTCAAGCGGATTATGCGATATGTCGCAAGTTCGGCTAAAATGGGTCTCTGGTATCCATTTGATACTAGTATTCAATTGGCTGGGTACTCAAATGCTGATTGGGCTGGAAATATTGATGACAGAAAATCAATCAGTGGTGGTTATTTCTATATTGGAAACTATTTGGTTTCTTGGTTTAGCAAGAAGCAAAGTTCTATATCGCTCTCAACTGCTGAGGCTGAATACATCGCAGCAGGAAATGCTTCTACTCAGCTTGTTTGGATGAAACATATGTTAAGTGATTATGGAATTGCATAGGAATCAATGATATTATATTGTGATAATTCCAGTGCTATAAATATATCAAAAAATCCAATCCAGCATTCACGTACCAAGCACATTGACATTAGGTATCGCTATATTCGTGAATTAGTAGAAGATAAAATAATATCCTTAAATTATATACCGACCGAGACTCAACTTGCCGACATTTTCACTAAACTGCTAGACAAAAGCAGGTTTAATAAATTGAAATTTGATCTCGGTATGTGCATTTTAAATTGATTATTCATGCATATTTGTATCATAATGTATATATATTTGATAATTTGTTGGTTTAAAATTCTAATTTTAATAAAATATGCCTGTTTTTATAGGTACACGACCAGTCGAGGAAGTGCTCGACAGTCGTGGTACAACCAGTCGAGAACAGTCTTCGACCAGTCGTGTATCGCGTTAAATCCTTTTAAATTTGGGAGAAATCTCATCTTCTTCATTTCCTTTTTCTTTTCCAACGAGCGGAGGCACGACCAGTCGTACCTACCTTCCCAGATCTTCAAGGTTAGTGCATCAATTGTGTTTCTCTTATAGATTCTAGTTCCTATTACTTCATTTTCACTCTTAGAGTAATCTATTTTGAGATTCATTGCAATTTTGGGGCTTTTCTTGAAAAAGCTGATCTAGCAAAACTCATTTTTCACATCTTTTGTATCTACTAGATCTTTTGATTTTCATTCTGATAATGGATGCTAGGGGAAAAAAGAAAACTTCTCGTGGTCCATCTTCTTCTAGATCAGCTCCTCTTGTTAGGCGCTATCTTCGTTCACCTGAGGATGATCCCTCTGATGTACAAGATTTGCGTATGCGCAATGTCATTGTTGAACGGTCTGTCTGTATTGAACATATTGCTCCTTTGGTATTCTACCTCTACTCCAACCTGTAGGATGGGATAACATTTTACATTGGTGTGGGCCTGCATACCAATCTATTGCACAAGTCATGTTTGCATGTATCTCAGAGTTCTCTTTTGAAAATTTAACTTTTAAAGTTGATACTAGAGAAGGTCTTTTTGAAATTAACCACCATCTGATTGCAGGGTTAATGAATATACCTGTTAATGAGGAGGGTATTCTTATTCATAATTTATCTGAAAAACCCTCCGAATCTGAAAAGCGTATGCTAACCAGAGATTTGTGTAATATGAATGTGCAATGGACTCATAAAGGGAATGCGCTCCCCACAAGGTACTTGTTACCCAAATACAGGGTACTTCACAGGATTTTTATTTCTAACTTGTATCCTCGTTCTGGTAATAAGACAGAACTAACTGCTTTTATGGTTCGTGTTTTGCACTCTGTCATTTCTAGTTCTCAAGTTTGTCTTCCTTCATTGATATGTCATTCCATTATTCATTCTCGTCTTCATCCAGGTCATAGTGATATTCATTTTACTTATCTCTTGACTGTTTTAGCTAATCACGTGTTCGTGGCTATGCCTGTTGGAGAAGCTCCCATCCATCATCTTATTTTTAACAATTCGAATATTAACAAAATGAAATTGAAATTGGCTCGTGGCCAAGTGGATGTTGGTAGAGCTGAAGCTGGGGATGAAGAAGCTGGTGACTTTCCTCCTGACGATGTGGAAATGGATGATATTTTCGATGAAGTTGAATCTGATTCTAAAAATGATCCTGATTTTGAGCCTTCACTACAAGAAATACCACTTTTAGCGACGAAAATTTTCGTCGCTAAAAGTCAAATTTTAGCAGCTAAAAACTTTTAGCGACGAAAATTTTCATCGCTAAATTCGTCGCTAAAAGACCGGTGTAGAAGGGTTTTATCGGCAAAAAATCCGAATCGTCGCTAAATGTGAGCTTTTTAGTGACGAACATTTTCGCCGCTAAAAAAACTGCAAAAGACTTTTAGCAGCGAAAATTTTCCTGCTAAAAAAAATGTTCAACACTTTTAGCGACGAAAATTTTCGTCGCTAAAACAATACTATACAAGACTTTTAGTAGCGAAAATTTTCGCTGCAAATACAACACTTTTGCAGTGAAACTTTTCACTGCTAAAAAAATGTTCAACACGTTTAGCGACGAAACTTTTTGTCGCCAAAAAATACTATACGAGACTTTTTGCTGCTAAAAATTTTCAACTTTTAGCCCTGAAAGCGGACAAAAAATCCTTCTGTTTTTAGCAGCAAAAATTGTCGTCGCTAAAAAAACTGCAAAATACTTTTAGCAGCGAATTTACTGCTAAAAAATTTGTTCAAAAATGTTCAACACTTTTAGCGACGAAAAGTTTCGTCGCTAAAAAATACTATACAAGACTTTTAGCAACGAAAATGTTCGCTGCTAAAAATAAACTAACATATCTTTTAGCGA
Organism: Magnolia officinalis; assembly: GCA_021015155.1. NCBI lineage: Eukaryota > Viridiplantae > Streptophyta > Magnoliopsida > Magnoliales > Magnoliaceae > Magnolia > Magnolia officinalis. The sequence goes on from JAJHSJ010000004.1 coordinate 89,646,002, forward strand.
CGAAAATTTTCGTCGCCAAAAGTCTCTTTTTTTAAAAAATATTCCTGCTCAAAATCCATACAAAATTCCTGATATACACCTGTTAACAATATATTCCATCATATTCATTCTGATATACACATTTCATCATATTCACATTCACATCCATCTAAACCCAAACTACATAAACTACATTCATCCAAGGTTGACTTTGGACCTTGCCTATGCATGGTGGGGCCAACCCCTAAAGGCAGGAAAATGCCATATAGGAAATGTTGTTTCGATACTTAAAAAACAGGAAAAAGTTCAGCCAGGACACATATATGTATGTACAAGAATTCACTTGAATTAGTTAAAATTTTCTATGTGCATGAGTAATCAAATAGTGGGTTAGTGTCATTCTTTGCCTCTCTCAATTCCTTTCCAAGTAATCTCTTTATGAATTGATACCTCTCCACTACATTTTCCAACCTCCCACTACTCATTTTTGTATTTAATGTCTTAAATCCAGTCGGATATAGGGCATGTCGATGGCATTGAATAATGCTCGATCCCATCAAGATTTTTCAGATTTTCTCCAGTTGGTCAATGGACTACCAGGGCATTTTTTTTAATGTCATCGGAGTGTGTTCAATGACATCGAACATAGCTCAATGCAATCGAGGATTTTTAAAAAATCATATTTTGTCTCTGGACAGTTAATGTGTTTTTTCGATGCCATCGAAGGATTAGTTTCAATGACATCGACAGTTTTAGTGCAATTTTGTGGGATTTGTTTCCAATTTTGTGTGGGATCCTTCTATTGGCTATATATATATATGGGTGTAAGCAAGATTGGGAGGTAGTTCTAGGGTTCCTAATTCATCCAAGTGTTTCAAAGGGTGTAGCAAGGGTGAGATTCGAGGTTGTTTGAATCGGGTAAGCTTTTTCTCTTTATAATTTCTACTTTTATAGTGATCATCTATTGCTTTGTGCCGTGTTTTTTTTCCCGTAAGGGTTTTTCCACATTAAATCATTGTGTTCTTATTGTGCTTGGTTTGTGCAATTGGATTACTCCTCTTGATTATACTCTGTGTGCTTCCGCAATCCCCCAACAAGTGGTATCAGAGATAATGTTGGGGCGCAGACTTGAATCTGTAAGGAGGTATCAATGGCTGGAAATCCGAAGTATGACATTAAGAAGTACTTAGAAAAAAATAACTTTGAGTTATGAAAGATTAAGATGATTAGTCTATTAACTCAGCAAGGGCTAGATGAGGCTCTTGAGAAGTGACGTGAGTCTATGAATGATGACAATTGAAAGACTTTGGATAAGAAAGCTAAATCCTCAATCTGATTGTATTTAACGGATGAGGTTCTCTACAACATCATAAGGGAGAAAACCGCAATGGAGTTGTGGACGAAATTAGAGGACATTCATTCTAAAAAGTCCTCGGAAAATCGCCTACACTTCAAGTTGCAGTTGTTCAACTTCAAGATGACAGAGGGTGGAGATGTGGAGGCCCACATAAGTAATTTTAACAAGTTGATTTGCAAGTTACTAGACATGGAGGAAGTGGTCAAAGATGAAGATCAAGCATGTATTTTGTTGAATTTTCTACCGGCATCGTATGAGTCTTTCAGGGACTCTTTGTGTAACGGTAATACGTCCCTGAGTGTGGACACTATTATCTCAGCTCTTCAAGGAAAGGCCATGAGAAAGAAAAACGGTAGCATGAGGGCTTCTTCTGATGCACTGCTTATAAGGGGTAGGAATACTGAACGAGATCTAGGATCTTCTCGATCGAGATCCAAATCCAAAGGCAAGGGCAAGGGTAAGTTAAAGTGCTAGAACTGTGGGATGGCTAGGCACATGAAGAAATATTATATAAATTCTAAAGTAAAGAAAGAAAACTCAGTGGCTTCTTCCAGGGAGGCCGACACTGCCATGTCTGATGAAGAGACAAGTAGAGGTGATGTGTTGTCATTGTCTATGATTGGACACTTGTACGATGATCATAGAGACAAGTGGATCCTTAACACATGGGCTTTGTATCACATGACTCCTCATCAGAGTTGGTTCACAAGTTACAGGGAGTGTGATTGTGGACAGGTGTTTATGGGCAATGATAATGCCTGTAATGTTGTGGTTGTTGCTATGGTGCGCATCAAGATATTTGATGGGATGGAGCATACCTTTAGTGAGGTCAGGCATATTCCTGTGAAGAAGAACTTGGTTTCTCTCGATGCACTCGATGCAATAGGGTGCAAGTTCATCGGTGTTAAATAATGTTCTTAAAGTATTAAAGGTGGCACTCGTGGTTATGAGAGCGCAAAGGCATGGTAACATTTACAAGTTGATCGGGAGCATAGATAGACCAACAACGGCTGTTATAGACTCTACGTCTGTACATATGTGGCATGCTCGTCTGGGCCGCATGAGCGAGCTGGGCATGAAGGTACTTTCTGATCGTTGTTTAATTTTAGTTTTAAAAAATTCTGATTTAAATATATGCAAGCATTATATATATGGTAAACAATCTAGGCTATCCTTTAAAACTTGTAAACATGCATGTAAGGGAGTGCTTAATTATGTGCAATTTGACATATGGGAGCCATTGCTCGTAGTTTCTGTTGGAGAGTTATTATGGTTTGTCGCATTCATTGACGACTATTGTCAGAAAGTTTTTATTTAATGAAATATAAATCCGAAGTTTTCACCAAATTCAAACAATGAAAGGTTATGGTAGAAAAACAGTCACGGTGAAAAATAAAAGTTTTAAGGACTAATAATGGTGGTGAATTTACTTCCACTGAGTTTAATGAATATTGCAAAGATGAATAGATCGTTAGGCACAACACAATGCGCCACACGCCCAAACAAAATAGCGTGTCTAAGCGGATGAATCAGACACACTTGGAGAGGGCACGAAGCATGTTAAGTAAAGTTACGTTGGGCAAGCACCTATGGACTGAGGCTATTAACACGACTTACTATTTGGTGAACTGGTCCCCTTTTATGGCAATTGATCGTAAGATCCCAGAGGAAGTTTATTTGCACATATTTGGTTGTGAGGCATACTCTCATGTATCATCAATTGAGAGAGATAAGCTTGACCAAAGAATTAAAAAGTACATCTTTGATGGCTATGGTGTTGGTGTGAAAGACTACGGGTTATACGACAAGGTCACACGCAAGGTCATTACTAGCCACGATGTCAGATTCGAGGAAGGCTCCCTATTCCGCAAGAATGATCAGGAAGAGCAAAAGGAACCTGAACAGTTGGTTGTAGATACTTAAGCAAAGGCAAATGCACAGATAGAGGTACAGGAACAGGTGGAGCAACCACTTGTGAGGAGAAATCCACCGCGAGATCATAGATTACCGGCAGGATACAGGGACGACTCAAATATTGCATATGCCCTCATTACGGATAAGGGGGACCTGTCTAATATTTAGGAGGCTCTTGATAAGCCAGATGCAAAAAAGTCGAAGGCAACAATAGACGATGAAATGGACTCCTTATATAGGAACAACACATAGAAGTTAGTGGAACTTTCAGTGGGCCGAAAAGCGATCGGATGCAAGTGGTTATTCAAAAGAAAATATAATAGATACAAAGCAAGGTTGGTAGCGAAGGGTTATGCTCAGAGAGGATGAATCAACTTCACAGAGATATTCGCTCCTGTAGTTAAGTAGGTGTCTATCAGATTCGTATTAACACTAGTTGCCCAATACAATTTCGAGTTGAAACAGATGGACGTAAAGACTGCATTCCTGTATGGGGAATTGGAAGAGCATATTTACATGAAGCAACTAGAGGGCTACGAAGTTAAGGGGCAGAAAACAAAGTTTGTAGGTTAAAAAGATCATTGTTCGACCTGAAATAGTTGCCTAAGCAGTAGTATAAAAAAATTAACTCTTTCATGTTGAGTCAAAATTTTACTAGGAGTGAATACGATCATTGTGTCTATTACAAGACATTGAGTGATGGCAAGTTCATCATTTTGATATTGCATGTTGATGATATATTGATCACTAGTCATAACATGTCTAATATTGATGTATTGAAGACTCAGTTATCCGGGACATTCAAGATAAAAGATTTAGGGACTGCAAAAAGGGTTCTCAGCATAGACATTCACAGAGATAGGAATATGAGCAGGCTTTAATTATCTCAGACAGAATACCTTGAAAATGTGTTGATCAAGTATGGGATGGACAAGGCAAATTCGGTGAGCGTTTCCCACATGACTCACTTCAAGCTTTCCTTAGAACAATGTTCTAAATCAAATGAGGAAAAGCAGGATGTCTCATGTGCCTTATTCGAATGCGGTTGACAGTTTAATGTATGCCATGGTTTGTCGAGATTAGATATTTCACAGGCAATCCGTGTTGTGAGTAGATACATGTCAAACCTCGGTAAGAAACATCGAGAATCAGTGTAATGACTACTTCGATATAAGACAGAGTATGCACGAGAAGCATTGATGGAGCTATGTTACAAGACAGAGATAAGAGAAGAGAACAAGAAGTTACACGTTTGATTATTGAAAACATGGTAGAGATTGTTGTATTTGATGTCTTAAATCCAGACAAATATAAGGACTGTCGATGCCATCGATAGACAGTTCGATGTCACCTTCGATAGCATAGAGCAATGCTCGATCCCATCGAGATTTTTCAAATTTTCTCTAGTTGGTCACTAGACTATCAGGGTATTTTTTTTCAATGCCAACGGAGGGTGGTCGATGACATCGAAGGTAAGGTTCGATGTCATCGAACATATCTCGATCCAATCGAGGATTTTTTGAAAAATCATGTTTTGTCTCTGGACAGTTGATATGTTTTTTCAATGCCATCGATGTGGCTTCGATGTCATCGAATGATTAGTTTCGATGACATCAAAGACACTTTGATGCCATCGACAATTTCCGCGCAATTTTGCGCAAAGTTGTAATTTTGTGGGATTTGTTTCCGATTTTGCTTGTAATCCTTCTATAGGCTATATATATGGGTGTAAACGGGATTGAGAGTTAGTTCTAGGGTTCCTAATTCGTCTGAGGATTTCAAAGGGTGTAACAATGGTGAGATTTGAGGTTGTTTGAATTGGGTAAGCTTTTTCTCTTTGTAATTTCTGCTTTTATAGTGATCATATGTAGCTTTCTGCCATAGTTTTTCCCCGCAAGGGTTTTTCCATGTTCAATCGATGTGTTCTTGTTGTGCTTGGTTTGTGCGATTGGATTACTCCTCTTGATTCTACTCTATATGCTTTTGCAGTCCCCCAACATTCTATTAATGGTTTACCACAGCCACTCTCTGTCCATAAATCACATGCAAAAGGCCTACTTTTTAATAAAATGTGTGTTTTTAAGGGCTTTTTCTTTGTTGATCTTCTGAGATTTATGGAACTTTAAACGTTAACTATGGAGTTCAAAATGATGTTCTGCTCACAATGGGCCACTGAAATGAGCAGTTGGAATCATATACAGCGCTGCCATGTGTACCCATGGGAACTGATTTGCAAAATAGTCCGGCGCAATAGCTTTCCTTACTCATGGAATCTCCACCATGCTTGTGTTTTACAACTTACAGTGATCATTTGTCGCTTTGTCTGATATTTTTACCCAATCAAGAAATATACCAAGTTTTTTTTTTTTTTTGCGGTGCATACTCATTTAACAGGGTGTTTATGGCTATCCCATCGAAATCCAAGCACTTTTCTTTATGGCATTACGGTGCGCTTTGCAACTGCTTAAACACGATGAGGAAGGGAAAAAGTTTGTGGAGCGAATTGTGAAACGCTTGCACGCCTTAATCTTTCACATGCGGAGTTATTTTTGGCTCGATTTCCAGCAGCTAAATGAGTTTAATGTTATTTCGAAGAATATTTTCACACAGCAGTCAATAAGTTTAATGTTATTCCTGATTCGATCCCATTTTGGGTGTTCGACTTCATGCCGATCCGTGGTGGCTACTTCATCGGAAACATCAGTCCTGCAAGGATGGACTTCCGATGGTTTTGTCTGGGCAACTGTGTTGCAATCCTATCTTCCCTAGCAACCCCCGAGCAATCAGTGGCTATCATGGATCTTATCGAATCCCCATGGGAAGAATTAGTTGGAGAAATGCCTTTGAAGATATATTATCCTGCGTTAGAGAGCCATGAATGGCGGATCGTAACAGGTTGGGACCCCAAAAATACTAGATGGAGCTACCATAATGGAGGATCTTGGCCAGGTTAGTCTTGTCTGGGCTACTGCTGTTTTGTTGTTATAATGCTGTTATTTTTCCCACCATGATCATGATACAAGTGAGACTCACTGATCAATCTCCTACATGTCTGAAGGTCACCATTGAAATGAGTGTTGGGTGTAATTATAGTCCCGTGGGACCTGATTCTCTCACTTCCTGAGGTGGTGGATTTGTCAGGTCGTGCAACAAAGAGCCCTGCAGTGAAGAACTTATAGTTCATTGGGTCAAGCCGTCTGTGAGATCCAAGCCACTCAAATGGTCACACTGTTCAGATGGCCCTGGTTCAAAGATCAGGCTACAAAAGAGATGGGTGGTTGAACTGTTTCTTGTTCGACATAGCTGGGTTGAGTGTGACCCACCATATGAGTTTGCTAGCTTGATTTCTTTTGTCCATGACATGTACATGGTGGGGCCACCGGATGAGCAGCTTGGATCTTGGCACCTCTGACCTTAAGTGCCAAACTTCCATGAATCAAATATAAAGGTCGCATGCCATACTTGGAATTCATGTAGAAATCCCGAACCAAAGGCTGTTTGATTCAGACAAGTTCAGCCATGCAGAGCAGCTGCTTCTTCAAGTCATCAACATTGCGTTTGGGTGCTTAGGAGGAATTTATTGCAATAATACTCAAATAAATGGAATGGAAGCGATTGTTATGGGGTTAGCCTCTTTGTCCATTCTTAACGAGTGCCAAAAGTTGAATTTCAATTGAAGTTTTGGCCATCGTTATTAAATGGTGTTGCTCCACTTTGGTCATTGCTTCTTGTCACTGGATTATCTATTGCAATCCAATTCAATTGACCATCCAAACGCACCTTTTAAACAATTTGCACTATTTTGTAGTTTACTCCTAAGATCACGCAAAGCAGTGCAAAAAATACTCATGAAATGCATTTTTTTCACTTGATGAATACAGACATGCCTTTCCATATCACAGCACTGCTCTCATTTTCTCTAATCCCAGCTGATTGCTGTTGTGGGTTCGGCCTAAAAACAATGCATTCTCACGATCAATGTTAGAAAATGGTGGAATGATTACAATAGCTTGTCTTCTTGCCCTTATTATACTCGTATGTCTGGCGAAAACAGTCATCCATGTCATACCAGCCAGCATATGGCTAATGATCCATACAGTCGTACATGTGGCCCACCTGATGAGTGGGCCAGGCTATCTTCAGTTTAGGGCATGTCTTGGACCCCAACCAATGAGGGATCCAATCTTGCATGTGTGCCACATCCGCCCATCGCCCCTTGAATGTTTCCATGCACTATTTAGTGGACCAGTCCCTTTTTCCTAGCATTTGTGATATTTTTTCTTTCTTTTTTATTTGTTTCCTACAGTGCTCTTGTGGCTGCTGACTGTCGCCTGCATCAAGACGGGCCGCCCACAGATTGCCATGCGAGCAATCGAGCTCGCCGAGACCCAGCTCTTGAAAGACAATTGGCCGGAATACTATGATGGAAAGCTGGGGCGGTACATAGGTAAACAGGCAAGGAAGGTTCAGACATGGTCGATCGCGGGGTATCTGGTGGCCAAGATGATGCTGGAAGATCCGTCCCATCTGGGAATGATCTCATTAGAAGAAGACAAGCAAATGAAGCCCCTCATCAAGAGATCAAGCTCATGGAATTGTTGAGAGAGAGAGAGAGAGAGAGAGAGAGAGAGAGAGAGAGAGAGAGAGAGAGAGAGAGAGAGAGAGAGAGAGAGATTGTTTTACAGTTACTATACATTATTTTGGCAGTTTTTTTTTTCCTTCCATTTTGTAAGGTTTTTTGGATGGCAAAGGAAAAAACAAAGAGAGACTAGAAGAATATGAAAAAAAAAGAAAAGGAATAGGGGCATTGTATATGTACAATACCATGCAAGTTGAAGAGGCTTCTTGCTGTTCAAATAAAAAGAGATACATTTTTTACATTGCTGTGGACCAATTCTAATTCATTTTCCTAAACGAAAAAGTCGTGGAAATGGAACATGTATGAAAATTGGGACTTGGCCCACCCAGCAGAATACAGGCCAAAAACTTGATTGGGCAACTCTCACCATGCAGTTTTGAGTTCTGGGCATTGGATCAATTCATTGCTCTGTTTTTAGTTAACTTTACCTTTTCCAAGCCACTGATCCTGAAGCTACCTGTCCAATCCACATTTATCTACTGGATTATGGCCCATCTATATGCGGCCACTCCAAATCAGCAGTCCTCACCACCGTAATTCAATAAGGGTTCATTTGGATGCTTGTAATTGGAATAGACTGGAATTCAAATCACATGGTAAATGGAATCAATGTAAATTGGAATCCTCAAGAGTTGTGTTTTTGCCTGTAATTAGAATACACTAAAATCCAAAATTTGTGTTTGGATGCTATTAATTGGAATGCATCAAGTAAATCAATTTTAATAACTCAAATTAGTATATGTGACATTTAACATAATAACTATAATAAGCTCATTGAAATATATACAAAAAATAAAGAACTTCTAATTATTCCTCAAGTGGGCCATAAAAGTGTGCTCATTTTCAAGAATTCGACTGTTTCTAGCATTAACATCCTATTCTCAACCTTTTGAGAGAGTCCAATTCACATGATTTTGCTGCATTCCATTTTACATTGATTCCAATTACCACTGTTTACCATCAACCAAACAACCTTTTTCGCCTAGGTGCGTCCGTTTACCACCAATTACAACTGTTTACCATCTCTCTCTAGATAGAGAATGCTTGGGTGCATCACAGTAGGGCACATTACACTATGCAAGTGTCTGGAAATCACACATCTTAAACCACTAAATTGTGGAAACCACTGGCTAAGTCACAGTCCAAATATCACATTGGTCGAACAATCCTAGCCTCTGATTAACAGAAAATAGTTGAAATAGGATCATGGGATTTTTTATTTATTTATTTATTTTTTTTCAGTTTTAACCATCCAATCCGCCCATCCAATAGTCAGAAAAACAAATAAAGGAATTTTTTTTTTAAATTTACGATACAGCTAGACTGGGATCCAAAATTTGTAGTCTAGCTTGAATCACTTGTGTGCCACAAGCAATTTCCAAGTTTTAAGTGCCTGCGTATCGACCATCACACTCTGCATGAGTATCAAGGTTTCTCTCAATAATTGATGGGAGAAAAGTGTAAGAAGGATGGGGCCATGGGTTCAGATAAGTTCCCATGGTTTGAAGACATTGTAGCTATAGCAGGGAGAGAAGTGAAATAGCATGCTAACTACAGCAGGTAAGAGCACACCCTTGGGTAGTACAGTTACCCATTCCTCACTCAATTTTCTGAAATTTACTAAAATGGATCAGATTTGTCGCATTTGCTGAGAAAGGCATAGCTGGACCGATTCAAATCTATGAAAATCTCAAACTCTATGTACCTACAGCTAGCATTTACTAGTATTGCATTGCAATGACGGCTGAAGGCTGATTCAGCTGGTTGGAAAAAGGTGGCCCATGAGATAACAATGACAAGATGATGACAGATGACTCCGGATGGTTCTCCATTCTGTGTTTACAATAATATTCCTTTTCCACCAAGGGTTCAAATTTCATAAAAATCATGCTTGACGATTTCATAAAAACCCAAGTATGCAAAAGTATGCAATCCATGGCTATGTATCTATAAACCTATTTTGTCACCAAATTGTGACCAACCGATCATGTAGTCCCCAAAAACTCATCTACTTACAATTCTGCCATTATGTTTTAACACTGAACTGCTCATATCATGTGCACCGTGTGTAAAACTAGGCATTCTAATATGTTTATGAAGTAGATGTATGAGACCTCTATAAGTACCACTCTTCCAGTAGAGAGATCGCACCAAACCAATTAAGGAGCAGCATTCCAAGGCCTATGTCTTACAAAAATAAAACAATATTAGGTGTACTGTAATCCTACACAAGCTTTGATTCAAAGTCCATAGGTCATCTATCTAACACCCTTATCCACTCGTCCATCTTGACCATCCATTCATCCCTACCACTAAGTGCAAGCCATGGGGAGAAATAAAAATAAAAAACAAGCTGATCAATGTCGTCTAATGCAATTTCTATGGTCTGGAAATATTGCAAACTTTTCTAATGACAGACCATTTTGAAAAAATAAAAATAAAAAATCTTTGATTAAATTAGGTTTGACACTATTGACGCCATTGGTACCATGTATAATTGCTTATACGCAAACAACCAGGTTTCAAAGCAGCAAAATGAGGTATATGTTTGGAAGGGAGATATTTGAAGATCTTGATTGCGAAATCAGGGTTTTCACAGGCACCATGTCTGCCATATGGCATTTGGCTTGTCATTTCACAGGGAATTACTAAAAGACCAAGGATCCTGAATTTACCTCTAAAAGAGGACTTCCAAATGTCACAGTTTTGCTTTGCATTCCCCAAAAAATGGCAAGCCAAACAAAGCCCTGATTTTGCAGCATCAGGATCCTTCAGATGTATACTGTGAAAAACATACCCTTTGACACTGGACCCTCAAATATTATCCTTTCAAATAAAAAGTGTCACAATATATTTTAAAACCCTTAAACAGTTTCATGAGATAAAATAGAAAGACTATAGGCCACAGAATTCTGAGGTTCTGTTTAAAAAAGAAAAAAAATAAATTATGTACCAGGATTGCCTCTCGTTGGGCGACACACATGGTTTCTTTTCTGAGCATGTTCATCATTGTGATGCTGCGTCCGACATGCATAACCGTACCAGCAGTCTACCCTTTTAGATGCATCAGGTGGAAGAAGCTACAAACAAACAACAACAGAAGAAACAACAGTTAGTCATTGGATAAATAAACACACCGATGCTTCTGATAATTACACCCAGTTTTTCTCTGATATAAGAATAGTAAATTTTTAATACTACTGTCATACTGGAAGTAGAAAATTAGGGTGTATTTATAAATGCATCTTTTGCAATCTATTTAGGGCCTGTTTGGCTGCCTGTAATTACATGTATTTTGGGGTAATATCAGTCCAATCTGTAATTATGAATTTCCTTGGGTGTTTAAATGTAAAACAATGTAGTTAATAAATGCACAAGAAGTCCACTGTCATGCAGTCAGTGTAATCTGTACAGTGAAATGTAGAAGGTGAAATGTGGATAGGAGATTGTAGAAGGCGCTTCCAAACATGGTACCTCTTACCCAATTGCAACTTCAAACTAAAGTAGTTTTTAGAGTATGCATTTATTGCTTGATTTGATGCATATTACATGGAAATGCATGTAATTACATGCAACCAAACAGGCCCTTAACCTTTAAGAGAAAACAGTCCCCATGAAGATAATTCAGGTATTAAAAAATGGTGGAACAATTACACATTACCGGCCCGTAACAGTCATTACAGAAAAGAGGCCCGTGAGGACCCATTACAGGGCTGATGCGGTTTTTTTTTTTTTTTTTTTTTTTCCTTTTGAAAAAAAGGCTGTAATGACCATATCATAACGGTGACGGTGGTGGCTGTTACGGCCACTGTTACTGTTATTGAATACCTTTGAATTCATATCAACAAGCATGTACAGTCCGCAGAGTGAAAACTCAATTTCCATCAATATGAAACTAACACTAGAGAAATGAGAAAGGATTTAAGAACAAAGAGAAAGCATCTTAGTTAAGACAGGTGAATAATACTAACCATCATCATCTAAGCCTCATCCCAACTAATCAGGCTACTAATATGAAGGAAATACATAAATAAGAAAAGCAGTAGAAAATTTAACTTGTGATGGAATCATTTATGCAAATGTGCAACTTGCATGAGAAAATTCATGAGTCCAGGACTGATTTGTCTAACTTGGAAACAAGTATGTGTGACCAGTGTTTTAAATATCAACGATATCGGCCGATATATCCCACGATATATCTTGTATCTCACCTGTGCGTTACGAAATGCATATGTAGTGCTGATATATCCCACCTATTCGATCTGGTGAGCATTTTTAATTTTCGATCTCCTTTTTTTTTTTTTTTTTTTGCTATAAATCACGTTAAATCAATGTCAAATGGTTACAAATCTATGGTTCTTCATGTTTTCCATGAAAAATCATGGATTTGGAGCTTCAATTTCAAGATTTGGGGGAGATGGGGCAAGTTGCTGAAAATTGGAAAAAATCAAAATTTCTCAATTTCTCGCAAATCGGTTGCAATCTTTGTATCCAAACACAAAACCAAATATGTAACCTGATCTAGTGATTCTTCTTTTGCTTTTGAATGTATTGCTTGTGTTTCCATACATGTCTTCTTATGTTTATAAATTATGTGAATAGACTTTAAATATACTTGCATCAGTTCAATTGGACAATGCAAGTAAGGACCCCATACAAAGGAAACCCCTATTATGTGCACTTTTTTTTTTTTTTGAAATGTTTTGATTTCTAAGTGTGTATTGATGTCTTTTTCAACAATCCTTGAAGTTTCCTTGAAAAATTCGATCAATTTCCCAATGCTCCCATGTTTCCCAACAACAACGATACATTATGCGATACAACCGAAATATCCCATTCGATAACCGATGTGTATCCGTAGCCCAAGGGTGCAATGCATTACGCGATAACGATATTTAAAACATTGTGTGTGATACTGTTAGACATGGACATTGGCGTATTCAATGTGGTGAAGAATATGCCAAACACATCCACAATTTATTTTTATTTTTTTAAGACACAGGGTGTCCCGACCCCTTTTAATGCGACACTATTCCCTACGGATACACACAATCGCCCACAACCACGTGAATTGGGTAATGCCGAGGAGGGGAGTCGAACCCACACCTGTAGGGAGCAAACCAACGGTGATGGCTGCTCGCCCAAGCCTTGTTGGGTAAACACATCCACAGAGTTATTTCATGAATCTGTATAAAATAGTATTCATAACAAGTATTGGGATTCATTATCATAGTCTTGTCCCAACTATTTATAAATTGGGTTTTGGGTTTTGCTAATGGCGCCACATTCAAGGGAACGTTAGCAGCATTTCCAAAGCTTTTAAAGACGTGGGATTCCTGATACTCAATTTGAATCGTCCATTCTTTCATATAACTAGGGACAAGCCATGGTGAAAAAATCATGCGAAGTGGATGTCATAGGCTTCCGATCAATAGCATGGAAAATGGACAAGCGAGATCGAGCAGAGAAACAAAATAGGTCCAATCAATCTTGAACCATCTATCCAATAGATCCCACTTTGTACTGCTTATGATTCCAAAGTAGCAGTTTGGTTTGATGATTCTAACCATGTCGTCTGTCTTGTAAAAAACAAATGGTTGAGCAAATTGGCCCAATTCATGTGGTTAGAATCATCTAATCAGCGTGATTCTTACACCATGCTCGCTCTCAATGGTCTATTGAATAAACCACCCTGATTGATGATTGGGCTTCCCACATGTCAATTAAAAGCTTCAGGGATGTTGGGATGTTAATAAAACCCTTATAATATGATAAAAGATGTACCAGATCTATTTTATCAGAGTACAAGGATAGAGATTGAGCATGGAAGGAGATCAATATGAGGTGAACGCTTTTTAAATCTATGGAAAATCCTTCTTTTGGAATCCTTTGGAGTGGGGGGCATTTACAAGATGAAATAATCACATTTTCGTAATGGGAGAACGCTTTTGATCCCTCAATAACAATAAGAGATCCATTTTTAGTTGGGCTAAATATTGTAAGGACTTATAGATTATACGTCTTTTCTGGACTTCCAACAACATTGAGAAGATTAAAAATAACCCTGTTGACAGCATGAACTATGTGACTTCTCTTTTGGTCTCAGCCCCTTCTTGGTACATGGAAGCTTAACTTCGGAAGTTTCTTCGCTGGGGATTCGGCCAGTTTGGGTGTTGGAAGAACTATTAAAGGCTAGCCTACCTGCATTACTACAGCTTAGTTACTCTTGCAAGTAGAGGTCAAGTCTATTAACTTTGGGCTTCCCTTAACTCCTGATCAATTAGTTGGCTCCATCACTGTGGAAGGCTCACTAGGGGCTATTCTTGGCTGGAGTAGAAAATGAAATGACAGCATGTAAGATGCAAATTACCTATGGTTTCAGCCTACTCTGTGTGGAAGCTTAACTTTGGAGGCTTCTTTGCCAACAAGCTGGTGAGTTTAGGTGTTGGCAGAATCATTTGACATTGATTGGCATCATGATTAAATCCTATCATGGCCCACTGGTGAAAATAAACTCTTGGAAGCAAAGACGAACAGGCTTCGCCTGATTGCTGACCAATTCACCCACCCCATCATTGTCAAAGGCTCATTGTGGGGCCATGGCTCCACATCTACATCATCCAAGTTTCCTACAAAAGCTCTACCTCCTTCAGCAGCTGAAGACAAGGTATTCTGTATTGGTAACGGTGGCCGTAATTGTCACCACCATTACTGATACGGGTATCGGCTATAACGGCCAATACGGGGGCGTAACGACTGTTATGACCACCATAATGTTGAAAATTTTCTTTTGCTCAAAAAATTCTGAAAAAAAAAAAAAGAAAATCAAGAATAATGTAAATATTCCAAATATGTATTCGTTTTTTTTTTTTTTGAACATGTTTATGGTAGTGTAACGGGTCCACTCTCTGGCGAGAGTGTTTTATTGGGCTGTCTAGTGAATTTGTGAACGTGATTATATGTATCTAATGTTTACACGTCATAATCAAGCATTGAAACTAAAAATAAGAGGGAAAAAAAAAAAAAAAGGCATAAATACTAATTTTTTCATTTTTTTTTTTCTTAAAGGCCATTAGAGCTTCTATTCGCTCAAATCACCTCAATTTACGATTTTAATATTAAAAACTATAACAAGAGTGGTCGAAATCTACTGTAGAATGATCTAGGAGAGTTTTCCAAATGAGAAAAGTAAATAATTTAAAAAAAAAAAGAGGGGGGGGGGGGGGGGGGGTGGATTAAAATGGATTTAAATATAAAAAAGTGGCCCTTTAACGGCCTTTACGGCTACCATAGCGGCCGATACGGTCCCAAAAAACCAACTGCCCCGCATCGAGTAATGGTCATGGTCGTTACCTATACGTATCGTAATGGATATGGAACACCTTGGCTGAAGAAGCATATAAAGGTTGTCACTGACAGCACGCCGTAAACCATCAAATATACCATGACTCTCATTCCCACCCAGTGTTCAAATTATCTCCGATATTATCTTTATCTCCAGCTCAGCGATACCGATAACACTGGTAGTGTTACCGATAACGCTGGTAGTATCAGAAATTTCAGGTATTAGCAATGTATCGCTAATGTAATCGCCAATATTTTCAACTATGTAAATTCTAGGTGTCGCTGGTATTGCCAATGCATCAATATCGCCAATGTATCACCAATATTTTCCGACTATGTAAATTCTAGGTAATGCTTGTATCATAAGTGTATCGACGATATTTCAATAATATCGCCAACGTATTTATATCATCAAATTTTTGTTTATTAGAAGAAAAATTATTTCAATCTTTTTTTTTTTCCATAGGCAAATGGTTGTATTTAGTGTTCAATTTGTCATTGATAATACTGATAATATCTTGGCAAATATCATGTGTTGTTGATATTTTGCAATATTGATGGATGTTTGAATGGAATGTTGGATGGTTAAATAGGCCGGATGGGTTGATTGGACTGATTTCTAACAACAACACATGCTTTTAAGGCCTCATTAAATGGAAACTTGTTATATATGCATTATTTTTGCAATTTTTTTATTTCTAAATATGCAAATATGTACATTTTAGCATCTCCTGAAGTTTTGCTGAAAATTCCACCGTTTTCCCCATGTTTCCCCGCATTTCCGGTTATCAACGATATCGATATTGTTTCCGTACCCCTGGCCAGCGAAACTTATAGCAATACTGATACTTTGAACACTATTCCCACCCTACTCTCAATTAAAACTCTTAGTCCCCCTCCCCGTCATTACAAATTGGCCACCTTCCTCCAAACATTTGTCAACATTCTTCATCTTCACGAATGGTGCGCGGGCTCTCTCCTTGCCATTATCACACTTCCCTATGACAATCCTCATTAGACTCAACATTATCATTATCACTCACACCCATATAATCAAGGCCAAAAAACCTTTGTTGGGGTTGCATTGACAGTATCCTACTTCATTTATACAGTAACGTTTTTTCTCATTAATATCTTCTAAATTCTTCCGCATCATCTCCCTTACCTCTTTTGAACGCTTGGGCACCCGACAACTTGCCCTTTTAATGTGTAAAAGGTCATTTTATACATGTAATTCCTCCAATTATTAATCTACCACAATAATTGCATTTATGGCATGCCTATTTCCACCTACTTTCTTACAAAGCTACCATCCAATATCTTCATTTCTTATAATCCCCACTATTTTTTCTACTCACAAGTTACAACTCCAACTAACCAAGTATCAGCAAACTCTCCATGTATCAAACCAACCTGTGGGCCATGGTCATCAAGTGACTCAAGTTGTCAACCCCAAACTAGTCTTGATGCCTCAAGCTTCTGCTAAAATATAAACATGTAATTTAAAAACAACATTATCTTAAGCAAATATAAACCAAAAATTGAAATTTAAAATTCGGATGAATAGTCTTGGGCTGAATTGGAACCCCTCCAATGCCCCCTAAAACGGGTCGTAATTCTTGCAATCCATGAGATTCATCCCACTAATGCATATCTCTAACCAAAAATTTGAGGAAACAATTAAAAACTCAATTTAATTGAATAGTGTCGGACCAATTAGGTACACTGGAATGGCCCCAAAACGGCTCGAAATTCAAGTAATTTGTGGGATTCATTCCACTGATGCATATCCCTAACCCTTTGATACCATTTTCCCCAAGAAATTTAAGAAAAAAATTAAAATTAAATTAAGATTAATAGGGTTGGACTATTTTGAATACACCCGAATGCCCCCAAAACAGCCCGAACATCATGCAATCAGTGGAACTCATCCTACTAATGCATGTCCTTGACCATTTAACACCATTTCCCTCAAGAAATTGAGGAAATTTTTTTTCTAAGTTAAAAATTAAATTCAGATGAATAGTGTCGGGCCAATTAGGGTACGATCAAATGGTCCTAAAATGGCAAGAAATTCATGCAATCTGTGGGGATTCAATTCACTAATGCATATCTCAAAGAATTTAACACCATTCCTTTCAAGAAATTTAAGGAAACATAAATAAAAAAATGTGACTATTCATCCCAAAAAATGACCTGAAATTACCAAAAATAACAAAAAATAGAAAAAAGCGATTAAAAATAAAACACTGATATAGTGCATGAATGTGTAGATCTAAACTCAATACATGTACTTGAATAATATACACTCCAAATAGAAGAATTAAAAAATGTCACTATTCATCCCAAAAAATGACACGAAATTACGAAAAATACCAAAAAAAAAAAAAAAAAAAAAAGGAAAAGAGATGAAAAACACAGATATAGTGCATGAATGTGTAGATCTAAACTCCATATATGTACTTCAATAATATACACTCCAAATATCTTATAGAAAATAAAAAATTTGAAAATTATATACAAACCAGCAAAAATGGAAAAATCAAACACAAATCTTGCAAAATTTGATCAATTTGGTAATATAATGTTGAATCAATACATTTGCAGCTGGAAATTTTATTTATTTATTTATTTTTATTTTTTTTTTAAAAAAAGAACTTTTACCTGTTTTTTCAATTTTCCCCAAATTCAGCCTCGGATCTTTCATTCTTCGAAAATGGCATAAATGTTGTGTTTTAATTGTAAAAAATTGCACAAATCAAGTCGAAATGGGTTTAAAACAGTATCAAGAAGCAAAAATGTCAAAAAGAGGAGGAAAATGAGTAAAAATGAAAAGCAGACCCCAAAAGGGGAACTTACATATGCATAACAGCTCAGGGACATCACACATCGTCATAACAGACCGTTATGGGCCGAAAGTTTCGACATGGGCCATTACAACCTTGTATTGTGTAATGGCCCATGCCATTACGGAACTGTTTTTGTATACCTAGGTTAAGGTGTTATCCACTAAGCACTAAGACTATCACCCAAAAGAAATTAAAAAATAGTAACTAGCAGTACAAATATTTCCAATGTTATCTTCCATGCACATATGCCCACCACATCTTTAGACTCAGATACATAACGAGATCATGCATAATTACTTCTACTTTTAGAGTTTGAAAAGACATACATGTTTAGGTATGGAAATCCGAAACCAGTACAAGAGAAAACCAACTAACTTTTCATAACAACCCCTGCCATTAAAAGCGTGAAGACACATTCAGTAATATGATCCAATACAATTCAATTTTCATGTTCAAACACAAACCAGCAGAACATTGAGAACTAATTTCCTACCAAGAAATATTTGACAGACTAGTTGATAACAGAATGGAAGTAAAATAATAATAATAATAATATGAGAAACATACTGGTGAGCTTGCACACTTTCATAGCATCAAATTAAATGTAAATTTGGAAGTATTCAAATAGAAAGATAATCTAGACATTGATTTGAAATTTCAAAAACGAATAAAAGGAAATCTCGATCAAAATTAATGGTAGTATCTCATGAAAAAAATACTCAACCTACATTACCCCAAGATCTCCACAACAATAACAGCAGTTAAGAAGGAAATAAAATTAGATCTTTTATTCAAAACAGCATAGACGGTAGAACAGGACTTAATTGGAACAAGATTTAGGCCCCCAAAACCACAACTTTCAACCGTTAGCTTCCTTGAAAGGGGAATCAGCAACTAAAGGGGAGTTTATTTTAGTAATCCTTTGCATGCATATGTATCTTCTGCCAGCACGAAGCAGATGGGATGTAGCAACAAAGGCTACAAGGTACACAATGGCATTAATGAGAGATGTAAAATTTATATAATAATCATCATCTAAGTATTATCCCAATTAATTGGGGTCGGTGACATGAATCCTATTCCATCATTCAACACTATCAAGGGCCAGAACTTCAGTTAGACCATTGGTCATCAAGTCTTCTCTTACTACCTCCATTCATGTCCTTTCCGGCCATCTTGCTACCTCCATCATCAAGTCTTCTCTTACTGCCTCCATTCACATCCTTTTGGGGCCTTTACCCCTTTAGACTCTTCAACTTCTACTCACTCCTAAATGGCACAATTCTTCGCCTCATCTAAGTCTACTCGTCTTCATTTTATTACCTATTAGTGCTACTCAAAAGTTCCCTCAAATGCATTCATTTCTAATTCTATCCTTCCTCATCTTGCCAGTCATCCATCTTGACATACTCATTTTGGCAACACTCATCCTAGGAACCTATTCCTTGAGTGTCCAACATTCTGTACCATATAACATGGCTGGTCTTGTAGCTATCTTATAGAGTTTCCCTTTTAGTTTGAGTGGTACATGACGATCATATAAAACTCCAGAGGCACATCTCCATTTCTTCCACCCATACTGAATTCTATGGGCAACATCCTTCTCAATCTCTCCACTCTTATGAGTAATTGTTAAAATAACATGAGAACGAAAAATATGTAGAATAAAGATGAGAAGCCCAAGAGGAAGTAGGCTACCATATCTAGATGGAGTCTTCTAATGGCAATCCCAACCAAAAAGATAGCAAAACACTGAGAAATCAAGCTGCGAGAGATAAAAATGGTGCATTTGTACTTTCTACGTTGTTACTTATTTTTTGATGTATTATTGCAAACCCAAGCTATTTTCCCCCCTTCTTAACTGTATTTAAATCTTACTTTTAACACTAAGGAGAATTTTCATTTTAAAAATTAAAAAAAAAAATTTACCAAAGGCAAATTTTGTGGGAGAAACCCTAGTTCAAATCATCGTCCATTGTTGAATTGATGGATTATGGATTCAAACAGAATAACAAGTCATCCTAAACATTCAGAAATTTTATTTTTTCTTTTTCATTACGTCTATTACCTTTGACTAATACAGGACCCAACTGCATGCATGAATACTTGTGCAAAGTGCAGACTGCAGACAGCGGCAAATTTCACTAGGAAAAACAAATCTTGATTTATTGAAGATTTACGAAAATTTTCTCTGAATCTTTTAGAACTACTATGAAGGTGTTCTTAAGGGTTATTGATCAGTGTTTTAAATAGCACGTACATTTGGCCCTCTATAGCATGAAGTGTAAGCTGCATGGCATATAGCGTAAGCTACATGATACCTAATATTTTTTAATTAAAATAATAGAAAATATGATAAAATTTATAAAATGCATATTTCCTATGTGTTTGACTGCGAATCTGGATCGTCAATTGCATATTTCCATGCAAAATCTCTATATCTCTTTGCCTTCAGACATCTCTAAGTGTGACCTCTTTTTTTTTTCTTTTTTTTTTTTTAAATTTATCGAAACATCACAAGTTCACAATATGGACTACAATTTGGATGGTCCGGAATGATCCAAGTGCTCTATCCACGATATGGAGCACAATTTAGATGGTCCAAATTGATCTAATGTAGTGCCACATGTGATGGGGATGAATCACCACCATTTTAAAATAGGAGTTCAACTAGAATAGAAGAAGAAGAAGAAGAAGAAGAAGAATAAGGAGATTTCAAGTAGCATACGCTACCTGCGCTACACTATACACTACGCTACATGCCCCGTAGCTTTCTCTACCAGGGAACTACGCTATCTGCATACTCTACGTAGCGTTTTAGCTATGCTAATCTATGTAGCATACGCTACGAGCGCTACCGAAAACACTGTTCTTGATGAAACACCCAAATTTTATGGCTTCAATCTGAACCGTTGATTTTGTTAGACAACTTCCAAATTCAATTAAAGATTGACAGCTCATCAATTCTATAAAGAAACTTTTAAGTATATAAATTGTTTTTCTCTGTTGAGTGAATGGAATGAGTATAAAGGTATAGTATTTATAGGCATATCAAATCTACTTTGGAAGATTCTATAGATCTTTTGAAACTTATCTGATGAGATACTAGAGATCTTCTCACTCTTATCTAGAGAGATCTCGAGAAGAAGGAAAAATCATGTAGCGAATCTGCCCTGAAGCAACTTTTTCATGAACAATCAATCTCGATGTGTTCTGTTCATGCATAAGAGGCAGGATATGCCGCTATATATGTAGCATTAACATTATCACAAATAAAATAAAGAATAGAAGGGACCGATAGCGAACGAAGTCTAGAGAAGAAATTGTAGCCAAGTCAATTCCACTGTTGTTAATGCCATAGTACGATGATCAACCTTAACTCTAGAATGAGAGGATGGCTTGCTTCTTGGAATACCAAGAGACGTGTAGTCATCATCATCTAAGCCTTATACCAATTAATTGGGGTCGGCTACATGATCCTATTCTGTTGTTCGGATTCATGATGAAAGTTTCATGTTGGCTGCCAACCTGACACAACCCTCCTTTATCCAGGTTGGGGACCAGCAATGAGAACACATAACTCCCATAGGTGCAATGAAATAGATTATTACATGGGTTGGTGTACAATCAAGCACTATCTTAGGTTGATTACAACCTACGAGACGTGTGTGGCCAAGAAATACATAGTAGCCAAAAGTAGACCATTGGTCTTGATGTGATCCAACAT
Organism: Magnolia officinalis; assembly: GCA_021015155.1. Lineage (NCBI taxonomy): Eukaryota > Viridiplantae > Streptophyta > Magnoliopsida > Magnoliales > Magnoliaceae > Magnolia > Magnolia officinalis. The sequence continues at coordinate 89,667,811 of JAJHSJ010000004.1, forward strand.
ATTTGGCATCAAAGTATGCAGTTAAGGGAAAGTATGACTCAAGAAAATGTTAAGGCCATGAGAAAGAGTACCTTTCACAAACCGAAAAATATGCTTTAAGATACGAAAATGGGATGTAGTAGGCTCATGCAGAAATAGATGTGTTAAGTTCACAAAGTAGCACAAGTTCGGTCAAGTGAGAGTGAGATACTATGAATCCCCAATGATATTGAGATACTTTGTGGATCAAGAAGGTGTTGGTAGTGCATGCCCTTGAAATATAACTTGAAGTTAGCCATTCGAAAAGGGAAGGCTTCGCACCCACTTGAATTTTTCCACAACTCAGAAACTAAGAGAGCAGAAAAAACACGCAGGAATTTTTATTCAACTTCAATGACTCAAAAGAACTACAAGGGGTGCCTATTTATAAGGAAAACCCTATACCCCAAAACTCGCGCCATGTGCGCAACCTATTACTTTGCGATGAAGTAAACCAAAATAAAAACCAATCAAAGAAATCTAAAGTATTCATGATGTTCTGAATAACATAAATAAGCAAAATCTAAATTATGAACTTAATCCGACTAGCGGGCCCTGATCATGAGATCCCATGATGGGCTTTACTTGACTATCGGGCCTAATTCAATGAACCAAATTCCGCCTTCTAACTAGGAGGCTCTCCATGAACGTCGTCATCGATCTAGATCGACGGTGGGGCCCTCCTTCTTCTGGCGTACGTGCGTAGGGGACGGCGTGCGTGCGCGTATGCGTGTGATATCCTCACCAATTCTCCCCGGCTACGAAGATTTCGCCACTAGCGAAATAAATCTCCTGAACCACTCCAGGATGTCAGGATCAAGTCTCTGAAGCCCCTCCTCAGTGAGCCACGTGCTGTTTAAAGCTGGGCGTGACTTCCATTTAACTAGGTACTTCTGAAACCCGCCGTTCGATGTTGAAACTATCTGATGGTACAGGATATCCTCTATTTCCTCTCTAGGTGTGTGAAGGTTAGGTATGGGAGGTAGAGTCTGGGAAGAAAGGTTAGAAAGAGTAGGTATGAGAGGTAGAGGCTAGAAAAATGGGTTGGGACGGGTAGGTATGAGACGTAAAGACTGGGAAAATGGGTCGGGAAGGGTAGGTATGGGAGGTAGAGGCTGGAAAAATGGGTTGGGAAGGGTAAGTATGGAAGGTAGAGGCTGGGAAGATAGGTCGGGAGGGGGCCATGGATCAAAGGAAAGGTCTGGGGAATCAGGACGGTTAGGCGAAAGGCTGGACAATGCATCAATGACCCCCTTTAAATGCAACTAGATCCTCCACATTGAATGTGGAACTAATTCCCATGGAGGGTGGAAGATTTGCCACATACGCATTGAGACCGTTTCGTTTTATAATTTTGATGGGTTCAGCACTACGTGCGTGTAACTTACGAACGACCCCCGGAGGATACCGCTCGGGCCTGATGTGTACCATCACAGAGTCCCTTACATTGAATTCCTTGAAACATTTATGTTGGTCTGCAGAAAATTTGTAATGTTCATTACTAGTAGTGATCTTCTGCCTGATTTTTTGATGTCGTGAATGAATGTGATGCATAAAAACTCTGCAGGCTCTGACGGCCTATGGGACGGTGACATAAGGACAAGATCAATAGGTTTCTCAAGTTTATAACCGGTAACGACTTCATAAGGACTGAGACCTGTAGACCTATCGACAGAACTATTAAACGCAAACTCGGTTGTAGGTATTACGGTATCCCATGTCCTAGTGTGCTCTATATCCCTCCTAGGGGGAGACTCATCCGGTAGATCATCAGGACAGACATCACGAAACTCATCCACTACCAGAATGGCCTCAGTGGGTAACTCTACACTAGCCTCTGGTGCACTCTCTCTAGCCACAAGGCCGTGCATGTTGTACCACTCACAATGGTGGTCTTGATGTCCCTCATGGGGTGGGTATACGGGTGCACGCCTATAACTGATTCCTTGGCCACCTCCATTCATTGGTCTATCCTCCTGGCCACTTGCCTGAGATTGGGCATCTTCCCCAATGGTGGGGTTTGTCATGGCGGAGGTCCCAAGTTGGGTAACGCGCACATCAAGTTGTTCAAAGCATTGGTCCATATCCAAGCGCTTACCCAAAGCCTCCAACTTCTGGGACAACTTGTTTAGTGACTCTTGCAACTGTTCCATGTTTAGTGTTGGGTGCAAATCAAAACCACGACCCATACGCGTGGGCATGCAACTACTAACTCAACCTAAGGACCCTCTACTGCGACTACATGCGTCTAAAAGAAACTAAATGACCCTATGAGACTCTATATGAGGGAAACTACGCAGTGCTACCAAAATCCAGCAATATAGTTATCGAAATAAGGGAATAACAGAAAGTTATAACAATGTAAATTTCTAACTTCCTGCTACCAGAAATTTTAGCAACTAATATTAGGGACTACGGTCTTCTAAACAGCTATATATGATGAACAAGATGCATGAAGGATTTAAACAAACTAAACCCTAAATATGTGATGAATTCCCAAACAAGAACCCTAGGCTCTGATACTAAATTTGATGCAGGACATGAAATTCAAATATGATATGCAAGATCTCAGGTTTAAGATAACGTTAGTTCAGAAACAATTACACAAATTCAACATCCCACACAAAAGTCCAAACATTCAATTAAGGGGAATCTATGCGGGTCCGGGCCTACACAGGCTAGGGCTGGATCAATAAAAATTATAAGCCAAACAATATTTAAAGGGAAATAGAAATAAACCACACATGCATAGTAATCAGCCCCTAATCCAAGGGATTCACCAATTTCAATTCAAGGAGCCCTAGGGTGAGAAAAGGAGTAGAAATTGGGGATTTAGGACAATCTAGGTCTAGGGTTAGGAAATCAAATGAGAGAGGAATGAAAGAGAGGAGAAAGGAACCTGGAACCAACACGCGTGCGTGGACAGCGGGGGGGGGGGGGGGGGGGGGGGGGGGGGGGGGGGGGGGGGGGGGTTGACGCACGTGCGCTGATGGTCGGCCGAACGTGGGCTGATGCCGGCCGTAAGTGCATGGGGCCCATGAACCCAAAAAGGGCTCTCTTGGGTCTGGTCGGCTAGACTTGGGCTTCAAACCCCAAAATCTCACGTCGATCCGATGAACGGCCTGGGCGTGGTGCTCTGCCAGTCGAATTTTGAAAACTGGCTGGGGAAAGAAGAACAACAGCAAAACAAGTGGATTTGAAGCGAAAATGATCATAGGATGATTGAAATAAGATGGAAGGGCGGATTGGGATAAACACCCGCTTGAATTTAGTCCTTCGAAAAGGGAGGGCTTCGCACCCACTTGAATTTTTCCACAACTCAGAAACTCAGAGAGCAAAAAAAGCACGCAGGAATTTTTATTCAACTTCAATGACTCAAAAGAACTACAAGGGGTGCCTATTTATAGGAAAAACCCTATACCCCAAAACTCGTGCCATGTGCGCAACTTATTACTTGGTGATGAAGTAAACCAAAATAAAAACCAATCAAAGAAATCTAAAGCGTTCATGATGTTCTAAATAACATAAATGCAAAACCTAAAATATAAACTTAATCCAACTAGCAGTCCCCGATCATGAGATCCCATGATGGGTTGTACTTGACTATCGGACCCACTTCAATGAACCAAACTCCGTCTTCTAACTAGGAGGCCCTACCTGGACATCATCATCGATCTAGATCGACAGTGGGGCCCTCCTTCTGGCGTATGTGCGTAGGGGGCGGCGTGCATGCGTGTGTGCGCATGATGTCCCCATCATGGGGCCTTTGATGCACACATGACCCCATTCATAAGATGCATGACTTGGATGACTCATCCCTTCACCACCATGTTGATACATCATACATCTGTAAAAACCACCCATGTGGTGTTCTATGGGTATTTTCTGTACATATACATCTAGGCATGCTATTTTCAGCATACAAATCAATTTTGGAGATCTCGGTCACATAAGTGATTAAATGAGGCCTCTGATGCACACACAACCCCTTCGATGCAAGACGTGTGATTTAACTATTTGGATTCGGAGATTATTAACAGATCAATCGAGGTAAATCAAATAAGATAACATGCTATCCTACAGTGATTAAAAGAGTACCAAAGTGGCAATAAAATTCAGATTTATCACACCTAGATCCATAGCTCAAGTGGTAGACTGAGGGAAAGATACCTCGTTTCAACACTGAGGTCTTGGTATCGATTCCCTAGTGGGGGTGGCTAACAGTGAAGTGTGAACTGACAGTGGGTGTACTAACAAGCTAACAAAAAATAAAATCAGATTTATGTTAAAATCACAATCCCATACAAGCATGAATCATGTAAGCACGAAAACCTTAGGGCCTATTTGGCCAGGCAGATTAAGAGGGATTAGGAGGGATGGGATGATAAAATCCCGAAATATGCCAAACGAGCCAAACAGACCTGATGAACTGGTCCCGGGATATAGCAAACCCATGGATCTTAACCAATCCACTGACATCACCATCATTACCTTAAAATTGATCCCATCCCTCCTAATCCCATTTAATCATGCCTGGGGCGTGTTTGGTTGGACGGATTGGAAGGGATTGTAAGCTAAAATCCCAGGATATGCCGGGCGTGCCAAACAGACACGATGAACTTGTCCTAGGATATAGCAATCCCATGAATTTTAAACCAATCCACTGACACCACCATCATTACATTAAAATCCATCCCATCCCTCCTAATCCCATGGGATCCATCCGGCCAAACAGGCCCTTAGGTCCCATAAGAGATTGGAACTCTCACACTTAGCATAGGCATAGTTCAAGTTCAATGGGAAAATTTGGCGCAATTCAAAGGTTAGGAAATTGGCGAAATAAGTTTAGGTTTTCAGATTTGGGAAAATAAGGTTTGGGGATTTAGGGTTAGAGATTTGAGGATTAGGATTATGGATTTGGGGATTTAGGGTTAGGGCTTTAAAGGGAAAGTAAAGGAAAAAGGGATTGAGAATGCAGACCGGATGGACAGCCGTACAAGTGAGTCTGTATGGTTGTACAGACAGTAAGGTACGGTCAGGTATGGCCGTACGATTGTACGGTCAAAAACCGTACGGTCAAAGGGAGAGTGTAAACAGGATATTTTGGAATGGGTTAGGTAGCCAGTATACAATTCAAAAGAAAGAAAAACAAAGATGGGAATGGGGATTGTCTATTCTTAGTGAAGGAAGAAGAGAGAGCTAGAGAAAATGAAAAGGAGAGAAAATAAAGAGATACCATTGATGGAAGAAAATGAGGAGAAAGACAGTTTGGATTCACTCCTTCACTTCACACCAAATCAATCCACCCATTCACAAGATGTTTTTACTTCATCAAAAAGTAAGAAAAGCGAAAAAAAAAAAAAAGAGAGAGAGTTATTTCATATGCTTGCAATGAGGGTAGGGCTGGACGTCTAGGCCTTAAATAATCTCAAAAAAGAATTTTTACAAAAACACACTCTCAGGAAAGATTTCTTAAAAAAAAAAAAACCCTAATATCTAAAATATGTCCTATGACGTCATAAAACATAAACCTGCTAATCCTAATCCTAAGCTATGAATAATCGAAAAAAAAAAAAAAAAACATAAAATAAGTTAATCAAACATTCATAATCAAACTAATGAAGGATCACAATGATCCAACCATCTGATCGAAGGATCCACACGATCCAACGGTCCAATCGTCGTGTCCTCGCGATCCAACGGTCAATACTCCTTAACTAAGTAGCCCATATGCATTTTCCTAGTATAGGGTCTTCGAAGATACATGATCATACATGTGTGGTCTTCAAGGCCTCAGTGTGGCCTACCCAGTCCCATGTACAAGTCATCGAGCCAAAGTGAAGGCTGGGCTGATCTCCTCCTCTAGTACACTTTAAATGGTCAGATGTCCTCATCACCCTTGCACAAGATGCATGACTTGGACGAATCATCACTCCACTACTACTTTTCTTTCTATAGTGATTGGCCTTAAGATTATCCAATCACTTCTTTTGAACTCTTTTTACATAATCAGCCTTTTTTTTTTTCTTACTGTCTTCACAGCTCCAAAATATACTTGCCTTCTCATATCACTCACCCCAAATAGTACCAATCTTTCCCCCTTTAGGTTTCTTATTCTGTTAAAAAGATATCTTAAATCTGGAGATCTTCGACTAGCCCTGAGAAAGTTCAGCTCGAATTCCAGCAACAATGTATTTGGAATCCCCGAGATCTTCGACCAGTCGAAGGACGGGCTCGACTAGTCGAAGGTTATGCAGATTGTGCGTGGATTGTGCGCAGACTGTGTAAATTTGAGGCGATTTCCAGGGAGGTGCGCAAGTGGGAGTTTCCCAACTATAAATAAGAGTCCCTAGGGCCATTCTAAGGCATCCTAAGGCTTTCTAAAGTATTCAAAAGGGTTTCTAGAGGGGATTCTAGGGTTGCAAAGGGTGTAGCAAGGGTGAGATTCAAGCTTGTTTGAATCGGGTAAGTCTTTTCTCTTTGTAATTTATGCTTTCATAGTGAATTTTTGTCGCTTTGTGCCATGGTTTTTTCCCGAAAGGGTTTTCCACGTTAAATCTTTGTATTCTCTTGTGTTTGCTTGGTGCTCTTGGATTGCTATCCTAGATCCATCTTTGTGTGATTCCGCAGCCCAATCCCCAACAAGTGGTATCAGAGCTATTGTTGGGGCACAGATTTGAATCTACAGGATTAGCATCAATGGGAAGCACTAAGTATGATATTGAGAAGTACTCAGGGAAAAATAACTTTGAGTTATGGAAGATCAAGATGATCGGTTCCCTAACCAAGCAAGGTGAGGATGGTGCTCTTGAGGAGAAAAAGTCTACTATGACTAATGAAGAATGGAATACTCTTGATAAGAAGGTCTTATCCTCGATCCGTTTATGTCTCACGGATGATGTCCTCTATAATGTTTTGAGGGAGAAAACTACAGCTAGTTTATGGGAGAAGTTACGCCTACACTTGAAGCTACAGTGGTTTGTCTTCAAGATGGCAGAGGGCGGAGACTTACAGGCCCACATCAGCAACTTTAATAAATTGGTTTGCAAATTGCTGGATATGAAAGAAATGATCAAAGATGAGGAACAAGCATGTATATTGTTGAATTCTCTTTTGACATCGTATGAGTCATTCAGGGATTTAATGTGCACTGCAAATAAAACCCTGAGTGTCAATACCATTATCTCAGCCCTTTAAGGGAAGGTCATGAGAAAGCTAAACGACGGTATGGGGACATCTTTCGATGCACTGAGTACGAGAGGCAGGAATACTAATCAAGATACAGGATCTTCAAGATCTAGATCTAAATTGAAGGGCAATGGCAAAGGAAAATTAAAGTGCTGGAACTGTGCGATGACTAGACACATGAAGAAGGATTGTACCAATCTTAAAGCAAGGAAAGAAATTCAGCGGCTTCTTCCAAGGAAGCCAATGTTGTCACATCTGATGAAGAAACAAGTAGAGGTGATATTCTGTCTATGTCTATGGTCGGACACTTAAATGACAATCTTAGAGATGAGTGGATCCTTAACACAAGAGCATCATATCACATGACTCCTCATCGGAATTGTTTCGCCAATTACAAGGAATGCGATGGAGGACATCTTTTTATGGGCAATAACAATGTCTGTAATGTTGTGGCTATTGGTACTATAAGCATCAAGATGTTTGATGGGATGGAGTGTACCTTGACTGATGTCAGGCACGTTCCTGATATGAAGAAAAGACTGATTTCTCTGGTGCACTCGAGGCTATAGGGTGCAAGTTCACCGGCCTTAATGGTGTCCTTAAAGTTTCAAAGGGGGCAATCGTGATTATGAGAGTGCAAATGCACGGAAACCTTTACAGGTTGATTGGAAGCACTTTAACAAGTGGAGCAGTAGCAGCTGTTGCAGATTCCACTTTTGTACGTATGTGGTGCTCGTCTGGGCCACATAAGTAAGCGGGGCATGAAGGTACTATCTGATAATTGTTTGATTCCAGCATTTAAGAATTCTAATTTAGATGTATGCGAACATCGTATATATGGTAAACAATCTAGATTATCTTTCAAATCTGGAAAACATGCAAGTAAGGGAGTGCTTGATTATGTGCACTCTAATGTATGGGGGCCATCGCCAGAAGTTTCCATTGGAGGGTCGTCATGGTTTGTTTCATTCGTTGACAACTACTTTAGGAAAGTTTGGGTTTACTTCATGAAACGTAAATCCGAAGTTTTCACTATATTCAAACAATGGAAGGTAATAGTGGAAAATAGTCATGGCGAAAAATAAAGGTATAAGGACTGACAATGGTGGAGAATTCACTTCTACCAAATGACTGACAGGCAGATGGTGTTGTGAGCAAATACATGTCAAACCACGGCATGCAACATTGGAAAGCGGTGAAATGGCTACTTCGATACATTTGAGGTACAAAAAACTACGTCTTAACTTTTGAGAAGACGAGCAAACTTGGTAGGGAATGTGGATTCGGACTACACAGGCAATGTGGATTCCAAAAAGTCGATTTCTGGTTACTCGTTTGACTAGCAGGTATAGCAATTAGTTGGATATCGAAGCTTCAGTCCGTGGTGGCTCTTTCCACGACCAAAGCAGAATATATGGCAGTGATGGAAGCGTTTAGGGAATGTGTTTAGTTAAAAGGCATGATAAATCAGTTGGGACTTCAATAGGAGGCCGTGCCGGTTAATTGTGATAGCGAGAGCGTTATCAATTTGGCTAAAAATTCTATTTATTACTCGCGTACTAAACATATTGATGTTCGTCACCATTTTATCCGACAGGTACTTGAGGAAAGAGGCGTAACACTGGAGAAGATTCACACCGACGTGAATCCGGCAGACATGCTCATCAAGGTTGTTCCTACAGAGAAGTTCAAGTTCTGTGCAACTTCTCTGGGCTTGGCGATGGTGTAAAAGAAGGACGGAGTGTGCACGAGAAGCATTGATTGAAGTTATGATGCGACACAAAGATAAGAGAAGATGGCAAGAAGCTACACGTTTGAAGATTGAAGACATGGTAGAGATTGTTGTTAAAAAGATGTCTTAAATCTGGAGATCTTCAACTAGCCCTGAGAAAGTTCGTCTCGAAGTCTAGCAACAATGTATTTGGAATCCCCGAGATCTTCGACCAATCAAAGGACAGGCTCGACCAGTCGAAGCTCTGGCTCGACTAGTCGAGGGTTATGCAGATTGTGCGTGGACTGCGTAAATTTGAGGCGGTTTCTAGGGAGGTGCGCAAGTGGGAGTTTCCCAACTATAAATAGGAATCCCTAAGGCCATTCTAAGGCATCCTAAGGCTTTCTAAAGTATTCGAAAGGGTTTCTCAAAGGGGTTCTAGGGTTGCAAAGGGTGTAGCAAAGGTGAGATTCAAGCTTGTTTGAATTGGGTAAGTCTTTTCTCTTTGTAATTTATGCTTTCATAGTGGATTTCTGTCGCTTTGTGCCGTGGTTTTTTCCCGATAGGGTTTTCCACGTTAAATCTTTGTGTTATCTTGTGTTTGTTTGGTGCTCTTGGATTGCTATCCTAGATCCATCTCTGTGTGATTCCGCAGCCCAACCCCAACATCATCAACTTATCCTAGGCTGATTTCTACGCTCATCTCCTTTCTTCCAGCCCTTAATACCTACATTGAAGATTGCCAGCTATGTTGTGCAGTCAAAGGCTCACCTGGTATAACTTTACAGTCCTTGAAAGATTTTGACTGTTCTGTCCTATGAAGAAAAAAGTTTGCTTGTGATTAGTCCACTATGAGTAAGTATTCACCATACCATATTGATTTCATAATGTAACAAAAGAGGATAATTTGCAAAATAATTCACACTAAGAATATCTAATTGATTTCCACCGATGTGAGCCAGTTACCTAGAAACAAATGCCAATACAAGGTAAGCCAACTGAGAATGCACACAGTTATATTTAGCCTATTCCAATAAGAAGAGTGTAGAAGGTTCCTTTTCCTCTGGTCCAAGAAAAATGAGACAGTGGACACAGTGACCAGAGTTATTGAATTACGCTATCTTTTAGCAAATTATTCAGTAAAGAAGTATGTTGAACTGCCAATCAGCAAGTAAAAGTGTAAAACTTACATGCAAAGGTGTGTCCCAGCATTTATCATATCTGCATGATTAATTGGCATCCTTGTACAGTCTGCAAAGACAAAGAAATAGCATAGTCTCAGGAAAAGCTGCTTTTAAAGGCTTCAATACATACAAATAGCAATAGTAAACAATTTAGATGCCCTATGCAGATACTTGTCTGTGCATACTGCTTTTCTTTCTTTCTTTCTTTTTATTGAAACAAACATTTTATCGGAAATTGCCTGCTGGGCAAAAGCTAGAAGACGACAGAAAGAAAAACAAAAGAATCCATTAATGAAATTGATAAAAGAAAGAACAACCACACTCAAACAGCCGGCAAAAACAAACCCAAGAGACCAGTTGCCGACATGACCTACTCAACACCATCATCCATTCCCTAAGGAGATCAGATATGAAGACCCCTTTGAAAGCATCAGAAGCAAGACTGCAATTAGTCAAAGATCATTTCTCTTTGGCCACCACCTGCAGATGCATGAAGGATTGTCTTTTCCTTCTAGATCCCCCATGTAACAGCATCAGGAAGCATTCTACACAGACTTTTGCCTCAAGAAGAGAATGGCCCACCACTCACAACTCACTTATTCGAGAGATCAACAAAGTTGCCTGGGAGGACAGAAAGAGTGAGTGGCCATACCCCATACTTCTATCCATGGCTTAGGGTGGACCCAACAAATGTCGAAAATGCCCAAGAAACTCTGCCAAAATGAGGACGAATTGTACAATGAAAGAAAAGGCATTTGACTGATTCTACATTCTATTGGTGCAACCACCCCAAGGTGCGTTGCCACAACCCATACTTCTATCCAGGTGGCTTGGGATCAATTGGCAGCACAAGCATTTTTCTGGAAGCTTTTAACTGAGACGGGCCCCAGGGCCCAATCCGGTGGTACACTCTTGAAATGCAGAGAAAACTGCCTCATTACAATAACCAAAAGGTCCACGACCATGGAAATCTCATTATCCCAAAGGCTCTCTCTCTAAAATCGAGCAACCAAATAACTCGTCCTTCCACCAACTTGTGTGAATCCTTGACGTGAATGATCTTAGCGGCCAAAGAGAAGAGTCTAGGAAATATTATCCCAAAGGCTTAGGATTTTTTTTTTTTCCAACTTTTAATATAAACTCTTCATAAAGGATTTTTCCCACCCCTTTTAAGGCGTCACTGAATTTCGAAATAGCTTTCCGACTAAAAGACCCATTGCTTCTCACTACCAAACCCAGGGTCCAATCCCTATTAAGATCACCAGATTTGGATGCAATTAACTTTCTCCAAAGAGATTCTTGCTCTTTCCCAAACCTCCTCCACCATTTAGCAAGAACGCATAATTTTTATCAATTAAACTAGCAATTCCAAGGCCCTATTCTTCCTTTTGAAGACTTTCCAAATGATGGGATAATGTTTGTATGATACAAGTATATACAATGATAGCTAGGATATCTGATTTTGGAACAAGGTTACCAATATCGACAGAATACGATATCGATATCTGAACCAGAGACCTCATGAATACATTTAGGAAACTATTAACTGTACTCTGTCCTCCCACCTCCCCTCATGCTTTTTGCAACTACAGACCTTACCATTAAATCATCAACACTCATGCAAGCACCTTAACATCCAGAGAGAATCTAGTAAGTGAGCTTAGGATTTTACAGGGGACTTGAGCTTTCTTGGTACATAAATCCGGTGTTTTAAATATTGACGATATCAGCCGATACATCAATTTATTCACATGTGTGATACAAAATATAGTTGGATTCCATACTTTGAAATATATCAACGATAATATCATTGATATTTACCGCATCTGTGATATTTCCCAATATGTCTGTGATATTTCTTGAAATTTGCCAACATCTCCGATGTTTCTAGATAATATCACCTGATATCTGCATCATGTGAAATAGCTAGCATGCGATGAGGAGGCTATTGCATGGACTCTTAGGTCCGAGCACCACTTCCATGCCGCCTTATGGATATGGCTCATATAGCTATGAATGATATTAACTCATTTTGGACATAACTGCATCATTTATGGCCAACAATGCATAGTTGCTCCCTAAACAATGGAAACCTATTATGCGAAGGTTTTTTAATGCTTTGAGCTCTAAGTGTTTAATCATGTGTTTTTAACTTCTCCTGAAGTTTCACTGAAAATTTCTGCCATTTTCATTAAGTTTCCCCATAGTTTCCATGAAACTGCAAAACTTTACACGATATCTATGATATTGCCAGTATATCCTGCGATATTCCCATTCTTGAGGGTGCAATATCATGTGCAATATCAATACTTAAAACATTGCATAAATGCTCTCTGAACAAGGAACATTTGAAGTTCTACAATTGTAAAATTAGGTTGTTAGAGCTTATGAGATGACATAGAAAAGGAGTGATTAAAGGGTTTAGGGTCTCTTTTTTGCTTTTTTTTGAGAGAACAAAATTTTTATTAAACACACGTGAAAGCGAAGAAAAAATACAAGGAGCCCAAACAGAAAAACATAAACAAGACAGCCTAGGAGGCTATGACGTGAACATCCCTACTAGAAATAAACCATAGAATTTTCCTTATAGTGATATCTACGTCCACCCTTTCGTTCCAAAAACAACATCCATTCCCAACTCCCCAAAGAGCCCATAGCACCGCCATTAAAGTCAGCCACCACTTTGATTTACCAGATTTTCCCACTCCACCCCCATGCCAAGCCCACAACGCTTTTCCATGGACTTTGGAATGACCCAATCCACGTAAAGCTCATTCAAGAAATGATCCCAAACCTTTCTAGCAAACGGGAAATGGAGGAAGAGGTGATTGATGGACTCTGTGTAAGCCATACACATGACACAAATGTTAGGGAGGACTAGTGATCTCCTCTGAAGGTTATCAATAGTAAGAACCTTTTTTTTTTTTTCCGGCCCACCAACCAAACAAAGGCTGCCACACAAGGAGGGCCTCAATAGAACCATGATTGAAAGGATGTGACGGCCCATAGAAGCGAAACAATGAAGTAATCAACCCATGAAACGACCAGGCTGAAAATTTACCAGAAGGGTAAGTTGATCAAATCATCGAATCTAAATCAAGAACTGAATGGCTAAAGTCCTTGAGAAGGTCCAACAACCTTGTAAGTTCAATAATCTCATCATTTGTCCTATTCCTTCGACAAGGAGGGCACCGAGAGAAGAATAACATTCCGCAACCGAGATGAAGCGATCCGAAGCAAGCCACGCAACTGAAGGAAATAGATCTTGAAGCACGTTGCTCCCACACCAATGAGTCCACCCAAAATCGGAGATGTCTCCCATCACCAAGCAAAAAAAGTTATATCCCTATGAACCAATTATTCCGTTGTTATGATTGCCTTCCAATTGCTTGAGGCCTTATAAAGGGAGGATCTCTTCATAAACCAATTTCCCACTTGCAATCCATACTTACTGGCTATGACCTCTCTCCACATTCTTACAGGCTCTGTACCGAATCTCCAAATCCACTTCCCGATAAGAGAAATATTCATATCACCTAACCTTCTAAGGCCAACCCCTCCCACCTCCAGTGGTTTGCAGACCTATGGGTCCCATTGTAATGTATGTGCTCATCCACGCCACCCATCAGCTTTGCCAAATCATTTCAGGCCATAAGCCCAAAAAAATGAGGCAAATTTGATGCCCAGATGGGCCGCACCAAAGGAAACACTGGGAAATGATGCCTACCGTTGAAACCTTCCTTAGACTCACCGTAATATTTATTTTCCAGGCCAATCAGGTGGCCGTGGGGCTAACTGTATCGTCCCGCCATGATGTGCATGCTCCATTCAACTTAGTTGTCACCATTGAACTTAGTGGAGGTAATCTGCAAGGTGTTGGATTCAAGAGACCCTATGCCAAGAGATGAGGGCCCTTTGTCAGCCATAGGAGAGTCCAAGAGAGATGAACCTATGCCAAGAGATCCCCTATGCCAAGAAAGATTGATTCAAACAAATCTATCTCACTCAATCCTTCAAGATAATAAGAGATAAACCTCAATCAAATATCAATCATCTAAAATACCATGAAACGCAGTCAAAAAAGCCCTAACCGAGTGAAAAACGGCCCAGTCGCACGTTCGTTTGAGGTTCAAAACCTCTCAAACATTGATCTTAAGTAAAAAAAAAAAAATCCACCATGGGTAGCTTGGGAGGAAGATTTTGGTCTACCTTGAGGAAAGAAACCAAAGAAAAGCTTACCAATTTGAGGTAGATCAAAGAAAAACGGAAGATGGGCCCAATTTTCGAATTTCTCTATTTCGCCCAAAATACCATGAAAGGAGGTCCAATAAATTCTGAAAAAATCATGACAAATCTACTAAAATCAAGATCTATCAAACCCCTAAACTTTTAGCTCAAACAGAGTCCATGTGTCCATACAACGCTGACGTCAGCAAGGAAACGTGTCGCCTCTCAATCTGTTGGATGCGGAATGCCTGGATCTAAGCTTTGATACCAAGTAGAGAATGATTTGATGATGATAATGTGAAGAAGAGATGAGAATATTGAGAGAGAAGAAGAAGAATGAGAGTTTGGGACAGATGATGTGTTAGGCTTACTTGCCCTAACACAATATTTTATTATAATAAAGCATATAGTACTATGCACATGCACCTACACTAAAAGAGGGAGCCACTAACCACATACACGATACACTAGCACTTCTCTATACCACCCTAAGCGGCCCACCATTTTGGCCACCAGAAAGGCCGATGGGCCTTGTGGGCCGAATATGTACATGGTTAACCCATTTGTTCAAAGAAGATGCATGTAGGGGCTGGGCCTGCTTCCATTTTCATTTCCAGACAACTCTAGGGGCCGTGGGGCCCACCATAGACTCCCGCCACCATGTAGGAGAGACATCCAGGTGGACCCCACATTTGGACAACCACAAAACAGCAATGGGCCCTTGTGGACCTCCCTAAAAGCTTGTTGTCCAGCATGTTCGTCCACATTGTGGGGCCCGCTATAAGGGTCCCACCATCGTGAAAATGTTTTATCCACGCTGTATATACTTATGACAAGCCCTTTTGAAGTGTGGGGCTTGGTATAGGTGGACCACGCCAAAGGAAACAGTGGTGATTGAATGCCAATCGTCCAACTTCTTGAAAATTTTTTGTGATGTTTATTTGTCATCCAATTAGTGAGTGGGTCCCGCTGTGGGATCCCACCTTGATGTATGTGTTGTATCCTTGCTTTCCATCCCTTAGACAGATCATTTAACTGTGTGGCCTGGTTTTGGGGTGGGCCCCACCAAGGAATAGGGGTGTTTGAATGCTTACTATGATGTTTATTTGTCAACCAACCTACCTGGCGGGCCTACTGTGGACCTTGCCATGGTCCATGTGTTTATTCAGGTTGTCCCAAGTGGGTCCAACCATGATGTATGTGTCTTATCCACGTCATCCAGCAGGTGGGCCAGCACTGGATCCCACCTTGAAATATGTGTTGTATATTCATGTTGCCCATCTATTTGACAGCTCATTTTAGAGCATGGACCCGATGTGTGGCAGATCCTTGGCCCAAGTGGACCCCACGCTGGACAATAAGGCCTACCGATGTTGTCCAACGTGTGGGAACCACCTTGGGGAGCGCGTTAGGGCCCATGGTGGCTCGCCACCTTGATGTATGTGAAATCCAAGTCGATCACCTATTTTTGCCACCCAAATTGAGGGTGTGGGCCCACTATGGACCCAGCTTGATGTATGTATTGTATATTTGCATTGTCCAACAGCTTTTACAGCCCATTGTAGGCGGGGCCCACGGTAGTCCCCACCTTGATGAATGTATGATACATCCACCCCGTTCTTTCATTAATAGCCCATCTATGGGGCATGTTTGAGATCTAAATGGGCTGCCTTGCAGGCCCGGCTTTAGGCCATTATAGGGCCCACCTTGATGTCCTTTATAGGACCTACCGCGATGATTTGTGGACCCCGTTTATCGCTCCTTTCTAGGCTGTTAGGAAAATGTTTAGGCTATGATTAGAGGCTAAGCTTGGAACCCATCTAGGACCCTTGATGTGTCCACATGGCTCGCTACGAGTGGGCATTTGGACTATAGGCTCACCTATGTAGGAGCATGTGGGGCCCATTAGGGATAGATCCAAGTGGGCTCCACCTAGGCCCAAGTCTTCCAAAGTTGAAGTGGCATGTATACAGATGATATGGATGATAACGTGTTAGAGTACTTAGCCTCGTAGCTCCACACTGATAATATGCTTAGTATAATGAATTACGTGCCCCTTTCACATGATCATACGCAATGTTTTAAATATCGACGATATCGGCCGATATATCCCACAATATATCTTGTATCCCACTTGTGCGATACGAAACGCATAGGTAGTGCCGATATATCCCACATGTTCGATCCGGTGAGCATTTTCAATTTTCGATTTCTTTTTTTGTTGAAATTATCTTAAATCGGTGTCAAATGGTTATGAATCCATTAGTTCTTCATGTTTTGTATAAAAAATCATGGAGTTGGAGCTTTAATATCGATATCCATTGGTTCTTCATGTTTTGTATAAAAAATCATGGAGTTGGAGCTTTAATATCGATATCCATTGGTTCTTCTTCTTCATGTTCTCCATGTTTTTTTTTTCAAAATTTTCCTTCAACTAGCTGTCAATTGAGACTAATTTCGAAGCATTTAGGAGTATTTGATGAAATGATCATCACAAACACACTAATTTCGAAATATAAATGCAAGTGGTCCAATATGGGAAAATTGGAAATTTCCCCAATTTCTCCCAAATTGCTTGCAATATTGCATTCCAAACATGAAATCAAGCATGTATGAGGGATAATATACTGATTTGTTAAGTCCTCGTCAATTTTCAAATAATAAAAATCATTTTTTAATTAAAAATTAATAAAATTATTGAAATATTTTATTTTTTTTTTTGAAATTTCCCTTCAACCATCTATCAATTGAGACTAATTTCAAAGATTTCGTGAGTGTTTGATGGAATAATCATCTGATACAATCTAAACGTTATGCATTTGAATATAGTTGCATAAGTTCAATTAGACAGTGCATAGCTTAGGACCCTATACAAAGGAAACTTATTAAGTGCACTTATTTTTTGAGATTTTATGATTTAAAAGTGTGTATTAAGGTCTTTTTTAACAATCCTTGAAGTTTCATTGATAAAATCAACCATTTTCTTAATGTTTCCCCATGTTTCCCAAAAAGTGTGATAAATTACCCGATACAAACAATATATCCCGTGCGATAACTGATTCGTATTTGTATCCCAAGGATGCGATACATAACACGATACCGATATTTCGAACACTGATCATACGCATCATATGTATGCCTGTTATGGCTAATGATTGATCATAGCATACGCCTTATGGCTTTGAGATACTCAAGGGACCCGTACAAGATAGCATCGCCTGACATGATCACGCTATACGTGTAGGTTTAATGCAAAACATAGAGTGTGATTCATGCATTGTGCGGTATGTATGGCACGTTGCATCTACTCCCTAGCAACACCAGGGAGGCATTCCTGCAGCCTGGACAAGACTGACGAATGAGATTATAGACACCGGAAATCTATTAAGGTTATAGGGAATCATAGACATCCTTGGGTGAAAGTCCATGAACCATGTAGTACCAGTAGGATGATTCAATGTCAAGACCAGGTGGATTCACGAGTACACAAAGGCCGAATATCAGTAGATTGTCTCCCTCTATGTCAAGGTTGATTGGAAGGGGGTGTGACTTTACCCGCTCGGGTGAAGTTGATTATATGCTAGGTTGAGTCCGACCAGCTCGTGAAATGGGTTCACTATCTGTGAGCCAGGTGAGATTTGGCATACCACTGACGAGGCGAATAATGAGGTCCCTTTCACTCACTTGATCATGCGGGCGATGGGAGGCAATCAGTGACAAAGTGTACTAGACTCCAGTGATGTTCTAGATGGGAACTATTCTGATATGTGGATTAGTTGAGGATTGGCATGCATGCGTTGCATTTCCAACAAATGACACAAGGCCCCATAGGACTTGCATTGCATAGCCTTGAAATGGTTAATAGCATTCATGGACTTTGCAACTTAGCCCTCCATCTTTTTCCGCTTACTCTGACATTGATATACTTGTCATATGCATTGCGCATGCACGCACGCACTCTATTGAGCTTTGTAGGAGGCTTATGCGCGTTTGCTTACATTGCAGGTCATGCCATGGCGTATCAGCAGCGTTGAGGCTAAAGTGCAAGCCTGATCTTTTGAAATTTTGCTATATCTTGTATTTCCCTTTCCAACACTGTAATCAAAAGTTATATTGTGGATATGTGATGTTGATATTGTTTTGGTAGACTTATGGTTATGCTCCTTAAAAATAAAAAATAAAAATAAAAATAAAAATCCTCCTTGCAAGATTCCAAGATCAGAACCTGCCGAATGGGAGCTACAAGCCAAAATCGGGGTACCACGGAGGTTGTCAGCAATGGATTCGGAGTTCAGGAATTCTGTGAGCCCGTGTTCACCAAGCTTGGGGCATGACACCGTAGATTGCCAAAATACCCACTGAAACCCAGAAATAATATCACAAAGAAGAATGGAAAGGAAAAAATCTCCATCGGTATGGTTGATCATCTTCCAAGTATCAAATTTCTACGCAACAATAATCCCCCCGGCAACACTAGTTGTGTCAACAACCAGCCAATTTTTGTGCTTGACCCCCCAGATAGAATCTAAGGGTGTATTTGGTCTATGGAATAAAATGGTATTGAATTGTATTTGATGGGATTAACATTGTTATTGTACAATGATTGCATGTCTAGAAATATCATGGTATTTTAGCCATCCAATCTCATGCTTGGGATAAAACTCTTGCTACGGGAAAACACTGGATTAAGCAAAATCCTATTTGGTGGACCATGAATTGTAATCAACGGACTAAATTCACAACGAATGTCGTTCACTTGTATACATATATAACTAGAATGTCACATGTAAACAGTGTATATGGATGGACGGCATGGATAAACGCATGCATCAATGTGGAGCCCACATGTGTAGTGGATTTCAAAATCCACAGAAATCCCCCATGGGAACAAATGCAATTCCATCCCACCTAATTCCAATCTTTCTCATCCTTCCTAAATGCTAGATGAAATTTGCATGGGACCAAATGCAATTCTATCCCATCTAAAACCATGTGCCAAACGCCCCCTAACATACCTTTGTCAATCGACTACAGCTTGGATTCTTGAATCGCTATAATATCAGCCTTCGCTTTGTTGAAACTTTTCCCAATCTGGGCCATTTTGAACTAGCACCCCAAACTTGGGACATTCCATGACAGAACAATCATTGAAGAGAAGCTTTACCTGATCTTGCCCTCTTTCCTAGACTGACCTTGCCTGTCGAGTCGTAGTTGATAGAGCATTCAGGGACAAGAAGTTCTACAGCCCTTGGAGGATTCCTTCAGTTTTAGCGTGTGGAGTTCTTGCTACCACCGAACCCCTCTGGAGTTGACGTACTGGAAGAAATCATACACATCCTTGTTCGTAGCTCCAAATCGCATGCCCATGATGCCTCCCACCCTTTGTAAGGGGTCCTTGGCTATCATATCAGAGCAAGGCTCTAAGGTAGCAAGGTCAGGACCTTCATTTTCTCGGCGCATAATGAAGTCACAACCAAAGCCTCTTCCAGAAGTCTAGAAGCTCGTGCTCGGATCACACTCTATCAATCTCGATATCCCCTGTGTCTGATTCTACCACAACCCGTTACTCTGCAACCAACATCATACTTGAATCTTTGACAATAACCGCTCACGGGTCTTCTAGATGTGAGGTAACCAAAGGCCCTAGAACCACCTAGGGACTTAGCAAGATCTCGTGAGAATCTTTCGAGAGGAACCTTGGGTCGAATTCCCCATTGTTGCCTTTAAAGCCCGTGAAGACATCGTTGCGAGAAGCCCTGCAATTTCACCCTTCTTCAAAAGGTTGAGTGTCGAAGTGAGAGATAAAACAGTGGTTTTGGTTCTCGCATGTGCGTACTTGAGGAGGACATGCCGAGTTAATGAAACTCTTCACACATGCCGGACGTTGTAGCATTAATTCGCATTGGATTGGAGACATGTGCAACCCATCCTCAACATAGTCGGCACGTGATTTCATACCACCCTTTGGATCTCCTCTTTCCGCATGCCATGCCATGTGTCATCATCCGACGACACCTCTCTGTGACTATCAACATCCAAGGCATCCTCATCGTTGGCTTCATCCTCTGTTCCATCTACACTATCCACGTAATCGTCCACATTGATATCCAAGGAGACATCACCATCTACCTAAGGATCATCTCCACCGTCCATGTTCAGGCAAGATGAAGATTGAGGCCTCACAACGGGCCGTGTGTCGACGGCCTGACTCTGATCCTACGGATATGACCGGTCCAAAGAAATCGAAAGACCCGAACTGTAACATCCCGGATTTTTGCCAACCTGGGATTAGACGTCCTTAGGCGATGGGTCGATCCTAACACCTTATTAACTTGTCAAAATTGAATCCCATAGTCTAAAATCGCTCCTTAACCCATTTCCTTCACAAATCCCACCCTTCACCACCTTGTTCTTTAAATTTTCTAAGTACTTTCACATTAGACACTATCTTAAAGTTTAGGTGATGAAGAACAATACTTAAACTAAACATTGCTACAAAGGACTAAGTACCACCTCAGACCGAAATCACTCAGGACTAAATCCTTTAGAAATTAGGCGAGAATTAGCTAGTGTTAAACTAGAGTGCCTGTGAAATTAGCACCAATCACTTTAAATACGATCTGCAAGACCCAAAACTTGTAAAATCATTGACGCTAGGTTACCCTAAAATCTAGGATCAATCTCATTACCCGGCTGCTCTCGGGAGCATCTCGAAACTCCGTTTCAGATCTGGACCGCACGTCGGAAGTCCGATTAACACGAGTTAAGGACTTAGGACCGCCTCGCTGGGCTTGACAATCATCTCAGAAATCAAATCCAGATAGTGTCCCAACGCTATTCGCTTGAGCTCTGAGGGAAGAGTGTGAGAAATGTGAAATTAATTCAAAATAAAATATCTTGAATAGTAATCTGGCACCTCTCACTTGTGGATCAGTTTTAAGCAACCAGACCGTCAGAATCAGACCAAATTACACCCTCGGATCAGGAGATATTTCATACACATTTACATGTACTCGGAATCTCCGATCGAGATCCGCTGACCGTTGAACTGAAACTGGTCAGCCACGCGTGATCTGAGAACCCTACTGGAACGAAAACTTAATAGAACCTAAATCCATTGTCGGTGAGCTTAAGTCTGACCTTTGGCTCAAGGAGGCCCTCCAGAAGTCCTCCGTTGAGCTGAAACTGACCCGCTTTGGTTATAACCTAAGTATACTTTGACCTGGAGTCTGTTTCGGTGAGTTTTTAGGCTATATAAGGACCTTAAACCCTCTCTCATTGCAGCCATTCGAATTTGAGAGAAAACCTTGAGAGAGAAGAGAGAAAAGAGAGAAAGTGTGGGAGCAGTGGGAGAACCTCCCTGCCGCTTTACGAGCTACACCGCTCCGTTCTAATCGCTTTCCCGGCCATTCCAGCTCCGGTTCTAGGTAAGAAACCCTAACCCTAATCTGATTTGGGGCTTGGGTGGTTGTAGGTTATGAAATAGCTAACCTATTTCGTTCTATAGGTTGCCAAACTGCCGAATACGGAAGCTTAGCAAACCTATCGACTTCGTTACGATTCTACGACAAAAGGGGCGGACTTTAGGTGTATAGGTTATGGTTTTCAACGCTTTCAATGTCAGATAATGATAGATTCATGATCTGCATGCAATTGCACATGTACAAAGTGCTATCTGTTTTCCGTTTCGATTAAAGATGAAAAATATGGAATTCTACATACCCTAGGTATTTGAAGAAAGTACCGTATACGTACAAATTTTGGAAATGTGTATGACATGATTATTTGTTGTATGAATATATTATATGTGGATAAATTATCTGTTTGGCGAAAGGATTCGCCCTATACATGTTTTGCTCATATACACTATGTATGTTGAAATTGTGTATTCTAGAAAGTACCGTATACGTATAAATCTTGGAGATGTGTTTGCCATGATTATTTGCTGTATGAATATACTATATATGGATAAACTACTTACTTGGCGAAAGGTTAGCCCTAATACATGTTTTGCTAACATACACCATGTATGTTGTAATAGTGTATTCTAAGTGTTTGTGAAAATGACTGAATGAGTATAGAATTCTCATTCGTGCTCGCCATGACTAATTGTCATGGATAATTGATTGTTGTATTGGCGATACCCCTTTGACAAAAGGATTTGCCCTAAATCACGCCACGGCCAATACACACTATATATGCTAAAATGTGTGGCCCAAGTGTTTGTGGAAATGACTGAATGAATATGAAACTTGGATTCCTGCTTGCCATGACTATCCGTCGTGGGTGTACGCGTGTTATGATTGGGGCAACTCCCTAGTGAAGGGATTTGGCCTAATGCCTATGTGATCAACATACGTCAAGTATGTTGATACATGTATTTTAAAGTGTTTGTTGAAATGTCTGAATGAGTAGTAGTTAGTAAATTGTAATGTTTAAGGGTGTTGAGATATGATTCTCAACTCCTTTAACTATGTGTATGATTTCCTTGAATAGCTGTGTGATTAGGAATTGAATATGTACAAACTCATGCTTGTGTTGTGCTTCATAACATGCTCAATTGCTTTTATGATTTTATCTATGTAATGCATATGTTAAATTCATGTTTACGCTGTATGATCCGTCATGGGTGATGGGGGAGTGGAGCAACGAATGCGTGCAATAGCCTTGGCAGCCCTAAAAGGATAATATCAGACTTTGATTGTATGATTTGAACCTTGATCCATTACTGCTTTACTATTTGAAATTGATTGTGTTTGGGGCTATGATTATAGTCCAGACAATCGGTACCAGAATTGAATTCGTGGCTGTAATTCATTTGCCACATGAGATGTGTTCGACGAACTCGAGTCGTACTTCGGTTGGCGATAGTGGTTGGCCACGTGAAGTGCTTATGCACTTCATATCGTTCAACTTGTTGTGCGCTCGAGCTAGCCGAGCTCGTCAAGTAACCCGATCTGTCTAATGTATGTTCACCATGTTTGGACACTACTGCTTGAACCTAGGGTACCAAACTTACCAGTGGAATCCCTTTTAACCATGGTACCTCGATCCGCTAAGACTCATGAGCCGAGCATGGTGGTATGGGACACCGTGGTCGAGCTGTCGGCCTACGCTGGGGCTACGTGCCTCCCCGTAGTGACCAGTGAGCAACCAAACTCGTGAGCCGATTATGGTGGTATGGGACACTATATTTGTGCTGTCGGCCTACATTGATATGGTAATGGGGGAGTGGTGCAACGAATGCAAGCAACAGCCCTGGCAGCCCTTTGTAGTGACCTCGAGCATACTCTGAAATCGCGGTGAGCCTTAGAGTTTGCCGCGGTATATCGAGTATGAACTAAGCCTGTTTCTGTATTGTGATGAATCGTTCAAGAGATGATGGAGGAGTGGTGTAACCTTTGTGCGTAACAGCCCTGACAGCCTTTGCAGTGACCTAGAAAACACACCGTTGTCTGATATTAACTAGGACTGACAACCCTAGAATGGATCATGTTTGGGAATGATACAAGGGAGGTACCTTAGTTTTGCAATCCTGCTGTTTGAAATGGACTAATTAAAAACTCGGTAATCATGCTCATCATGCATTGCATGTGCCTGGAAGATGTGGAGCACTGAGGGATGAAAGCATGCCGCGAACGTGAGATGGTGTCGCACGAGGGAGGGTGTGGTGAGGGCATCCATCATACCTGCATCCATACTTGCATTCATAAGAGTAGTTAGGAGTGTTTGATTTTACTGTTTTATCATTACTGCTTGACTGAGTTGATAACATGTTAACCTATGCTTTATTGTTCCACTGAGTTAGCTACTCACTCCCACGTTACGGGACGGTGTTCCGGACACCCACCAGACTTTGTCTGATTGCAGATGGCGACACTACACTTGAGGTGGCCCCGGACTTGTATGATGACAATGATGCTTGTTCGTATATTCTATGCTGACGGCTTCACGTGAGCCATGTCTTAATCGACAGGATTACAGGGATGTTGACTAGAGGACCTTATACATTTGGTATATTTTAGGATTGTACTTGTAATTATTTAACCCGGTAATGTTATCACACTCTGGAGACTCATCTTAGTTTATATATTTTATCTATCTATCACAGTCTTCCGCTTGCAAATTTAACCGTCTCTGGAGTATGATATGCTGTTTGGCTTAATCTCACTCATGTTCACTACTCTAATACAGTCAACATTTAATCATCATTATCTATGTTGCATAAGTGATGTTCTGGAAACTCGAGAGTTGAGTTACTACTCGACCCTCGATTTTTCGGGATGTTACACGGACCACCACCCAGATACATTCTAAAGTAAGAGAAATCCTCCCATTTATGGAGTAGCTTAACCGGAGCATCATCGCACTTCGCACCAGTGGTTATAACTTCATCCAGATTGACCTCCAGCCAGAAAGGGATCCAAACCTCATAGAGCCCTATCGGGTGTGTCAAGAAATCCTCTGGAGCCTAACCGTAGAACTTCTCAAGCCACAACCTAATCAAAGGAAGAAAAACATTCTCTTTTATCTCTGCGACCAGGGAGTGCTGGAGATTATCCCATGCTTGAATCAGAACCTCCAAAATTACTCGAACCACAGCCATCCCATTGGAGTTGTCTAGGGACACCCATTTCATTTTATCTACCAAATTCCTAATAAAGAAAGCTTTTGCCTCTGCTAACCCCTCGCCTTTTCCACTTGAAAATCCCTTCTCAACGCCACCTCCGACAGCCGCGTCTCTAAGGACTTAGTGTCGTTACCTCTGACCCTTCCTGAAACCCCCTGGGGTAACTGTGTCTCCTTGATTTGCTGAGAATATCTATGGGATCGGGCTTCTATTATTGTTTTCCTACCTTCCTTCTACAACACCTTGTTCTTCAACTCCAGCCCAAATCGAGCTCGCTGAACTAGCAATTTCTTCACACCAAAGCTTTCCCCATGTAACAATCTGACTACCCGAGTTAGCTCGTCTTCCGAACTCATGCGAATGAATGTGAAGCCTTGATGAGTCACTGAGAGTATGTCTCTGGGGATGACAACCTCCATCACTACTCCCGCCCTACCAAGAATCCATTTGAAGTTAATCAGCATCCATTCTTCCGAAAAGCCAGCGACATACAGGGTTGGATATTCATCTACGACCTTGTTTTCCTTGCAAGCTTCAAAGGTCATCTCTCCATCATTATCCAAGAACCCTCCCACTCCTCCGTCTACTTCATCCTCCCCTTCTACTGCAGCCGATGGTTCCTTCGTTGTGCTTGATTCAAACAAAATTCCTCTTTGGGGAGCCCTTTTTGGATTCGTCAGAGCTAGCTTATCTGGAACTTCGTCGTCTCCTCCAACTAGTCCTTTCCATCACCACAAACCAGACAGAAACATTGAATCTCCTCTTGGAAAGAAGAATTAAATTTCAAACAACTGAAACAAATTGTAAGATCTGGACAAGCAGATTTAAGTAGCTTTGCTTACGACTTTACATGTTGGAAGTTATCTTTGAAGGTCAAGCTTCCTTAGTCCCGGAATAATCAATTTGTAGCATATTTGTTCAAATCTATAATTGCTATATGTTCAACAACACCAGTACTTGGGAAGGAATTACCATCAATTAATTCATTGTCTGAAGGAGGTATTTATTAGCGCATATAAATGGAAGTTTCTTTTCTCCATAATATCTATAGTACTCACTTGATTCACTTTTTATTTGCATTATTGGAATGCACATTTTAACTCATACAAATAAAGTACACATATAACTACTTCATGTGATTCTAGTTGATCAAACATAATTTCTTCATCAATAAATATCCAAATGAAGTGTTTTAAATTTTCTATATGGAACTAGATTATCATCACCATCTAATCCTTATCCCAATTAATTGGGGTCAGCTACATGAATAATGATCCACCACACCACTCTATCAAGGGCAATAACTTCAGTTAGACCATAGGTCATCAAGTCTTTTCTTACTACCACCACCAACGTGCTTTTGGGCCTTCCCCTTGCCCTTTTAGAGCCTTCGACTTGTACCTACTCACTCTTAATTGGCACAGTTTTTGGTCTCCATTGCACATGACCAAACCATCTAAGTCCACTTTCCTCATCGTACTACCAATTGGTGCTACTTCTAAATTCCCTCGAACGCATTCATTTATAATTCTATTTTTATCCTTCCTTGTCTTGCCACTCATCCATCTCAACATCCTTCCTTATCTAGCACTAGATGTCGTCTAATAATAACAGTATGTCAACCACACAGATGACTTGAAAAATGTAACATTCCGTATTCTCTAGAATGAATAAAAACTTGTCAGTCCAACTCCTTACAATGATTCCATCTTTAAGGCAAGGATTGAGACATGGCATGGGTGTGTGGAGGGTGAACTGTAAACTTAATTTTATGACCGTAACAACATCTTGCAAAATCCAATCCAAAATTTTTTTATGTGATTCTCATACATAGGTGAATCAATTATTCTGTTTGGCATTGCTAATCTTACTCTACGTTATATAGCACAAACATGCACATAAGCGCATTGCACGAATAACAGTCCAATGTCACGAGGTTAAAGTTCTCAACCAATATACACCTATTTAGTGCTGAACACATCCTCATGCGATACCAGCCTTTATAAATCCACAACACATTTGCCCTTGTATATACATATCATCCCTTGCCTAACCTCCTTGCTAAACACCGTTCCAACACAAACACTCCTAGTGCAATGCCTACAATGCACGTAACATATATAAAAGGACCCTTTAAGTGACAAGGTTAAGTTTTTCCCTATCCACACGCAGTGTTCAAAGTATCGATATTGTTACATGTATCGATGACCGCAGATACAGAAACATGTATTAATATTGACGATACTCATAAAAAATATCGATGACAAAGGGACACATTGGGACAATGGTGGAATTTTTCAGTGAAATTTTAGAAGATGTTAAAAAACATGTGCTTACACATTTAGGAATCAAATTATTGCAAAAAAACAACTATGCATATAAGTTTCCATTCAATAGGGGCCTAAACCATGTGTTGTCGAAAAAAAGCAGTCCAAGTATAACCAAAATGCGTTCATATCATTCAAATACCATACAATGCAAGTACACAACTTATTAAGGAATTAAAAATTTGCAAAAAAGATGCATTTATAAGAAGTTTCCATTTAATGGGCGCTTAGAATCATGAACTACCATAAGAAATTAGTGCAATAGTAACCAAAATGAGTTCATTTCATACCAATAATATTATTAAAAACATAATAATCACTTCAAGTTATTTCTAAATCAAAGAAAAAGTCATACATCCATCCATCCATGCATGCATACATACATCCAAACATGTCTATCCATCCACCATATATACATACATTAATACATACATCCATCCATACATACATACATGTCTATCCATACATACATAAATTAATACATTCATCCATCCATCCATGCATACATACACTAATACATCCATGCGTACATATATACATCTATACATTTCTATCCATCCTTCCATCAATACATCCATACATACATATATTAATATATCCATCCATCCATCAATGCATATATACATACACGCATACATTATTAATCCATACATCCAACCATCCATCCATGCATATATACATACACATATACATGATCCATCCATCCAACCATGCATGCATGCATACATACTCTAATACATCAATTCATCCATGCATACATACATACAACCATGCATGTGTATCCATCCATACATACAGTAATGCATCCATCCATCCATGCATACAAACATGCATCCATGATCC
This sequence comes from Magnolia officinalis, assembly GCA_021015155.1. Lineage (NCBI taxonomy): Eukaryota > Viridiplantae > Streptophyta > Magnoliopsida > Magnoliales > Magnoliaceae > Magnolia > Magnolia officinalis. The sequence continues at coordinate 89,695,939 of JAJHSJ010000004.1, forward strand.
ATACATGAACAACACATCCATCCATGCCTCCATCCATCAATACACCTATCCATACATACGTATATCATACATCCATCCATACATGCATAATTATGAGATAAAATAATTATTTTTTAATAGTAAACAGATTTTTTTTCATAATTTTTAAAACTCCAAAAAAAAAAATTCACTAAAAAATGTAACAAATCACTCTTCAACATTCATCCATAAAAAGAAAACATTAATAAGTTTTTTCATGAAACAGTATCATTATTTTTCTAAATAAAACAGATTTATTTTTTGCATTTTAATAAATTTTAAATAATTAAAAAATCCAAAACTTGAAGAGGAGTGGTCGAAATCCACACCCCAATCAGAACTCCAAAAAAATAAAAAATAAAAATAAAAGACGAATTTTCTATTTTTTTCTGATTTTTTCAGATTTACGCAAGTTTTCCACCACTTCCAAATTTTCCCTTCCATGAAAATGGAAGATGATGAGCGGATAAAATCCACTCCCTAACTAGATCCCCACAATAAAAAATAAATAAATAAATTCTATTTATTTTTTATTTTTTTCTGATTTTGGCAAATTTATACATGTTTTCCACATTTCCCAAATTTTCCCTTGAAATCCATTCCCCAACCTGATCTCCAAAATTCAAAAAAAAAAGAGAGATTTTCTTTTTGCTTCCTTTTATTTCTTTATTCCTGCCCACCAAGCTTTTGGTCAGCAAATTTTCCCCCAAATGGGAGGTTCAATCTACCAAGAAGGAAGATGAGGTCGAAATCAGCATCAATGTTCCTACTAATGAATGAAATGTGTTGATGTATCTCAGTATGTGTACACATTGAATTTAATATTTGTACTGGGAACAGAACCAAATTAAATAGTTTTCATTTCAAAGACAAAAGGTAACCAATTTACTTGAGATTATTACCAATTTCTCTGTTGTTCAACTTTACAATCCAATCTGTGATAACATCTTGCAATGATTTTCCCATTTGTTGTATGCATCTTTCAGTGATCTGGAAACACAAGATATGAGAAAAGGAATCATCTTTCAAGGAGTTGCAGCTAAAGTTGTTCCACATAGAAGTTTAGAGTCCCTACATCTTGCTCATGCCGATTATTTTGGTGAGTACAACTAGGAATTATTGAGATAGTATGTTCAGAGATCTGCAAAACCATGTCAAATTTAACATTTCGAATTGCAGCAGAATTGTAAAAAATAGAACAGAAAAGAAATATATTTCCATAAGCGAAATGTGCAAACATATTTCAAATATGTTATGCTCAACCAATCTGACCACATTTTGTCCTATTCAAACTATTTGGAATTGTGATCCAGCTGGTAATAATTTGTACAGATTAGAAACAAATATAGGTGGCATAGACTTTTTTCTTGATAATAACCATATATTTAGAAAAGCTACACTTTGAAATGTTCAAACCATAGGCAAACCTCTCTAGCATTTAAACCAAGCACAAGTGGACTGCATTGGGTGGTCTGTTTAGCTTATGATTATGGGTTTTCTAATTGGAAAGGTAGATAAAACTTACGAGGAAAAAAAAAAGAATAAAAAGGGAAATAAATGAACAATTCTACTAACATTCACACCTTTATGGGGATGTTAGCAACGTCCCCAAACCTTTTGAATGATACATGGGGTGCCCAATAATCAAACAGGACAGTTCATTCAATAGCACCATTGGGAGCAATCCATGGTGCAAGAATCACACCAATCAGATGAACCTAACCCTTTGTATTAGGCCAGTTTGTTACAAACGTCCGTTGTTTATGAGACATAGATCACATGGTTAGAAACATCTTTATGGGAATTGTTAGCAATGTCCCCAAACCTTTTGAATGATACATGGGGTGCCCAATAATCAAACAGGACGGTTCATTCAATAGCACCATTGCGAGCAATCTTTTTCTTTTTCTTTTTTTTTTTCTTTTTTTTCAAGAGGGGCCATACCCCAATATCATTGATAATATGAACAAAGGATGTACAACCAAACTTTCAGGTGGGCCTGACAAAAATAATAGGCCTCACCTATCATATCGTCTAAACAGCATCTACTAGGAAAGGAAAGAACGAAGGCACCAAACCAGCCACTCCAAGAAGCAAGAAGACACCCTACAGGGCTCTAGGGTGCCTTCTAATGGCCCCCAGACCTGAATAACCATATATTTAGAAAAGCTACACTTTGAAATGTTCAAACCATATGCAAACCTCTCGAGCATTTAAACCAAGCACAAGTGGACTGCAATGGGTGGTCTGTTTAGCTTATGATTATGGTAATTGGAAAGGTAGATAAAACTTACAGGAAAAAAAAAAGAATAAAAAGGGAAATAAATGAACAGTTCTACTAACATTCACACCTTTATGGGGATGTTAGCAACGTCCCCAAACCTTTTGAATGATACATGGGGTGCCCAATAATCAAACAGGACAGTTCATTCAATAGCACCATTGGGAGCAATCCATGGTGCAAGAATCACACCAATTAGATGAACCTAACCCTTTGTATTAGGCCAGTTTGTTACGAACGACCGTTGTTTATGAGCCATAGATCACATGGTTAGAAACATCTTTATGGGGATTGTTAGCAATGTCCCCAAACCTTTTGAATGATACATGGGGTGCCCAATAATCAAACAGGACAGTTCATTCAATAGCACCATTGGGAGCAATCTTTTTCTTTTTCTTTTTCTTTTTCTTTTTCTTTTTTTTTTCTTTTTTTTTTTTCAAAAGGAGGGGCCCTACCCCAATATCATTGATAATATGAACAAAGGATGCACAACCAAACTTTCAGGTGGGCCTGACAAAAATAACAGGCCTCACCTATCATATTGTCTAAACAGCATCTACTAGGAAAGCAAAGAACGAAGGCACCAAACCAACCACTCCAAGAAGCAAGAAGACACCCTACAGGGCTCTAGGGTGCCTTCTAATGGCCCCTAGACCTGCTTTATCCAGCAGGATTAATCCCCTAATCTCAATCGGGAGGTTAGAGAGAACCTGGTAGGAGGAATACTGCTGCGAGCTACTCCCAATTCGTGTCAAAGCATCGACTGGGCCATTTTCCTCCCTTGGGATGTGGCGAAAGGAGAGGGTCGCCTGAGCCTTGAGAAATTCAATTCTCTGGAGCCAATGTTTCCAAGCCCGATTTGGGAGAGAACTCCCACAAATGAGATCAATGACCAATTTAGAATCCGATTCTACTTCAATCTTGGAGAGGCCCCTGCTGAGACACATAAACAACCCGTTCCACACCGAGAGGAGCTCCGCTCTATTGTTGGACCCAACACCGAATCCCATGGAGAAGGCGAAGAGAAGATTACCCTCTGCATTCCTACAGATCCCGCCACCACCCGATGGACCGGGATTACCTCGAGCCGAGCCGTCCAAGTTCAATTTAACCCAACCCTCCCTTGGTTTCGCCCACCTGACCACTTCAACACCGCGCCACTGCGAGCAGAGGGTCCATCCGGGGCAAAGAGCGTCCAACCACCATTGCACCCTGGCTATAGTGGCAGCATTGGAGATCCTCTTGCCCCCCATTCTAGCGGCATTTCTAGCCCTCCAAACCTCCCAAAGAATCACGCTCGGCGTGATCTTCCTTTAAGCCACATTGGTGCCACCCAGAGCCTCCATCCACCACTAGTTCAACCTTGCCATGATTGTGTGGGCCTGCAACGCCGGGAGACCAAACTTGACCTCGAAGTGGGACCAAACCGAGGTCGCAAGCTCCCCTTCGATGAAGAGGTGAAGAAGGGACTCAATCGCAGGCAGAGAAGGCGAATCAACCCCACAACAAACGCACCTCGATGCCAGATAAACACCCTTGGATTGGATTCTCTCATCCACAGCTAGCGCCCCTTACAGCAACCTCCACACGAACGTGGCAATTTTTGGCGGGAGTTTACCATGCCAAACCTCCTTGGCCCAACTTCTCTTTTGCGATCTGGATCTACAGAGGCCCCTCTCCGACTTTAACTGAAAATAGACCAGAAGAGTCATGGGGCCAGAAGCAATGGTCAGGCTCATCCGAAGACGCAAAACCACCTGCAAAAATGTCGTTAATGACTTGCTGCGGCAAAAACGAGAACACTGAGGAGGGGGGAAGCGGCCCATTCCGCCCCACAAAATCTCTGACTTTTAGCTGCAGCAGGGGCGAAGGAATGGCTGGCTCAGCGAGAGCAACTAGAGGTCCCTGGCCTGTCCAATTTGACGCCCACACATAAATCCCCACTGCCCACTTGCCACTAGAGGTTCTCCTCAAGGAGGGGAAAAAATATGCTAATAATGACCTAGAGAGGGGAGGTGAGCCGACGCACTCTGGCTCCTGCGTCTGGACAGAAATCTTGGGGGTGTTTAGCCCTCATCAGCGCAGCCGACTGGCTATCCACTTTCTCGATTTTGACGTCCCAGGCAAGCTTCAACCTAAGGGCATTAAGGCAATCCCTTAAAGGACTGATCCCCAGCCCTCCCTCACTAACAGGCCTGCAGACTTTCTTCCAGCTAATCCAGTGATATTTTGGCTTACCTTCAGCCCATCCCCAAAGGAAGTTGGAAAACCGCCTTTCCAGATCTTGGAGGACGCCCACTAGAACCAAGGAAGTAGCGAGAACATGCATCGGGATGCTGTTTAAAACGTGCTTAATCAAAACCACCCTCCCAGCTTGGGACAAAAAACCTGGCCTTCCACCCATTGATTCTGTTGTTAATTTTGTCTAGGAGGAATCGGAAATCAGACTTTTGTAATCTGCCCACTTTGAATGGAACTCCCAGGTATTTCATACTAGCAGAAGCTTTAGGAAAGCCCAACAGCCTTTCCATATGCCTGATTTTTCTGTCAGTCCATTTGCTGGAGCATAAGAAGGAGCTCTTGGAGAAGTTGATCTTTTGCGCCGAAGTAGATTGGAAAGTGGAGAGGAAACTTAGAGCACCCTGAACGGACGCTCCTCCCATTAAGAAACAACAGGGTATCATCAGCAAAGAGTAAGTTGAGACCTGGCAGCCCTGCTTGAGTTTGAAGGGATGGAAAACACCTCTTTTGGTAGCTTTGAATCCTCTACATAACACTTCAACCGTGATGATGAACAGGCCAGGCAACAGCGGGTCGCCCTGGCGAAGGCATCTGGAAGACTTAAAATAGCCGGTTGCTTCGCCATTTAAGAGGACTGAAAACCAACTGTTATTCCAGCATTTTTCCACCAACGAGATCCACCTGTTACTGAACCCAAACCTTCAGAGCACTGCCTTCAAGAAACCCCAATCTACTCTGTCGTAGGCCTTCTCCATATCAAGTTTCAAGATGATGTTACCACTGCTTACCTTCCTGCTTGTATCCCTAAGGAGCTCCTGAGCCAGGACTGCATTTTCGACAATGGAACGGCCCGAATGAAAGCACCCTGCTCAGCTGAGATGATGTTGGGCAGCACTTGACTGAGCCTAGAAGCCAGTATTTTGAAGAAAACCTTATAGATGCAATTGCAAAGGCTTATCGGCCGGAAGTCAGTGAAGGAAGAAGCCGAGGGGTTCTTCGGGATGAGGCAGATTAGAGAAGATGTAAAAGCTTTAGGGATATCTCCACCCTGAAGAAAGAATTCAGCAGCTTTGAGGACGTCCTAACCAATAGTTGGCCAGCAGGCTGAGAGGAATCCTCCTGAAAAGCCATCCGGGCCAGGGGCCCCGTCTTTAGGGAGGGCCGAAACCACTTGAAGCACCTCTTGGGGAGATGGGGGGCTGTCAGCATATCGTTTTCCTCTGCGGAAACCAGGTGGGGGATGGACGAAAGGATGGAAGGATCGGCTGGGGTATTCTCACCTGATAAAGCTTTTGCAAAAAATCTGACGGCTGCCTCTTTAAGATCTTGTTGGCCCGTGATAACGTTGCCCTCTTCGGTCGTGATGGTGCAAGAATCACACCAATCAGATAACCTAACCCTTTGTATGGGGCCAATTTGTTACAACCGTCCATTGTCTATGAGCCATAGATCACATGGTTAGAAACATCGAACCAAAGTATTACTCTGGAATCATAAGCAATACAAAATGGTATCTATTGAATTGATGTTTCAACTTTCAAGATTGTTTCTTCGCTCAACCTTGACTGACCATTTTCCATGTCATGGATCTTATGCTCAGGATCATCCAAGTGGCGTGATTTTTGCACCATGGGTTGGCCCTATTTGTACGAATGGATGAATGCTTCGAATCGATGATGGATCATCCCATATGTCATTGAAAAGCTTTGGGGAAGTTGCTAACATTCCCATAATCTGATACTTAGGATCATCAGATTGGCACGATTGCTGCACCATGGGTTGCCCCTATTTTTAGGAATGAATGAACACTTGAAATCAACAATGGGACATCCGGTGTCATTTAAAATCTTTGGGGATGTCGCTAACATCCCCATGAAGGTGGGGGCAGTAGCAAAACCAATAAACGAAAAATTGGGCAATCGTAGAAAGACTTGGAGATCAAGAGAGCTAAGCATGTAAGACTCAAGAGCTCAATTTCAGTAAGGAGACTTCTGGAGATCTAGGTAAATAAATAAATAAATAAATAAAACCCTCCTAAAATGCATTAGGTCCTGTCTAACAGCTTAGTGCAAGCTTTTCACTTTACATGCAAGAACCCACAGAATGACCAGCTCAAGCTGAGATCTTGTGTGAGACTGACTACATTTCTAGATTTTTTTTTTTTCCCAGGACATCCAAAAATCCTAATATCAACCAAAAGGATATCATGAGTAAGGGGGATAAGATCATAAGATACTTCACTTAATAGTGACAAAAAAAGACAACTCGCAACTGAAAACTGTGTGATAGTGTCAACTTGTCCAGCTCTAAACCATCAAGCAGTTTTGATGCGATACCGGACCAAGGAAACCTGATACCCAAGATGAGGCAAGGGTTTTGAGCCAGAAGGGACTAATTGCTCCTTTTTGGTTTACCAATCCACTTAGCATACATATACAAGTGATGGTGGTGGTATCATCAAGGAAGTCATTTTGGTCAAAGATGCATCCTATCATATGTTAGCGTAGAGGTAACGCTTTCGTTGTTTGCACAATTACATCATTTATCGAGGTGGTAGATGGCACCACTAAATCATTATGAATAACAAGAAATTGGAACATTAGGCGGAGGGGGAAATTAAGACCATATCTCCAAACAAAAGAATAGCCAATAAACAAACAACCAAACTAAACAAAAAATTACCTTTATCTACTATTTTTTTTTAAAAAAAAAAAAAAAACCAAACATGTCATCTGAAACATCTTGGATAGGAACATTGGCTGGATGCAAATATTTGTCATGAAAAAACTAAAGATTTATGAATGACGCCCCCAATTAGCTAGCCTCAGCTACCTTGTTGCCTTCACAGAATATATGAACAAACGACATCTTCATAATCGATTGAAGCTTCTAAAACTCAATCCACCAATGCCAAGAGGTCAGGTGTGTGTTTATGGTCTAGGGTAAACCTGCAGTGCTATTTCTATTTAGGGTTAAGTGAATAAAGATACAAAGAGAGGAGTATGACTCCCTCCCACTCTCTCTAGCATGAATCTCACTAGGATATCAATGCTTGAAATGAAAGAGGGATCTATCTTTCCCTCTTTCCTTCTTCCATTGCTTCCTTTTTTTTCTCTCTTCTTTCCTTCTCATTCTTTTTTTTGTTCTTCAGTACGGAGGCCTATACGGTGCCACTAGTGAACATTGACGGCCCAACCGGTGCCATCAAAGACGACCAACGGCCTTGCCAAGTCCGACAACCAATGGAAATTGACATCCAGATGAGTATTTCTAGGAGGCTCATCTGTCCAAATTTGGTGGTTTGATATTCTTCAGTAATCTTCGACGGTGGTTAACAAGACCTCATGATATTATTTCCTTGCTTCTACAATTGTTTTTAATGAAATCTAAGGTACTTTTTACATCACTATTTTAAGTTTCCTACATCTAAATATGGTTGAAGGAATCACAAGTGGTGATTTAAAAGTTCAAATTTGAAAGGGAAGCAGTCAACATGACCACCCAACATTGAAGAGCACCACTAATACTTGAGAATGATCTAGGGGCACTTCCGATGGCTGGGATTTCAACCATTGCCCACTCACTTCTGGTGGTTGGTATTCAAACATTGCTCTACGGTGGCTCTAGAACATTCTGACAACAAACTCGTGATGGTACTGGTTCTGATTAAAAGCGCATCAAAGAACAGGTCCAGTCATAAAGGCCGGCACAATAACGTGGTCTGGTACGAAATCCCGACACAATAATAAGTCTAGTAAAAGAAAAAAGGCACGATAGAGATCAGGTCCCGTCAGAAGGTCTGGCACAATAACAAGTCTGGTCAAAATGCTCGAACAAATTAACAGAGATGACAAATGGTCACGCCAAAGGCGAAAGGCATGCACACAAAGTGCACTAATAGGTAAGAAAGAGAGAACAAGTGGGAACAATACGCAGGAATTGAAAGTGGGCAATTTGGTGCACTTGCAGAGCACAAAAATAATAATAATAATAATAATAATGGGGCTCGAGCTCCCCTTTCTATTAACAATCTACAGGATGTGGATGTTGCATATGGGGTTTCCAAATCCAACAAGAATGGCTGGTAAGGTCAGTTGTAGTCGAATTCAGTGACAAAGATGTGGTGGCATCTAGTATTCAAAGTATCAATATCGCTAAGGGTTTAGTTGGCTGAGGATACAGAAACAATATCGATATTGTCGATAATATCATTGACAACCAGAAATAAAGGGAAAGATGGGGAAAATGGTAGAATTTTTCAGTGAAACTTCAGGAGAGGCTAAAATATACATATTTGCATATTTAGGAACCAAAAAATTATAAAAAGAAAGCATACATAATAAGTTTCCATTTAATAAGGGCCTAAAAAAGCGTGTTGTCATAGGAAATCAGTCCAACCATCCCATCCATCCCATCTATCCATCCAACCATCCATCGATATTTCAAAATATAAACAACACATGATATTTCTCCGAGAAATAGTCGACAACTGGAAAGGAAATGAAAGATTGTGGTCTTGATATCGCCCATGTTGCAATAACAATAATATCACGATATTATCGTCAACAAATTGCACATTGCATATAACCACGCGCACATAAAAATACTTTGAAATGAAAAAAAAAAAAAAAAATTTAATAAATAGATTTATGGCAATATCGATACATTGCCGATATTATGGAAATATCATTGATACACTGGCAATACAAGCGACGCTTGGAATTTACATTGTTGAAAATATTGGCGAAACATTGGCGATATTGATACTTTGGCAATACAAGCGACACCTGGAATTTACACAGTCGAAAATATTAGTGATACATTGGCGATATCGATGCATTGGTGATACTACTAGTGTTATCAATATCAGTATCGGGGCGTTATCGGTATTGCTAAGCTAGAGATATAAATAATATTGGGGATACTTTGACCAATGGTGGCATCAAACAGAGACTGGTTGGAGCAAGTTGCGGTTTGGATCTGGTGGCTTCCTAGTAGAGATGATGTATGGACAGAGGTCTGACGCATATTTGATACAACTTCGATGGGTGGCCACAAAGGTAGGGAGCGGCAACGGTCGATGGTCCCGTCGGAAATGCTGCTGAGTTTACATATTCAAATCCCCTATAAGGGATGACGTTCAAACAACTGATGTGTTATGCGGGGGAAGATGGGTTGACTGACTGCAAACAATGGAAAACAATACCAACAAGATCATAGGATGCTAGGATGAGGGAGAAGAAAGTGTCAAAAATGGGTTGTTGAAAAGATCTGATAGTGTTTATGGTGGTCATGGCAGTGGTGGTGCTAGTAGTGGAGGGTGAGCAGTAGACTAGGGGCAAAGGAAGATATAAGATGAGGATCAGGGCCAGATCATGGCATTGATGGAGACCAATTGCAGGATTGCCCATCTGCGGCAGGTTCAAACCAGTGTTTCAAATAGCGCCCGTAGCGTAGCGGTAGCGTACACTACGTAGCATAGCGTGGCCATAGCGCTACGTAGCGTCTCAAATAGCGTAAATCCCCTGTAGCGTACGCTACAGGGGTCGTAGCGTACGCTACAACTACGTAGCGTGTAGCGTCCGTAGCGTAAGCTACAATGTATTTTTTTACTATTTTATTTTTTTTACTATTTTTTTCACGTTTTCTTTGTTTCTAATATTGAGGAATGTGACACTTGTATTGTACTTGATACTTTTAACGTATGAGATTTTTATTTCTTTTCATAATTGTGACTAGTGGTTTCAATTAGACATTATTAATTAAAGTGGTTTGCTCAGAAAGTTGTTGATGTTATAATTATTTGATTTAGCTTATATATGTAGATTGGCTTTTGATAAATGATAACTAATAACTTTTTTGAACATGCTTATAATTGATAAAATGAATCATCTTTTAGGCATTTTTATATTTTTTTCCCTTTTTTTTCACTATTTATTATATTTGTCCTATTTTTAAATTTAAAAATAGAAGTATCGTGTAGCTTATGCTACACGCTACGTATTTACGCTACACGCTATAGAGGGCTGGGCGCTATGCATCACGCTACCGCTATTTAAAACACTGGTTCAAACTAATAAAGAAGATTTTGTTAGCACGGGTTTGGTCAGAGATGTGACAGAGGTGTTAATGGAGGACACATGATTTAATGCTAGCATACAACGTGGAGATTATGAAAGAGTTCATAAAGTAATTCAATTAACAAAATATGTTAATCTACCAATTAATTAAGAGTAAATAATAGGAAACAAAATCCGATTTAACCTAAATCACATGCGCGCATGCTAAGAAATCACATAAATCAATTAAAACTATGACCAATGGGAATGATAGAATTTTCAATTTAGCATAGGCACATTCCGCGCTCAATGGATAGATTTGTAAGTTTTATGATTAGGGTTAGGAAATGGGAAAATCTGAAATTAGGAAAATTAGGATTCATGGGAACTGAGGATTTTGGAATTAGGGTTTTTAGAAATTAGAGAAAATAGGAAATTGAAGATCTAAGGTTTAGAAGGTTGTAATGGGAAGGAAAAAAGGAAGACAAGAGAAAAAGAAGAAGAATACCTTAGGGAATCCACCACCAAACAAGTTTGTACCCTTCCACAATTCAATTCAAATGGATGGTTTAAAAATTTTAAAAAAAAAATAAAAAATAATAAAATAATAAAAAATAAAAAATAAAAAACCCTATAAAACAATGAGGAAAATTCCTTCACACAAGAGAGTTTTCTCTCTTCTTTTTTTCTTCTCAAATCTCCGCTAGGGTTGGAACTCTACTCCCCTTGTGGTTTTATAATTAAAAAATTCGAAATTAAAACTTAGTAAAATTACAACTATGCCACTCACTTAAGTAAACTGGACCTGGGTTATGGTAACACGACGCACTCTAACGCACTCTGATTTAGGAAGGGAGCGATGGAATTTAGAGATGACATTAGAATCCCAAGTTTCGCCGACGGGCGAGATTAACTACAGTAGTATAGCCCGTACGTAGCTGAGACCACGTAAAATGATCTCACATCCCCACTTTTATTCACTCAAGCTTCCGTCTTCTTCTACATCTTTCACCCATCCACCACCATTACCCAAAAACTACTCCTTACAACTCTCCACCTTCCTTATATCCCCCACATTTGAGCACAAAACACACATTTTTGTGTCCCATAACCTTCACAATCTCCAAATGTTGGGACATTTAGGGCCCATTCGACCAACCGCATTAGGTGAGATTAAGGTGGATGGAATTGTAAAAGTAACAATAAATGCATGTGTAAGGTATTGTCCTTGGATTGGGTGTATCCCATGTTTTCCAATACCATGTTTGGAATGTATGCAATTAAAAATAAATCCCTGGATTTCCTTTCAAATTACACTTGGAAATTCATCATCATGGGATTCGGAAATCCCATCTCACACTTTCCAACACAAGGCTCATTTTCGAAAGCCTATAAAATTAATTTTAATCCCATCCCACCCTCCTTCCAAACATGTCATTCCCAATCCTGAGGTGGGATTAGCAATGCAGTCCCATTTAATACAACTTAAGACCACTGGCCAAATAGGCCCTTAGAGTTTTGGACCTAGAATGGTGCTCCTAGATTTCGAAAGACCTGACAGTATAGGAAATCCAATAAATTGATAACGTGAATCCTAGGACCTCCTTAGCTGGTATGAGCATATGTGAAGTGCTCGAGCGCAGCTAAATTCAAGTTCGGGCAACTCGATTCCAATCAGACAACTTTTGACCCTAAGCAATAAAAACAATTTCTTATATTAGAACTGGTATAAAATCATCTAGCGTATAAGCGTAGACTTTGAAATAGTACGAAATCATCTAGCCCATAAGCTATTGGATTACCGCTACTCCTAAAATTAAGACTAGGCTACTGGTTACAGTAAGGAATGTAAGAGACCGATTATGCTAAGATAATTGAATGATAGACTTAGTCAGCTTGATTAGGTTGGAGTGAAAGCTCATTCTTTCGTTGAATCCCCTTAATACTTATAGGCTTCTTTAGTAACTCTTAGGAAGCTTGTTTGACGTAGAAACTATTCACGCTCAGAGAAAACTTTTATATCCCTTGGATTTAATGTTAGGTCAAATCAATACACCCCTTAGAATTACCTTTCCAAAGACTTATTACAAACGGGAACACGGAGTAGAGAACTATATATAAGCGAGGTATTCGCGGTTTGAATTGAATTCTCAATCCTGGTAGTTACCAATGAACTCTATGCTCTGATCAAGCAGAAGATCGGGATCAACTAGGATTAAGAACTGATACGACAAATTTTCTTTCCTCGTGAGGCAGAAGGTCTATGTATCCGGCTCAGACCCACTACACAACTTTCCTTCCGTGTTGGCCCTACCACTTACAACCAAAGGTTTATTACTTCATCTTTGAGAAGTGTTAAGAATATATCCAATAGAGATTTTTCTATCTAGGCCCAAGAAATTCCTTAAATGGGCAACAGACACTTAGGAATTATGTCCCGAATCACAGACCATTCTAGCATACATATTGTGCATATGAACTTAGAAACATAGTCTGCCCGTTAACCTATTTTGTCCAAAGTCCATATGTACGACTAATGTATAGATTATATTACGGTATTAAACTAGATATGATTAAAGAGGGTAAGTCTGGACCGTGACAAAACTCCTTGGTAGAATTAGGCATCTGGCCACAAACACACACCCGTCCCTGAAATCAACCGCAACACCCATTATTTTTAGCTCCTTTCTGTAACCATAGGTACCAATGTAATAGTACACCTCATTGATGAAAGGAAGACCAATGTATTGAGAGATCGTTTCCCATTTCGTGTCGAGGATAGGTCCCAAATTACACCTTGTTCCGACATACGGATCAGGACATAGATCCTTGAGCCTTGAGGGTGAAAATAATTTTTAAGGGGGGTAGAACATTATGAGCCAATCTAAGTTAAGTCAGTCTATACATCCATTGGATCAAAGTGGCGCAGCAGAAGCGTGGTTGGCCCCTGCCCCACTAGCCCAGGATCGAAGGAAATTGATCCAAGATACACGTAAGGTTAGGTCACAAAATAGGATCTGAATCTTCCTTAGAATGTCAATAATGAAGTCATTGAAGGAAAGTAATTAGGGTTCAAGTAGTAAACCAATTCATATTAAAGAATAGGTGTAACAATGGGCACGAGCTGAATTGCAATAGCCGAGGTCAGTGTGTCCACAAATGTGCTCGTTGGATACGAACCCAATAGAAGCCTTAGCCAATTTCAGGGCGAAAAAAAAAAAAAAAAAGTTTTAAGGAGGGTAGACTAAAATGAGACAGATTAGCATTGATAATATACACCCTGCCATGCATATAAACTTGAAATCAATAAAACTTAGGCAAAAGAAATAATAAAATCTTTACTCATTACCCTTAGCCAATTTCGGGGACGAAATTATTTTTAAGGGGGGCAGATTGTAACACCCCGGATTTTTGCCAACTTGGAGTTAGACGTACTTAGGCAATGGGTCGATCCTAACACCTTAATTACTTCTCAAAACTCAATCCCAAAGTCTCAAATCCCCTTTCAACCCATTTCCTTCAAAATATCCCATTTCCTTAAGAATCTCACCTTTCACCACCTTGTCCTTCAAATTTTTCTAAGTACTTTCACATTAGACACTAATCCTAAAGTTTAAATGATGAAGAACAAGACTTAAACTAAAACTTACTGTAAATGGTAAATACATAAATAAAATGGGCTTTTGACCATTAACCGTTTTGGAATCTGACGATATAAATAGGTTATTTGGATAGATCAGTTTCTCCTACCCCAAAATCATATATTGCACGTCGCGTAACTCATTCCAGAATGAAAAATACACCCGTTTCAAAATATCGGGTGGCAATACTACATCAAACGGACTCGGGGGGCCAAACGACACAAATCGGGGGGACCCAAGGTGGGTCCCGCACTTTTCTGACACCCCGGGGGCAGGAGGACCTCGCCCCACCGGTGACCCCTAGCCAGAAAGTCCAGAAGTCGGCGAGCACCTCGCCGGTTCCACGAGGCCTCGCCGTTCTAGCGGGCTGGGCAAGCCGCATCAAGCCGGGCGGCCCGTTTTCTGAAATTTTCCTGCATTTTTCATACGACTGTACGAAAATCATTAGTTTGGACAGCTGCTACTTTTAGAATTTTTAGAATTTTTTTACAACACGAAATCTAATGAAATTTGGTAGAAATGAAGTAGACTTGATGATGAACTACTAGAAAAATAATTAAAATAATATACTAATTAAAAGTGCCAGAAAGGGGCGTAGAACTGCCCTAAGACCATATTATGTCGTAAGTAGGGCATAATTTAGTTAAGTACTAAACTGAATACTCAATAGAATTAGCTTGAACCACTTTAAATACGAACTGCAAGACCCAAAACGAGTAGAACCGCTAACGCTACATTACCCTATAACCTAGGATCAATCTCAAAACCCAGTTGCTCTCAGGAGCACCTTGAAACTCCATATCGAACCTGGACCGCGCATCGAAAGCCCGATTACCAGGAAACTAAACGATTATCACCGCCTTGCTGGACTTGACAACCATCTTGGAAATCAAATCCAGATAGTATCCAGAAACGCGCCCTGAGCAAAGTGTGTGAGAAACGCGAATATCTTTAAGTCAGATTTAAGTGAACTGAGTCGTGTTGCTTGTGGGCCAAATATAAGGATTCAGACGTCAGAATCTGACCCAAATACACCGACGGATCAGGAGAAATTTTCCACACATTCAGTGCACTTGTGGCCCTGATCGAGCACCGGTGACCGTTGAACTGAAACTCGTCCGCCACGGTCGATCTGTAAATCCAATCGGACCGAAAACTTAACTCGACCTAGATCCAATGCCAGAGAGCTTAAGTTCGACCGCACGCAGAAAAGGGGCCTCCAGAAGTGCTCCGTTGGATGGAAACGGCCCCCATTTGACTATAACCCAAGTATATCATGGCCCTGGGGCCATTCCGGTCAGTTCTGGGCCTATATAAGGACCTAAAACCATCACTCTCTCATGTCATACGAATTTGCAACCCTAGGAGAGAGGAGAGAAAAGAGAGAAGGAAAGAGAGAGAAATTTGGAGTTGGTTCCTGAGATTCAATCCCGACGCTGCACGTGCTTAACTACTATTCTTATATCGCTACACGGGCGATTCCGACGCCATTCTTGGGTAAGAAATCCTAACCCTAATCTGTTTTAGGGTTTCAAATAGTGTAAGGGATGAAATAGCTAACCTATTTCATGATATAGGTTGTCGTTGTGCCGTAGACAAAGACTCGGTATACAAACTGAGTCTGTTACTCGTTTACCGGCGAAAGGTCTGGACTATAGATGTTTAGGTTATTGTTTTCAAGGCTTTCGATGTCAATTAATGATATATGATTGACTTGATTGTTATCACATGTTTAGATACGATGTCTCCCGCGCTTTATACATACATATGAACTATGTTGAATATAGTGTATTCCATGTGTTTGTCGATATGATTGAATGAGTATGGAATTTGGATTCATGCTTGCCATGATTATCCGTCGTGGATACTGGGTTGTTGTATGTGCGACAACCCCTTGGCAAAAGGATTTGCCCTAATACCTGTTATGGCCAACATACGTCATGTATGTTATAGTGTGTAGTCTAAGTGTTTGTTGAAATGACTGAATGAATATGGATTTTAGACTTGTGCTTGCCATGATTATTAACTATGAATATATGCCTGTTGTGTACGTGGCAACCCTTTTGTAAAAGGGTTTGCCAGGATACATGTTATAGCTAGCCTAATATATGTATGTTGCAAGGTGTGCCATATCGGTTACGTATCGGCCGATACGGCCGATACGTAACGGTAACGGACCGAGCCGTTACGCGTTACGGGGCCGTATCGGCCGATACGATTTTTTGCACCCGTATCGGCCGATACGGGCCCGTATCGGGCCGATACGGGGTAACGGTCGACCCGTAACGGGCCGCCCGTAACGGTCAGAAAACGGTCAGTTTTTTTTTGGGTTTTTAAGCACTGTTTTGCTGATTTTTTTCAATTTTCTTGCTTCCAAAGTACTTCTCACCCCTTCTACTGCCATTTCGACCAACCTTGGTTGGATTTTTGTGATAAAAACGCATTGTATTGCGGTTTTTGTTGAATCGAAGCTCGGGGGCCATTTTTCAGAAATTCCGAATTCGTCAAAAATAGGTATTTATACTTTTTTTAACATGTTTTGCTGTTTTAATCATGCCATATGTTGTGTTAATCATAGTAGAACATATTAGTGTGCATTTTGCAGATTTGGAGTGCCATTTAATATTTTTTATTATTTTTTTTCTATTTACGCATGTATTTTTACCCTTTTTTTAAAAATTCGAAAAATCAAATTTTAATGATTGTTTTGCTGTTTTAATCATTCCATATGATGTGTTAATCATAGTAGAACATAGTAATGTGCATTTTACAGATTTGGAGTGCCATTTAATATTTTTTATTATTTTTTTTCTATTTACGCATGTATTTTTACCCTTTTTTTAAAAATTCGAAAAATCAAATTTTAATGATTGTTTTTTGTTTTAATCATTCCATATGATGTGTTAATCATAGTAGAACATAGTAATGTGCATTTTACAGATTTGGAGTGCCATTTAATATTTTTTATTATTTTTTTTCTATTTACGCATGTATTTTTACCCTTTTTTTAAAAATTCGAAAAATCAAATTTTAATGATTGTTTTGCTGTTTTAATCATGCCATATGATGTGTTAATCATAGTAGAACATATTAATGTGCGTTTTACAGATTTGGGGTGCCATTTAATATTTTTTTAGTATTTTTTTCTATTTACGCATGTATTTTTACCCTTTTTTTTTAAATTCGAAAAATCAAATTTTAATGGTTGTTTTACTGTTTTAATCATGCCATATGATGTGTTAATCATATTAGAACATATTAATGTACATTTTACAGATTTGGGGTGCCATTTAATATTTTTTATTATTTTTTTTCTATTTACGCATGTATTTTTACCTTTTTTTTTAAAAATTCGAAAAATCAAATTTTATTGATTGTTTTGCTGTTTTAATCATGCCATATGATGTGTTAATCATATTAGAACATATTAATGTGCGTTTTACAGATTTGGGGTGCCATTTAATATTTTTTTAATATTTTTTTCTATTTACGCATGTATTTTTACCCTTTTTTTTTAAATTCGAAAAATCAAATTTTAATGGTTGTTTTACTGTTTAATAATCATGCCATATGATGTGTTAATCATATTAGAACATATTAATGTACATTTTACAGATTTGGGGTGCCATTTAATATTTTTTAATATTTTTTTCTATTTACGCATGTATTTTTACCCTTTTTTTTTAAATTCGAAAAATCAATTTTTAATGGTTATTTTTCTGTTTTAATCATGCCATGTGATATGTTAATCATAATAGAAAATGTTAATGTGCATTTTACAAATTTGGGGTGCTATTTAATATTTTTTTTGTATTTTCGAATTAGTGACTTTATATTTTTATTTGCTTATATTGGACAGGTTTTGGAGCTTCTTAGGGTTTAGTATTTTACTTAGAACATAAAATCATCTTTATTAATATAGGTATACAGACATACACTCATCTACCTAAACTTAAAGAAATGTCTGGGTCTGGCCAACAACAAGTAAGTGAGGATATTGGATGGCAACATTGTGAGAGGGTTGGTGGTACTAGGCACCAAATGAAGTGCAACTATTGTGATAGACATGTGACTGGTGGAATTACCCGTCTCAAACAACATTTAGCACATCGAAAAGGTCAAGTTGCACCATGTGCCAGAGTACCGAGAGAGATAATGCTTTTAATGCAAGCTAGTCTGGATGAGTCGAAGGGTAAACGTGCTGCTGTACAAAAGAAGAAAGATGATATTTTGGATGCAGCTCGACAGGAGGTGTTTGGTCCTGAATATATGGGCGTTCGTGATGAAGATATTATTGATTCTGACGAAGATTCAGATCGGGAATTAACTATAGCTAGGAGAGAGAGCTTGCGTGTAGCTCGTGAAGAGGAAGAACGTCGCCGCATGTTTGGCACGCATGGGTCAGTGCGTGATAGAGGGGGGGGCAGTGGGAGTGGGAGTGGGAGTGCAACTGGAAGTGCAACTGCTTCTGTAGGTGGGACTGAGGGTCTGGGGGGTAGGTTTGGTGGGTTACGACGTATGTTTGGGAGCCGACGACAAACATCTTCACGTGATGCCCCTATACGTGAAGATGAAGAAGTAAATGAGTCTAGGAGACCCTCTATTGATCCAATCCTGTTTAGGAAAGAATCAACTAAACAAAAAAAATAAAACAAATGTGGAGTAGAACTTCCGTTGAGAAATTAGGTAGAGCAGCAGCAAAGTTATTTATACATGCTAACATACCTCCTAATGCGGCCAATTCTCCATATTGGCAGGTGGTAATTGATGCTGCAGCAGAAGCAGGTGAAGGAATAAAAGCTCCCACAGCTAAGGACATTAGAGGGAAATGGACAAATGCAGAGTATGCGGATGTGAAAGCATACGTGGCTACCTTTAAACCTGTATGGCAAGCCAGAGGATGCACGATTATGTGTGATGGTTGGACTGGCCCAACCAGACGTAGCATGATCAACTTCATGGTGTACTGCCACTTAGGAACTATATACCATAAGTCAATTGATGCGTCAGAGGCAACAAAAAATGCTAATTATATTAATGAACTAATGGATAAAGTTGTGGACGAGATTGGAGAGGAGAATATAGTGCAGATTGTGACAGATAATGAAGCAACATATAAGCTTGCAGGACATATGTTAATGGATAAGAGAAAACATCTTTTTTGGTCACCATGTGCTGCCCATTGTATTGATCTTATATTGGAAGATATTGGGAAGAAGAAGAATGTTAAGGAAATGGTCGAAAGGGCAAGGGAAGTGACGACGTTTATTTACAACCATAATCAAGTAGTCGCAATAATGAGAAAGTTCACGAAAGGACGAGAGTTGTTGAGGCCTGCGGCGACTAGATTCGCAACAAACTTTATAGCATTAGAGAGTTTATTCCAGCATAGGGGAGAGTTGAGTGAGATGTTCGCTTCCCGAGAATGGCTCAACACAAAACATGGGAAGAAGACATCAGGGACACCGGTCGACGTTGCGAACACCATACGGGACAACAAATATTGGAAGAAGGTTAAGGCGATCCTAAAGGTGATGGAGCCACTAATGAGGGTACTCCGTCTTGTTGAAACCGATGAAGCACCTACCATGGGCTTCCTATATGATGCCATGGATAAGGCAAAGCTTGCAATTCAACGTGATTGTAGAAGTTGGGACTTATTGGAAGATGATCGACAAGAGATGGACAAAGCAACTCCATCACGATCTTCATGCAGCAGGTTACTACCTAAATCCTAGGTATAGATATGCCCAATCATTTGTTGCGGATGATGAAGTTCGTGTCGGGCTAAAAAATGTGATAAAGAGATTAGAGCCTGACTTAGATCTGCAAATAAAGGCGTTGAATGAATTAGATACATTTGGAAATCGCCTTGGTAGCTTTGGAGATGCTCTTGCACAGCATGCAGTATCTAGGTTGCAACCGGCCGAATGGTGGATTAATTTCGGAGAGAGTACGAAGGCTCTCCAAAAAATTGCAGTAAAAGTTTTGAGCCAGACAACGTCTTCCTCTAGCTGTGAAAGGAATTGGAGTTGTTTTGCGCTCATTCATTCAAAGAATAGGAATAGATTGCAGACTAGAACATTAGATAGACTTGTCTTCATGCACTACAATATAAAACTAAGAATGCGACGACATCATAGGAGCATTACAGCTACTGATGACGGAGACTACTGTCCAATAAACTTGGACAATATTTATGATGAGGATGACCCACTTCTACCTTGGTTGGAAACAAGGGAAAAGCAAATTGAAGAGGATAGTGAAGAATTGGAAATTGATGACCCAGAAATACGCAGAGCGCAACAAGAGAGTCGTGCAGATGTGTTGGACCCAGTAAGAGGGGCAGCGTTTATGCCACGTACGGATACGGCTCAAGATCAACAAAAGAGTACAAGCAGTGGTAGCGTGACCGTGTCAGATGATGACGACCCCCCTGCCCCTGGTGCTGGCACTTCTGGTGTTGCTTACCCCCCTATACAGCCGTCTACAGATCGCGATGACGATGAACATCGACGACGTGGTACACGAGGTCGGACTTACGAGTGTACCGAGTCACGATACAGCCAGCCGGAGGAGGGTACATCTAGTGGTGCACGGGGACCGGGAGGTCCGGAACATCAACAGGCTCATGGTTTTGGTTATTATGATGGATATTCTTATGGTCAATTGGATTATAATTATGGTGGTTATACTGAGCCTATTCCATCACATTCATGTTGGAGTAGCCCTCCCGATCAATATCCATATGATTATAGATATCCAGATTCAAATCCAAGTTACTCATCACAGCAGACGCACTCTCAATCTCAAGATTCTCAACAGCCTGAGTATGGGCACCAGTATGGCTATTTGACGGGCACTGGTGGATATCCTTACTCGGGGTCAGAGTCGTTGCCTAGTCAGGATCAGTCATCCTCTGGTTTCGTTGATCTAGTATTTCCTTCTGGCACTGGATATTATGGATATGCAGCACCTACACCTATTGGACAGCCTCAGCCTGATGGTGACGATGACGATGATGTGGAGGTCGAGCAACCACAAAAAAGCAGATTTTCATTTTGGTGGTGAGTCTGGTGACTTGTGATTGTGAGTATATTTTGTATTAAGGTAAGTATTTGCAGCAGACAGGTCACAACAGTATTATTGCAAGAAGCCATGTAGTCATGCACACACTTGACACTACCGAACTTGTATTTAAAATAACTCCCCTGACAACCAATCAAGTAATCCTTAATCAAGTTGCAGGGGAGTATATCAGACACTACTAATTTTTTTAAATATTCTTGACTTGAGGATGACAGGTTATAGACAGGAATCACAATCACGTGCACAGGTATGTTCGAGAAATTCCTCAAAAATAATTGCAAACACCTAATGTAAGATATTTTCATATTACATTCATTCTAATATATCTATCATTGATAGTAGATAGTTAGAAAAATAAATATATGAATTTTG
Source organism: Magnolia officinalis (assembly GCA_021015155.1). NCBI lineage: Eukaryota > Viridiplantae > Streptophyta > Magnoliopsida > Magnoliales > Magnoliaceae > Magnolia > Magnolia officinalis. The sequence continues at coordinate 89,717,640 of JAJHSJ010000004.1, forward strand.
TAGTCAAATTTAGGTTATCTGATTCATAAATTCATCAGACAATCCGATACAACTTCTCACCAAAGAGTGGACCGTTACACCACCGTAACCATGTTCCAATTTATAAATGAATGCATATTTGGATTGCTTAGAATATTCCGGATTTAATCCATATTTTTTCATATTTTTTTGGCAAAAAAAAAATTTTGCACCGTTACGGGCCGTTACGCCCCCGTATCGCCGTTACGCCCCCGTATCCGTATCGGTTTTGGCGGTCACCGTTACGCCAACCGATACCGATACGGCACACCTTGGTATGTTGGAATTGGTATCTAAGTGTTTGATAAATGCCTCAATGATGGGAAATACCTGTTGACATGCATGTAATGAGGGTGTTGAGATAGGATTCTCAATTCCTAACTATGGTTTAGTTTCCTTCATGTATCTTATATTACTACTACGTGTGTTTATGGTTGAATCCTATGTATGCTAACATCTACACTATGTGTTTGTTGAAATGCTCAAATGAGACTTATATTTAAGTTGGTTGTTGCATGCTGATTCGGACTAGCACATATGTATTCCTATCGTATTTGAACTGTGTTTATGGCTACGATGTAGTCCAGGCAATCGGTAACAGGTTCTGATTTGGTGGCTAAGGTTGTTTCGCCACACGGGATGTGATCGATGAATCCGAGTCGTACTTTGGTTGTCGACAATGGTTAGGCCACACGGAGTGCTTACGCACTTCATGTCGATCAACTCAAGGTGTGCTCGTACTAGCCGAGCTCATCAAGTTACCCGATTGGCCTTATGTATGTTCACCATGTATGGACACTACTGCTTGAACCTAAGGTACCAAACTCACCAGTGAATCCCATTAACCTTGGTACATCAATCCGCTAAGACTCATGAGCCGGACATGGTGGTATGGGACACCGTGGTTGAGCTGTCGGCCTACGCTGGGGCGACGAGCCTCCCCGTAGTGACCAGTGAGCAACACCGCCTCGTGAGCCAAATACGGTGGTATGGGACACTGTATTCGAGCTGTCGGCCTACACTATTCAGGTGACGAGCCCTTTGTAGTGACCTTGAGCCTACTTTGAGACTGCGTTGACGCGACGAGCCTTTCCGTAGCAACTAAAGTATAAACTAGGCCTACACTGATCAGGTGACGAGCCCTTTGTAGTGACCTAGAACCACAACATCGTATGAGATTTACTAGGACTGACGACCCTAGAATGGATCATTGTTTGGGAATTGATATAAGGGAGGTACCTTAGTTTCCCAATCCTGCTGTATGAAAAGGACTAATAAGAACTTGGAAATCACTCTCATGCACCACATTGCATGTGCTTTAGCGAGGAAGAGCACTTTCGGGAGTTTGCCATGCACGCCGTGAGATGAAGACATAGAGGGAGTGTAGGCGAGGGCTTGCATCATTACTACATACCATTCTTACATTAATCAGAGTACTTGGGGATGTTTGATTGTATTGCTTTATCATTACTGCTTGACTAAATTGATAACATGTTAACCTTTGCTTTATAGCTCCACTGAGTTGATCACTCACTCCTACGTTACGGGACGGTGTTTTAAACACCAACCAGACTCTGTCTTAGCTGCAAGTGATGGCGATGCCTACGAAGTGGAGCCAGATTTCGAGGACGATGAGGCGTTCTTCTATACGCAGTTATCAAGCGGGTTCATGTAGACCTTGTTCTGATTCGATGGGATTAGAGGGATATATGATTTAGTTAAATACTTTACATTTTGGTATTTTATATAGTTTGATACAAACCATGTATATATTCAGCCCTGTTACATATTCGTACTCTAGGGATTTAAAATCATTTATATACTTTATATATCTATCACAGTCTTCCGCTTGCTTAATTTAGTCATCCCTGGAGTATGATATGTTGTTTTAGTATAATCTCTCACTCATGTTCGAATGCACTCATAATAATCATCATAATCTATGTTGCATAAGTGATGCGTTGGAACTCGGGAGTTGGGCTTTGCTCGACCCCCAATTTTCAGGGCGTTACAATGGCAATCAACTTGGGCAGCTAGCAATGACAAATGGGCGGATAATGGTGTTGTTTAACATAGGCGAGGACTATAAGACCAGAGATGGATGGTGGTGCCGATAGCAGCAATTTGATGGTGGGTATAGGCCAACAATAAAATCAACAGTGGTGATGGTGGGTTGTGATGACGAATGTTAAGGATGATCGGTTGTCAAAACAATCGCAAAGGATAACAATTGAATATATTGAAGAACAGGAAAGCAACAACACTAGAGTGATGATAAATCGTCTGATTCAATGACCCAGATTAGATGGTTTTGATGCCGTGTTATTTCACAAAAGAGTACATGGTGAAAATATTGTTGTCATAATGAAGAGAATAAATAGAAGTGAAAATATTGTTGTGTCTTAACGAAGAAAATATTTCACAACGAAGAAAATATATAGAAGCGAGAGACTTGTAGAAGATCTTAATATACATCTTAATAAGGGATTATCCTAATATATATTCCAATCTACTCTAACAGAATTGGCAAAGATGTTCATTGGCAGCAAAAAAAAAAAAAAAAAAAATAGGGTTATATAACCCTCAATTGTACAATTCTTCTAAGTGCCACTCCCGCTTTGGATCACGGTTTGGACTCTCGCTCGCACTCCCTGTTCCTAGTTGTTTATACCTACTAACATTTTGAAACAAGCTCTTTCCCACTCTCGCACCCTAATAAATTTCTACTTCATGATTCGTGCAACTATAATATAACCAGGAATAAAGGGAAAAAAAAAAAAAAACTGTAATCGGTTGATGATCCATCCCATTACAATGGGGAAAGTAAACATCTAACAGAACTATCTTGGCTTCTTCATTCCATGCGATCCATCATCAGTTGTGGGCTATCGTTCTTAAACACTACAAAGTAAAATTCACAGAATGATTATTTGGATAATATTTATCAACAACATTGTGAATCACAAATATGAAACATGACGGCATATTTGTGGATGAGTACCTCCCAGCTATGAGACAAAAAATGGGAGTATTATACTAGATTCATGATGGTATATTTGTGGATGAGTACCTTCTAGGTATGAGACAAAAAAGACTAAAAATGGGAGTACTCTCTCTCTGTGACACACACATCAATGACTATAACAGTGGGGTCCATTGCTGACGCCACCAATCTATATAGCTGCCATCAACAATGTGCAGGCATATGGACATTTAAAGGAGGAAAAAGTGTGGTCTCATAGAGGATGATTTAGAAGAATTATGTGATTTTTTCTTTCTTTTTTTTTGGGTAAGTTTTTTAAGTGTTTTCTTAGAACTAGAGGAAAGTTCCAGAAGAAAAAAAAATATATTGTGTCATATGCACCTTTTTGATCCGCAACTCTCAGAAATAAGGATCAATTAACTCTATGAAGGATTCAGAGATTTGTTTTGTTCTTTATACAAGGGTCTTGTAGCATAACCTTTTCATTTGAAGTTTTTTGAATTGTTTTCATTCAATCTCAACTGGGGGGTGTTTATATGCTCGTTTTTGTGATATTATGTGCATCGTTGGTCATATTTAGGATGCTTGATGTGGCTGAGGTGTTTGAATGACCCCACATTATTCTTTAGAAAGAAAACAGACAAGACTATTCTTAACCCTCTCACCTATTCCCATCCATACTAAAACTCTTTTTATTCCTTGAAATCCAAAATCTCTTCAATGCTTTCTCCGCACCTATACCATCTGTAGTAAACTTCCCCGCTCTCTCCTCTCCTCTCCAATTTATTTTAAACTGCTATATCTTTGCTTTTCATTTTCCTTTTTCCAGAATTTTCCTTTGACTCAAGAAAGTTGCCAATTTCAGATCGAGCTGGCCAAGTCTATGGTGAACCAAAACACAAATTTAACAGTGTTCAAGATGATGATCCAAACCCAAATTTATTTTTGACAGGTCAGTTTGGACCAGGACCCCTTTAAATCAGGTCAGGTACCATGAGTAACCACAGATCATGTACCCATAGATAGCCCAACCTAGGTGGAAGCTCATGCAACTAAGTCACACCTGTAAAAGGTGGCTTCTTGAGCAATCAGTGAGTTTTGGAACCAAAAATTGATTAGTTAACTGCAGCCCTAAAAAAGGTGCAAAACAAAACAAAGAAGGTTCCATGTGTATTTTGATAGCTCAAAAATGGTACTTGGATGGTTTTTAGCAAAGCAAGAGGAAGAACAAGGCAGCTTCCAAGGTCATATAAAACAAAAGGCTTGAGGATTGAAATTTTTCCACGAAACTAGCTAATTTTAGGGTTTATACATGAAATTTGATGATCATGATGATGAAGGATATCGTCTTCATTGCCCGTTTGGAGACTTCAATCACAGGACACGACACAATACATGAACCTTACCTAGAACTCAATCATTTGTGAGTGTTTTAGATAGCGAATAGCATGTAGCAAAGCATTCACTCCATTACAGCATGAGGCATAAGCTAATGAGTTTGTAGCATAAGTTACATGCTGCTACTAGATTGTCTATTAAGGTTGCGCTTGGTTGCACTTGCACCAAATATCATAAAATTTCATGATATTTTCCACCCAAATTAGACTGACTAACGATGAAATTCACGATATCTGGTGCAAACAAACATAACCTAAAATAACAGGAAAACAGGGCAAAGGTTATCCATAAAGATAAATAAAAAGCAACAAAACTAGTTTAATACAATTACAATTTTTATTTTACTATAATTGCTGAAAAGATTAGCTAATTCTTATTGAAAATATAAAATTGTAACAAATCATTGAAAACATTAATTGACTTTTGTTTTAGTGAAAAATAACTTAATAGTGTAAGCTACCAAGCGTATAGCGTATGTAAATTAGCATGTACTATAGGTTACATACAACTTAAGCAATTTTAATGAGCTACGTAGTGTTAAGGCTAAGCCACATGCAACAAAGCGTAAACTACATGCAACATAGTGTAAGCTATTTAAAATATTGACCATCACAATTGTGAGTTTGTGGTATCGAAGCTATATTGCCAATTATACACAATATTCCTTGCGTCATTCATTTTATCAATGGCCAATATTATCTATATCGCAGATCAGCAATACAGATATAGGGTAAAATATTTTGAAAAAAAAAAAAAAACAAACAAATTGTATCGGTCAATACTATCGATAATATCACCAATATCACACAACATTTTCGATATTGTGAGATATCAAAGAGTCCTTTGAAATAAATACACTATCGTAGATAAACATGACAATACACTGATATTATCAATAATATTGACGATACTAGCTTTTATAGCTGCGAATCTTTCAACTTTGGGACGACTCCCTGACCTTTGCTTGGGTTGGCCCATTCCTACTGACTTTGACCTGACACCTTCCTGTGACTTGACACCTTAACCAAACCAGTCCTCCTGTCTTGAATGGAGGGAAGCGGTTTAAGAATTCCTTATGAAAGTGACCAGCCAAGCAAGGAAGGTTCACCCAAGAAATCAAAGTCCCGAGGGCAGACTCAGTTCAACACTTGCTTTCTCAATGAAAACCTGCTTGGTTAATTGATATGATGCAGGACAATTAACCACTTGCTCTAAAAGCTCGAACTGTTAGAGTGTGACAAATTAATCCATTTATCTCATAGCCCAGGCCCCGCATCTCATGGGTTAAGACCTCGGCCAAACCCCCTTCGTGGGCACCAAATCACATGGGCTGCCCACCCCGAGTGTGTCCCCACATCCCACAGGCTACCCCACTCGAGCCCGGTGTAAAATGCGCATTACTCACCCCTGGTAAGGAGTCTCGAACACGAGACCTCCCTCGTGGGCCCCAAATCGCATGGGTCATCCACCCCGAGTGTGCCCCTGCATTCCACAGGAGACCCCACTCGAGCCCAGTGTGAAAATGCCCCTGCATTATGATAACTGTTTTATGTAATATTTAGAGTCTCTTATGATCATGTGTCATTTAACATCTCCCGAAGTTTCACTGAAAAATTTTCACCTTTTCCTAATGTTCCCTCAAACAGCAATACATTCCCCGTATCTATGTTATTATCGATGATATCCATAAATGATTCTGTATCCCAGATCTCCAATACATGTATGACAATGATATTTTGAACACTTATTATACTTATCCACAAAACCAAAACTGCAAGGAAATAACTAGTGAGAAGGTAAGGGTTTACAGGTTTGATTAAGTTCATTACGTGGTCATGTCTGGACTCATGTTTCCAATAAGAAATGCATAAAGAATATAAGACCTTTTGTTTCTTAACAATAGAAATGCATCAAAATCTGAAACCACTTTCAATACAGAACATAAAGAGCAGCTGGAGCAACAACAATGCATACTGGTTGGAATGTCTCGCGATTGCAAATGATGTTAAAATCATTAGCAACTACACCTTGAGCCTGCCAATAAGCCCCACAAAATACTCTATCACATCCTAAACCTGCAAGATCAGAAAAAGGGAAAAATTATATACATAGAATGATTCTAAGGTTAAAATTTCATGGGAGGAAAAAAAAAATGTAATTCCAATCAGGCCACAACCAAAAGGACATGAGGAAAAATAGGGTTCCTAATAGTTCCAAACAGGAGCTTCAAGCTTATAGAAACACTTCAGTTACATCAACAATTAAATAGATAATCAGCGTGTAAATGAAATGAAGTATATATGTAGTGGTTTCTAATGAAGTACGTATGCCACAAATCTACTTTTTTATCCATTGCTGATGATGACTCCAACCTGCACCCTGAAGTGGCATGAAGGGATGCACACAAGTGCAGGTAGAAAAGTTTGGCGGCTTGTGTTGTTGGCAGGTCTTTGGTTCCTATGGAAGGAAAGGAATAATAGATGTTTCAGGAACCGGGCAGGGCGGGTGGAGGAGGTTTTTCTAATCGCGAAAATGCATGTAAAAGAATGGGTTGTGGCCTCGAAGGGTGTTGCTCGGCTCCTAGAAAGCTGGGCTGAGTTGTAAGCCTCTCCCGGCAGTCATATAGTTTTCTATTGTTTTTTTATGGCTTCGGCCGTTTGTAATAAAATTTTCATTGTCTCAAAGAAAAAGAAAAAAAAAAAAAAACTAATCTAAGCAGGAGTGGCAAATCTACATCTGGAATGTGTACTTTCCCCTCAGTTTGATTTTAATCCCTCGGCCTTAAAAAGATTTTAAAGAGAGAAGCTTCAATCCACCTCTTTGCTATGTCGCAAGGGTGACAATGCGATTGGTTTAGAAGGAATATAGTTCCTCGACACAATCCCATATTTTGTCAAACATAATAGACAAGCTCCATGGCTGGGTGATTCCATGTGAATCTGTTACCAAGGTATAATTTTGTCCCTTTTTTTACTTTTGTGAGCTAATGTTTGTGTTTTATTGCTTCTAGTGTATGACATTTGAATGATATACACTCATTTTGGATATAATTGCATCACTTATTTCCAAAAGTGCATAGTTTTGTCACCTAAACAATGAAAAATTATTATACATTTTCTTTTGTAGTGTTCAAGTTCCAAGTGTGTAATCATGTGTCTTTTAACATCTCCTTAAGTTTCACTCCTAAAGTTTCCCCTATGTTTCCTTCAGATTGCTATACATGTGATAATTCCCAATGTTTCCCATGATATTTATGTATCCCAAGGGTGCATACATGGTGTGATACTGGTACAAAAACATTTCTCTGACCTATCAATCCTACATAAAAATGAAATATTAGGGCTCACGTGATTCGAATGAGACTCATAAACCTCAAACTTCTACTTTATCAGTAGGTTGACAAAGTAAAAAAGGTACGGTCTATCAACTAGAACTTAAATAGGATGTTAAATGGCAGAGTAGGAGATTGAAGAGGAAGTGGAGATGAATAGCCCGAGACTCTTAAAGAAAAAAATAGGGGTCATGTGAGGCATCTTAGCTACCGGTTGGGGCATTAAAAGACTCCAACATGGTTTTTCCCAAATAAAAGACAGACAAAACACAAAGTCACAATGGATAGAAATACAAGACCTGCTTCTACTATTGTTGGGAAGAAAAAAGCATGACGAGCATAAACGCATAAGACGCTATTATTTTAGTTTCAGCTTTATGCTTGTCTATCGCTTCTGAATATTGGTTAACGAGGTACGTGTGTGAAAAAGATGATCACAGTTCAAAGGGGAACATCCAAGAAATTTGTTAGTTTTCTTCCATATTTCTGAGAGGGATGAGCAAAGAAACAAGAAACCTGCGGATGATTGATTGGATGAAACTTATAGAACCATTTTGGCCTGGATTCGGCAAGACACTGACATACATTTGAGGTAGTAGGTTAAATCAAGAGTTCACAGGAGATGATACTGTATGCATTACTAAGTTGGGTTTTTTTTTCATGGTAACAGTCTAAATAAGCACTTCACAAAACTTCTGCTCTGCTCTGATGCTGGAAAAAAAAAAAATTAGAGTAACTAATTATTTCATTTGTAATTTCAAAAGCAACTACTGGAATCATGCTATCAACTAAGAAACGAGAAGCGGAAGAAATAAAACTATGAGACCTGGTCTGTTTCTAAAGTCAGTGCATACTCCTTGCGTATAGTCCAAATTTAAAAAAAATATATATATATATATATATACTAGCAAAACAGCTACAGCATTTACAATTTTGGGGTACACCAATAGTAGGTCTAGACGGCATCATTCCCCAACATGCTTGACATTGGAGATGGGAAGTAGTCTGGTTGCATTTGAATCCACCAAGTTCTGTGCCTGTTGAAATTTTCTGAATCAATTACAAATCCAACTGAGAAACATAATACGTATTCGAAGATAATCAAGGAATCTAACATGATAACATTCAAAGAATGTCAACCAAACAAATTTCTTAACTGCAAGTGATTTCGATATAAGGTTACACATTTGTACTCTATGAACTTCAAATTATGGGCCTTCATATTCATTATCCATGATTAAACAAGTTACAAAGAACAGAATCATAATGTAGTAAAATAGAGGGAAGAATAAGAGGCTTGAGAGAGAGAGACTGACTAGTTAAATCCTAATATACACTGCCCATTCTGGTGTATATTCCTAAAGAGATAAATGCAGAAAGTTCTTTGAGATGCCTTCTAGTTGTTCCATATTTGCATATATAAAAAGATACCAGAATATGGCCAAAAGGCCAATTTCCTTTTTGACACATTGTATATAAAACTCTAACAATGACTAAACACAACCAAAAGATTTCTTTCCTTCAGTATTTTACTAATTTAACTAAAATAAGCAAGTAATCAACTTTTGGCATTCAATATAGGTGGGTTTAAATCTCTACTAGATACTCAACTAGCAATAAACAGTGGACATGGCAGACTCCAAGACACCAAATTTTTGTTACAAGGTAATGACATTTTACTAGAAGGCAACAACAAAATGCATCCAGTGATTTGGAACAAATTCCCTATACAAATAGCTTGACAGCTAACAACCTCTTGAGCTAAAAATCAGCAACATCATTTGCCTCCTACCAACATGGATAAAAAAAATTTGCTTACCCTGATACACTGAAAATAAAAGATAATTCTACTCTCAGAATGCTAGCTGGAAACCCAAGCAATAACATTCGAGGAATTCCTTCCATGATCAAATGCCCAAATAGTTTTTTTTTAGCAAAGATTCTGAAACATCCTCTACGCTTCTCCCCAGACAGCTAGTCTGGAGAAGATCAAATACATTGTTCATTTGCCTTCTCTCAAAGCATACTGCCAATAATACAATGCCCTGGATTTTGATGAGAAGAGCCGTTAAAATTAAGTTTCCAATATCCCACTGGATAGCACTTCCAAGTAGGCTAGATATTTACTGACCACAGTGGATCGATGGTCAAGAATATCCAAAGAAGATACCCCCTTAAAATCATCTCAACTTGGATCCTATTTTCTCCACCAAGTTCTCAGTACTAACAAAAATAAAACCATTTCCTTCTTTCCAAATTCCCGATGCAGCAGGGAGCAAATGCCACAAGATTTTTCCTCTTATCATATAGGAACACGAACCCAACATCCGAAAACCTCAAGAAGTGTATCTTGGAAGTGCCAAGTCTCGAAAAGTTTAATGAAATACGCCCAAATTCTCGGAGATGTTCTACAAAGGATTGAAAGACAATGCACTGATTCCACCTCCCTTTGACACATGTAACAAGTGCTCCAAACACTGTGCTCCTCGTGTTGGAGGCGATCTAAGTTAAAATCTCATCTGCCCCAGCCATCCAAGCGATCAATCCAACTATTGGAGGGACAACGTACACCAATCACCCACACAAAAAGACGAACACCCTCCTAGACAAAACATCAAAGAAAAATTCGGCACAAAACCTTGAGGTCGATTGAAATTCTAGAGTCATTCCCCCGAACATGGCCAACATTCTCATAAGCTTTCATGGTCTTTTGGAGTTCTTCTAAACACAATATTCCAAGCAACCCCAGATCAAAGCCCTGATTGACCATCAACTCCTTCCAAGATACCTTGATATGGAAACAAATGTGAATACAAATATGGAAACACTGTGTGTGACTCATGAATTTACAAAATATTTGTATATAGATAGAGGTACAGGCCTCCTTCCAATATATGGAGACGCCGTTATTATTCATACTATTTTAAACATGAGAAAGAAAATAATTAAGGTCCCAAATGTTCAAATAAAGAAGGAAACATAGGATTCATCTCTTTATTATTCCATATTGCATGATTATATCATCATCATGTCAGCCTTATCTCAAATAATTGGGGTCAGCATATTGCTTGACTACATTTTACATCATATTTACACTAGAATACAAAAATCAAGTATACAAAAGGTTATAGATTTATTTTTATTTTTTTGAAAGATGATAATTGCATTAGAACGCCACAGCCAAAAAATACAAAAGAATGAGAGAGAGAGAGAGAGAGAGAGAGAGAGAGAGAGAGAGAGAGAGACCAATCCATTGCAAAAGATTTTTCCCTCCTGAAAACTAAACCCTCTCTCACTCTTGTTCTTAAACACGCCCGTTTCGTTCTAACCATAAAGCCCACAAAACTGCTAGAGAGCTCATTCTCCAAATCCTTTTCTCTGGTTTCCCTAAACCCCCTCCATGCCATGAAAGGAGAAAAATGTCTATCAAGCCCGGGAGCACCCATGAAACCCTAAAAAGTTAGAAAAAAAAAAGAGATCACACCTCTCTGGCAAAAGAACAATGGAGATACAAGTGATTAACCATTTCCGCATCATGCAAACAGAGTAGACAGACGTTCGGAAGAACCATATTCCTCTTACCAAGATTGTCAATTGTGAGGATATGTTATACCAAATCTTAATGAAACAATAGGATATGGCAACAATCGAGTTCACAGCCATGGCATATCTTGCCGTATCCAGTGTCATATCAATATCGCATCCTCTTGACACCATTAGTCCATGCCTGTGCAGATACCCGGGCATTAGAAATTGACACGCAATATAGTTTTGGGAAATTAAAGCTAGAGGTCTATCATTCACTAAAACACATTAAAACACAGATTCATCATTTGTTCTTTGATACGGTTGGCACGAAAACAACTGGTTTTGAACATCACACCTGACCCAAAGAATGGAGGAGCAACTCCCCAAAGCAACAAGTATCTTAGTAATAGAAGGGACATGAAATGGTGGAGCTGGAAGAACCATAATACGGTAGAGCTATCTCTCTACAGGACACATGGCAGGGTGATGTGCAAATCACATCAGCCCACATGCAAGGCCCTAGCATTGATGGTTTATGTCTAAAAATACAATCCTATTAGACATATTGACCAGATATGCAGCCATTAAAGTGACAGTGGAAAACAAAAGCAGTTAACGGTCAAATATGTAGTCGGATAAACTGTAAAAATATTAACATACAGTATTGTATCATGGGCTTTTATTTTAAAACATTAGATATCCATCCTAGTGCTAGTATATGGGTGTACTTGACCAACATATCACCTTATGGTATTCAAAAACATTAACATAACGGCTGTAACAGCCATTACATAATGGTGATGGTCATTCTTAAAAAAAATAAAAAATAAAAAAAGGGCCCGTAACGGCCCTATAACTGCCATTAAGGGCCGATACGGGGCTGATAAATTCTCTTCCTTGACCATTATAGAGCTGTAGCAGCCATTACGGAGGCCATAACAGCCGTTACAGCCCATATTATAATGGTCATAAGGCTGGCCATAACAGCCACCACTAGCATTATTGAATACCTTGCATCGCCTAGTGTAACGTCTCGGAAAAATCCGTACAAAGACCCGAGTACCACCTCAGGCAGAAATCATTAAGGACCGAATCCTTTAGAAATTAGACGAAAATTAATTAAGTGTTAAACTGAATTAAACGCTAGATTAGCTTGAACAGCTTTCTATACGATCTATAAAACCCAAAACTAGTAGAATTGCTAACGCTACAATACCTAAAAACGCAGGATCAATCTCAAAACCCGGTTGCTCTCGGGAGCAGCTTGAAACTCCGTATCGGACCTGGACCGCGTGTCGAAAGCCCAATTAACGCGAAACTATACGGTTATGACCGCCTTACTGGACTTGACAACCATCTCGGAAATCAAATCCTAATAGTATCCAGAAACGCACAACTTGGACCAGGAGCGAAGTGTGTGAGAAACGCGAATATCTTTAGAAAATGAACTCAGATTTAAGTGAATTGGGCCGTTCGCTTGCAAGCCAAATTTAAGGTTTCAGACCGTCAGAATCTGACCCAAATACACCCTCGGATCAGGAAAATTTCCCTAAACATGTCAGTGTACTTGTGGCCCTGATCGAGTGACGATGACCGTTGAACTGAAACTGATCTTTCACGGTCGATCCACAAATCCGATCGAACCAAAATCTTAACCTGACATAGATCCATCATCAGGAGACTTCCTCTGGACCAAATGCAGAAAAGGGGCCTCCAGATATGCTTCGTTCGACCGAAACAGCCGACCTTTGGCTATATCCTAAGTATACCAAGGCCCTGGGGGAGATCAGTTCTGGGCCTATATAAGACCCTTTACCCACCCCTCTCATTCCATACGAATTTCAAACTCTAGGAGAGAGAAGAGAGAAGAAAGAGAAGGAAAGAGAGAGAAAGTGAGAGAGAGAGAGAGTGAGGGATCGTTGCTGAGATTCAATCCCACCGCTCCACATGCCGAATCATCCTTCCCGTATCGTTATTCCGGCAATTCTGATTCCATTCTTGGGTTAGAAATCCTAACCCTAATCTGTTTTAGGGATCCAAATAGAGTAAATGGTGAAATAGCTAACCTATTTCATACCATAGGTTGTCGTTGTGCCGTAGACGAAGACTTAGTATTCAAACTGAGTTCGATTCTAGTTTACCTACCGGCGAAAGGCGCGGACTATAAACGTTTAGGTTATGATTTTTAAGGCTTTCAATGTTAGTTAATGATTTATGACTGACTTGATTACTATCACACGTGCTTAGATACGATGTTTTCCCATATATATATAATATATATATATTATATATATATATATATATTATAATATATATATATATATTATATATATATATATATGTACTATGTTGATTATAATGCAATCCATGTGTTTGTTGAAATGTTTGAATGAATATGGAATTTGGATTTGTGCTTGCTATGATTATTAATTGTAAGTACATGATTGTTGTATGTGTGACAACTCCTTTGTGAAAGGACTTGCCATAATATATGTTATAACCAATATATTACATGTATATTGATATGTGTAGTCTAAGTGTTTGATAAAATGCCTGAATGAGAAAATGCTTGATGAAATGTTTTTAAAGAGGGTGTTGAGATAGGATTCTCAATTCCCTTATCTATAGTTACAGTTTTCCTTTATGTAACTCATCTTGCTACTACGTGATTATGGATGAAATGCCTATGTATGCTAACACGTGTACTATTTGTTTGTTGAAATGCTCAAATGAGATCTATATCTAGATTGGTTGTCACATGCTGCCTTTGACTATTACGTGTGAATGCTACTGTTTGGAGTGTGATTGGGGCTAAGATGTAGTCCAAGCGATCAGTAATGGTTTACGGTCAGTGGCCAAACGGTTTTAGCCACGACAGATACGTTCGATGAATCCGAGTCGTACGGTGATTATCGACAGTGGTTAGGCCACGAGGAGTGCTTACGTGCTCCATGCCGATCAATTCAATGTACACTCGTACCAATCGAGCTTGTCAAGCAACCTGATTGCCCTAATGTATGTTCACCATGTATGGACGCTACTGCTTGAATCTAAGGTACCAACTTACCAATGTAAAGCCCGTTTAACTTTGGTACCTCGATCCGCTAAGACTCATGAGCCGGGCATAGTGGTATGGGACACCGTGGTCGAGTTGTCAGCCTACGCTGGGGTGACGAGCCTCCCCGTAGTGTCCAGTGAGCAAACCAAACTCGTGAGCCGAATACGGTGGTATGGGACACTGTATTCGAGTTGTCGGCTTACGAACAGGTGACGAGCCTCTCGTAGTGACCTCGAGTATACACTAGGTCTACGTTAAGGTAACGAGCCTTTCCGTAGTGACCTCGAGTATAAACCAGGCCTGCGCTGAGATGACGAGCCTCTTCGTAGCGACCTGGAACATGTCTATCGTATGTGATTGACTAGGATTAACGACCCTAGATGGATCATTGTTAGGAAAATGATATAAGGGAGGTACCTTAGCTTCCCGAATCTGTTGTAAGAATATGCCTAAATAAGAACTTAGCTAACACGATCATGCATCGCATTGCACGGTGCTTTGGCAAGGAAGCGCACGTTTACTGGGAATGTTGCATGCGTGATCATGAGATGATGTCGCTGAGGGAGTGCAAGCGAGGGCATACATCATTGTGGCATACCATCTTGCATTAAAAAGAGTACTTAAGACATGATTGTTGTACCGCTTTATCATTATTGCTTGACTGAATTGATAACATGTTAACCTTTGCCTTATAGCTCCACTGAGTTGATCACTCACTCCCACTCTAGGACGGTGTTTTAAAACACCAACCAGACTCTGATGTAGTTTCAGGTGACTTCGAGACCTACGAGGCGGAGCCTGACTTCTATTACGACGAGGAGTTCTCCTATCTGTAACTCTCTAGCGGGTCCATGTAGACCTAGAGTTGCGCCATCGAGGCTACAGGGATATGGATTACACGACATTACACTTTATTATTTTGTATATTTTGGAACCAAACATGTAATTATTTAACTTGGTATCATGTTCATACTCTGGGGACTTACAACCACTTATACGATCTATATACTTATCACAATCTTCCGCTTGCATAATTTAACTGTCTGTGGAGTATGTTATGCTGATCTAGTGTAATCCCATTCATGATTAATGTGCTAATACAGACAACATTTAATCATCATTATTTATGTTGCATAAGTGATGCGTTGGAACTCGGAAGTTGGGCTCCTGCTCGACCCCCGATTTTCAAGGCGTTAGACCTAGCCACTCGTCTTATGGAGAGATGGCTCTACTTTAAAATTCTTCCACCTCTATCGTATTATCTCCTATAATAAAAGACTTCAATTATTGTTCAACCACCCACAAAAAAAAAAAAAAAAAAAAAAAAAAAAAAAAAAAAAAAAAAGAAGAAGAAGAAGAAGAAGAAGAAGAAGAAGAAGAAGAAGAATAAGAAGAAAAGAAGAACAAGAACAAGAAGAACAAGAAGAAAGAAAGAATCATTTACATGTATATGTGCTTCTATGAAAGGAATAGAAACCCCGATCCATTAACCATCGACAATGACGATCAGTGTCAATGACGATGATGATGATGAAAAGTCATTGAAGCCTTATCCCACTCAATTGTAGATGATTTCATAACTATGCATAATGGCAATGCATTAGCCAGTCCCTAGCCCAAGTAAAGGAGGGTTTACATCTGGAAGGTAAACAGGTCATTGAACTTTTGCCATGCGCTCATGAGGAAGCAACCTCAAATATTGGGGCAAGGATATTATGATGATTAACAACAACTAAAATACCCCTAATCCATCACAATCATACAACTTCTCAATAAATCGATCACGAATCAATCTACTTCAACTGCATGATAATGGGCTCTTGGCAAAGCTTACTCAATGAACTATAAAATGGAATCAATTCTGTTTGTAGCAAATCGTGTAACGAGTCTCATTGTCTCCTAGCCTCAAGGGATTTTCATTAAGAATCACCGAATTTGGATTGTCTGCTTGTGGAAAATTAGTGTATGGCTTCGATGATATTAAAAAACGGTTATGTAACAGCCATTATGTAATGATAACGGTGGCAGCAATTACGGGATACAGATTGTAATGCCTATTCTTGGAAGAGAGAGAGAGAGAGAGAGAGAGAGAGAGAGAGAGAGAGAGGCCTATGACAGGCCAATACAGGGTTGTGACGGGCGATAGGACCAATACACTTTCTTCCTTTAAAAGCAAAATTTTGGCTGTTACAAGTCGTAACGGCCATTAAGGCCCGAATTGTAATGGCCATAAGGCAGACTGTTACAGCTACCATTACCTTTATCGAATACCTTGGTTGATTCTTGAGAAAGACCAAGAAAGGATGGCATCTTGTCAAAAAATTATATGAAAAAGTATATGACCGATTCAGAGATCCTTACATTTTCCCTTTCCAAAAATGGCTTTACGACAAGGTGGGTCAAGTGAATTAAGGTATGCGTGTTGATAGCTTCTCTCTATCCATGTGAATGGATTCGTATCCAGTCATTCCAAGAACAATCGATTCGAAACAAGGTGACCCAGTACCACACCACATTTCTACAAGGCTACATAAACTTTATGTAAACAGTTTAATTTTTTTTTTTCCGATAAACTTCTAACTGGGCTTCCAATCTCAGGCATTCTTCAATTTCATAGAAGGTTTTGAGCATTGGAGTAAATGTTAGTAAAAGTGTTATGTGATGAGAACATGAACAACCAAATGCTAATGGATCAAGTTGATGTACTTGCTGAAGAGTTTTAAAATGGATTAGCGAATGAAATGGGTCCCAAATCTCTTTCATAATGGGCCAAATCCATGGATCCATCGACACCACACAATATCACACTTTTCGGTCCACAGAAGGGTCTTTTGGTAGCATTCACCTTAAATTACGAATTTTATGTTAGTTTTGGATGCATTATGGTTTATTTTGCTTTGTTTGTCTCACTTAAGTAGATATGGGTATTTTAGTCCTTTTCATTTAAGTTAAGATTGTAGGACTGAGATTATAACATACAATCATTTGTTTATGCTTGATGTGCAGCCCATATTAGTATTAGGGCTTCTCTTTTGCTTTCTCCATATAAAAACTCAATCAAGAATAATTGTCCATAGCTTTTAGGACCTTTTTCCCTATCAACAAGACGCTTTCCAAGGGTTTGTGCAAGTGCGAGTTTAGAAAAGTGGGGCATGTGATTTAGGCCATCAAACTAGGTGAGAGCTTTGATTATTTGTTGGTTTTGCATTGATTTACCTTTCTATCAAGTTGAAGAATCTCTATTCTCGGATTGGGAGCATTTTGCAGTGTAATTTGGTGCTAGCATTTGACATAACTATGTAGTCGATGAATCTTATTCATTAGCTACACCAGATTTAGTGCCAGATCTTCCGCTTCCACCAATGTTTCGTTCTTGCGTGAGCTTCTTATTCTATAATCATGCCGTGTAGAGATAGAGGTCATGGTGCATGAGGAATGGATGTGCAAGACACGGATCTAGTAGAAGAGACATTTTCCATGTTAGAGAGGCAAATGCAGACCATCTCCCAAGAACTCACAACGCGATTGATGAGAAATGAACTACCGACTTAAGAAAACGATGATGATGAATCAAGTGGAAGTGATATTAACCATTTCCATCGTGCGGCTCCATTTGTGAGCCACGACAAGTGGGAAGGAGGGATCATTACGATCGAAGGAGTTGGAAGCGAAGGTAGAATTTCTAAATATCATGGTAGTAAATGTGGGAATGATTTTCTGGATTGGATTGATGCAATATTACAAGTTTACAATGATGTGAAGAAAAAAAAAAAAAAAAAAGTGAAAATAATTGCCATGACGTTTAAAGGTGGACCTTCAGTGTAATGGTAAGGGGTTAAGGCCACCTAAGAAAGGCACAGAAAGTCAAAGGTGAAAACATGGGAGAAGATTAAGTCTCTCATGAAAGAGGCCTTTTTACCCATAGACTACATGCAGTCTCTCTGCCAGCGATTACAACATATCCCCGTAGAGGAGTACGCAAAAGAATTCCATTGTCTAGTGGCTCAGAATAATTTATCCAAGACTGAGGATCAACTGATCACACATTTCGTGGATGGGTTGTGATCCATTATTGCGGATCAATTGGGGGTTCAACTAGTGTTTACAGTTGCAAAAGCATATAGGCAAGCCTCCTTGGTCGAAAAGAGGAATAAGGCTAACTATGGTCACATGGACGCTTCTAACTGATCCAATGGTATTCAGGGCAGCAAGGGGCTCAAGCTAGGACAAAAATGCCACTAGCATCTGGGTCACAATTCCAGAACGATGGGGCAACCAGACAAACAGCTCAAAACAACATTCGGTCCAATAAATGCAACAAAGTTGCACATATTTCCTCTGAATGTAGGAATCGACAAATCAATTTGGCCAGTAGTTCCAAAACAGTAATGAAGGAACAGTCAAGTGGCAGTGAGGGTGATCCCATAGAGGAAACGTGTGACGCGGATTATGATAATGACAGTGGAGACGACGAGATATATAGTGATGGCCCGAAGACGTTGGAAATTCGAAAAGCCCTTTTTGCACCAAAGTTGCCTAAAGAAGATGATTGGTTGGGACTGATATCATCTACACGAGCTATACGGTGAACAAAAAAGTTTATTGAGTGAATGTCTATGGGGTAGTTGTCAAAACACCATCATGGAAGAAGTAGAAAAAGCTCCAACTGAAGACCTAGAGGCATTCAGTTCCCTACAGACTTGCTTGGTTTAAATAAGGTAATGAGGTAAAGGTTTCCCATCACTGTTTGCATTCGCTATTGGTAGGACCCATCATGACAATGTGTGGTGTGACGTACTCTAAGGGATGGACATGTACAACATATTGTTGTGCAAACCATGGCAATACGGTCAGCGGATCATTCATGATGGGTGGAAAAATACATACGCTTTCATGAAAGATAATGAGAAAATTGTTTTGAAACCCATGAGAGAGAGAGAGAGAGAGAGAGAGGAGAGAGAGAGAGAGAGAGAGAATTGAAGAGAAACCCACAACCACAGGGGATGTCAATCTTCTATACCGCGCAAGGTTTCTAGAGAAGATGGGCCATGATGTGGTTTATATGTTGAACAATGGTGGTGCTACCACCCATTCTAAGTAAACCGATGGAAGACCTCATTAGTGAATACAAAGTTGTATTCTCGGATGAGCTACCACCAAGATTACCACTGATGAGGGATATCCAATATTGCATTGACTTAGCGTTGTGGTTGAGTTAACCCAATCAGGTAGCCTACCAAATGAACACGAAAGAGCCTGATGAATTCAAACAACAAGTCATTGAGCTAATTGAAAAGGGGTACAATAGAGAGAGTATGAGCACAAATGCAGTCCTGGTTCTACTAGCTCCTAAAAACGATGACACATGGAGGATGTGCATTGATAGTAGGGCAATCAACAAGATCACCATAAAAAATCTATTTCCCATATCCCGATTGGATGATGCGTTGGATATGCTTACAGGGGAGAAATTTTTTCTAAAATAGACATACGAAGCGAATATCATCAGATTTGGTTCGGCCAGGGTGATGAGTGGAAGATTGCATTCAAGAAGCGGGAGGGTTTGTACAAACGTTGGTGATGCCATTTGGTCTCTCTAATGCACCAAGCACATTTATTATAGTGATGAACCAAGTGCGACGGCCCTACGTTGGAAAGCTTGTAGTGGTAAATTTTGATGACATCCTAATCTACAGTCCAGAAATACGCATCCAAATACATCATATACGGAGTGTGGACACTTTGAGACAGTAGTAGTTATGTACTAATCCAAAAAAAAAAAATAATAATGTATTTTTGGGACAGATCCGCTTCCTTGGCTATGTGGTGAGTGCATATGGTATTAATGTGGATCGGGAGAAGGTGTAGGCTTGCAAGAATGGCTCACGCCTAAGACAATTCATGATGAGCGGAGTTTCCTTGGATTGGCAACTGTTTATCACCGATTCGTTATGAACTTTAGTACATTAGTAGCTCCTTTGATGGATTGCTTAAAGAATGGACAAGTTGAAAAAAGCACCTACTTTAGCTTTGCCATACTTTGATAAGGTGTTCCAAGGAGATTGTGGCACGTCCCACATTGGCATCAGGGTAGTACTCAGCCAAGATGGCCGGCCCATAGCTTTTTATCATGATAAGCTAAGTAGTCCAAGGGTGTGATACTCTACATATGAGGCAGAGTTCTATGCGATTGTACATGCCCTCCGTCATTAGAGACACTACTTGGTGTAATGCAAGTTTGGATTGTTCTCCCATCATGAAGCGTTAATGCAAAATGGGGATCTTACGCCATTACCTATTCCTTGGGTACCATGGGTAGACGTGAGCATGGATTTCATATTGAGGTTGCCGCGTACACAGTGTGGTAACGATTCTATTTTTGTTACTATGGATCATTTTTCTAAAATGGCACACTTTGTTCCCTACAAGAAAACTAACGATGCAAACTACATTGCAAGGCTATCTTTTCAAGTAGTGAAGCTGCATGGGTTGCCAAAGAGTAATACTTTGAACCATGATAGCAAGCGTGTCAGTCTATTTCGGCGAACATTATGAAAATAATTGGGCACTCCTTTATGCTTTGTAGTGTCTATCATCCTCAAACCAATGGCGGGCTAAGGTAGTAAACTAGAGTTTGGGCAACTTGTTGCGCACATTGGTACAGGACAAGCCAAAGCAGTGAGACCTAACTTTGCCACATGTAGAGTTTGCATATAACTAGGCAAAGAATTGGACTACTCAGAGGAGCTAGTTTGAAGTGATCTATGGTGCTAACCCTTCAAACATGGTTGATCTTAAGCTGGTATCTAGCATAACTAAGGTACCTAAACATATTTGATGAATTGACGATGTAGATTTGACAGGTGCACGAACAAGTTAGCAAGCAACGCTAGTTACAAGCGAGCTTCAAATAGACGACATCAAAAGGTGTTCCCGAAGAGGGAGATCTAACATGGGTCTTTATACGGAAATAAAGATCTGCGGTGAACATGTACAATAAGTTTAAGCATAAAAAATTGGCCCATGCAAGATCTGGAAGCGGATTCACGACAACGCCTATCACATTGAACTAACACCAGGAATGAACACTTCTAATGTGTTCAATGTTGTTGATCTCACACCATATAGGGCAACGAACAACAGATCAGGCTCAAAGCCGAGTCCTACCCAACCTGAAGAGGTCGATGAGGACATCTGATGAATCGGGCTAATATACTTGCTTAGGAGTTTTCGGATGGATTAGAGTGTAGAAAGGGGCCCAAATATCTTCCATAATAGGCCAAATCCAAAGATCCATCAATGGACCACACATAGTGGCAACGTTGACACACTTTTGGGTCCATAAAATGGTCTTTTCGTGGCATGTACCCTGAGTAACAAATTTTATGTTACTTTTGGACAAATAATGGTGCATTTTACTTTGTTTATATCTTACTGAACTAGATATTGGTATTTTAATCCATTTTCCTTTAAATTAAGATTGAATGGTTGAGATTATATCATTTAGCCCCTAGTTTATGCTTGATTTGCAGCCCAGTTTAGTGTCAGAGCTTCTCTTTTGCTTTCTCCATTTTTTTAGTATAAAATAGTGGAAAGGGAATAGAATAGAGAAGAAGAAGAGAGAGAAGAGAAGAAAATGTAGAGAGAAGAGAATGGGCTGAAGTCAGGGGTTTCCTCCCCCCCCCCCCCCCCCCCCCCCCCCCGTTTATATTGTGAAATTTTCATATTTACAGAAATGCCATTATTAGCAAAAGAAAAATCCCCTCTACCTACTGGACCAAAATAACCTATCTAAGTGGGCCTATGTAGGCCCGAATTACATTCATTAACACTCCCCCTCAAGTTGGAGCATAGATAGTATCTATGCCAAGCTTTGTATGTGTGTCTGTAGCCTATGTGGAACGAAAAGCCTTAGTGAACACATCAACAAGTTGGTCCTGAGATCAAACATACAGAGTAAAGATTTCGCTACTAGAAACTTTCTCACGTATGAAGTGACAGTCGACTTCAATGTGTTTAGCTCTTTTGTGATAGACCGAATTGTTTGCTATGTGTGAAGCAACCTAATTGTCACAAAATAACTGCATGGGTAGGTGCACTGCAAATCCCATTTCTTGCAATAATTTCTTAATCCACATTAGCTCACAAGAGGCATTAGCCCTTGCTCTGTACTCTACTTTGGCACTCGATCGGGCCACCACATTGTGCTTATTGCTCTTCCATGTGGCTGAATTTCCTCCTACAAATGTACATTATCCGGTGGTGAATCATCTATTTGCTAAGGAACTTGCCTAGTCTACATCCGAATATCCTGTGACCAAAAGATGACCATTCTATTCATAAAAAAATTCCTTGACATGGTGCTCCTTTGTGGTAAGACAATTCGAATAGTCACTTCCATGTGAGATACTCTTGGAGAACTCATGAATTAGCTTGTCACGCTCACTGCATAGGATGTCTTATCGAATGATAGTTAAGTAAATAAGTATTCCAATCAAGCTTTTGTACCTCCTTGGATCCTCCACTGCATCTCATTGATCACTCACAAGCTTGTGATTATGATCCATTGGAATGTCAACTGGCGTAGTCCCAAGATGACTTGTTTCCATGAATAAATCAATAACATATTTCCATTGAGAAAGATTAACTCCTTTGAAATTGGCTACTTCTGCACCAAGTATCGAAGATGACCCAAATCTTTTGTGAGAAGATGTTGTTGAAGATACTTCTTTTGTTCTTCAATCTCCTTGTTGTCACTTCCAATAACAATAATACAATCCACATATACTACAAGCACAATGAGACCCGAGACACCTTTTCATACAAAAAAGAAATGATTAACATGAAAGCGAACAAAGCCATAGTTTAATACAATCTTGTTGAACTTGTCAAACCATGCACGTGGAAACTACTTTCACCCATAAATTGCCTTCCACAATTTACACATCAACAAATCCAAGAGATTGCTCCATATAAACTTCCTCTATAAGATCACCATGAAGGAAGGCATTTTTACGTCAAGTTGGAGGGGCTAGTCATGATTAACAACTACAAACAGTATTACGCAAATGGAATTCAACTTGGCCATAGAAGAGAAGCTTTCACTGTAATCAATATCGTTGATAAGTCAGCCACTCCCTCTATGGCTAGAGGAAAAGCTACCTCATTGATTCTAATCAGCCTACTTATTAGACAGTGGTTGATTGTAATCAATTTATGTAATAGTCTATTACATTGCGCGTATGGAACTTTTGTGCTCTTGTTGACGGTTCAAAGTCCGAATAAAGGAGGGTTGCATCAGGTTGGCAGCCAACGTCAAACTTATGCCATAACTTCCATCAAGAATCTCAACAATATGACATTCAAAACTCATGTTAAGGCACGTCATGGCCCCTGAACAAGTATCCCATAACAGTAACGGTGGCTGTAGCAGCCATCACTGTTACCGTTACAATACAGCCGCCTTTTTTTCATTTTTTCTTTTTTTTTTTTTTTTGCAAAAACTCTGTTTCGGCCCCATTATGGGACATTTTTTTCTACAATGGCCATTTCAGCCCCGTAACACATAATGGTTGCCACTGTTACTGTTACAGCTGACGGCTATTACATAACCGTTTTGGCATACCATTGCCTTAATTGATGCAGGACCGATGCATGAACTAAGTAGCATGTGAGATCAAATAACCGAATTAAGATATTTAACAAAAAACTCAAACATCGCTATATTAATCACAAATATCATGAAAATCAAAAGAAAATCAAGCATAATCCTGACCTAAGCTACCAACATCATAATACAAGATCATTAAATAAAAAAGAAACTAGGATCTAACGGATGTAGGGACATCCAATTAGCATAGGGTGAAAATTAGGGTTTGGGTAATTTGTGAAAGTAGAAATTTTGGAAATTTTAGGTTTAGGGTTAGGGTTTGGATTGTGGGTGGGTATGGGAAGGTTGGGTTTAGGATAAGTCGAAGATCTGTAATGGAGAGAATGAAGAACCTGAAGAAAATACCTAGATGGAGAAGAAAAGAGAAGATGGTGAGGGGATGGATGGAGACCTCGCACATCCGTTGATGACGATTAGCCTCGTACCAATCTTCCTTCTAAATCGCATGGAAGTATCTTCAAATTGCATGAAGATGGGAGAAGAAAGCAAGAGCTTTTCTCTTTTTTTATCACGAAATTCAATGGGGGAGAGGTCACACGCCCCCCTCTTTTTACAGATCTAAGAAGTTTCAAAATTTACAAAAATCCCCGTGTTGTGAATTTTAACGAAAATAGCCCTAGTCTAAATAAAATAAACTAAAACACTCATAATATGTCCAAATATAAAATAATCAAAAACTAAATCCTAAACTATGATAAAGTCTAAAACTGATGTGGACAATCAACGATCAATGGCCTGATCATGTGATCCATGCGATCCAATTGCCCGATCGTTGCGTCCCTCTGATCCAACGGTCTGGATCACTCCATAAAGCAGCCCATGTGCATCTTCCCAGTGTAGGGTCTTTCAGATGCTCGCACATGCACATGGGGTCTTCAGCATGATCACGGGTACTCGTCTAGCAACAGGGAAATCGGCGCGCGGCCCGCCTCCTCCTCTGATACGTACGTAAGGGTGTACGTGACGTGATGTCCTTATCACTAATATAGTGTAATGGCAAAACAAGGTCATATAGCCAACCCAATTAATTGGGATAAGACTTAGATGATGATGATTATGATGACGACAGCATTCCCCATAAACATAAAGAAAATACAACAAAATCTTCAAAGAAACATAAGTTATGAAATAGAGGAAATATCTAATAGCCCGGATCCTTAAAAGAGGTCATTATGAGGACTAGGCTCTCACCACCCTATCATTCATTGCATTTCTCCAATTATGGAAAAACCTTGCTCCCGTAACAATATGAAATTCCGCACCCACCATTGCCCAATCAATAATTGAAGAAAAACTTCTTTTAATCTCTACCTAAGAATTTTTATAGTTGAAAACCATCCCATTCCTGTCTTTCCACATGCACTACAAGATGGCATACGGCAACATCATCATCATCATCAAAGCCTTATACCAATTAATTGGAGCCGGCTACATGAATCTCGTTCCACCATTCCACTCCATCAAGGACCATAACTTCTATTAGACTGTTAGTCATCAAATCTTTTTTTTACTACCACCACCCACGTCCTTTTAGGCCCCCTCCTCATGCCCTTTTAGAGCCTTCAACTTGTACAAACTCCTTACCAATGCAGTTCTTAGTCTCCATTACCCATGACAAAACCATCCAAGTCTACTTTCCCGTACCTTATTACCTATAGGTACCACTCCTGAGTTCCCTCGAATGCCTTCATTTCTAATTATATACTTCCTCATCTTCCCACTCATCCATCTCAACATCCTCATTTGAGCTACACTCATGCTATGAACATGTTGTTCCTTAACTACCCAACATTTTGTCACATAAAGCATGGCTATTTCTATAGAAATTTCCCTTTCTAGTTTGACTGATACACAAGGATCACCTAAAACTACAGAAGCACATCCCTATTTCTTCCACCCAGTTCGAATTCTATGTGAAACATTATTCTCAATCTCTCCACTCATGAATTATCAACCCAAGATATTGAAAGTCGTCATTTTGGGCAACTTCTTGGTCAGCAATCTTAACTAATTCCTCATTTCCACTCCTAATGTACTATAATTGCACCCCATATACTCTGTCTTAGTCTATCTAATTTTAAATCCTTTATATTCTAAAGTAACCCTCCATAAATTAAACTTTGTAATTACGTCCTGTCTCGTCTTGTCAATCAAAATTATGCCATTTGCAAACAACATACACTATGGATATCTTCCTCCAAATGCCTCGATAAGTCGTCAATGACCAATGTGAAAGGTATGGGCTGAAAGCCAACCCTTAGGGCAAGCCTACACCCTACAGTAATTGGGAACTCACTTGTCTGTACACTAGTGTTCCTCACATTTGTTAGCTCCTTCATACACATCCTTAATCACGTCAACATATCCTCTTGAAACTCCTTTCTTTCCCAACACCCACCAAATTAACTCTTCAAGGTATCATAAGCTTTTTACAAGTCAATAAAGGGCATGTGGAGATACTCCTCTCCCTATATTTCTCCATCGATTGTCTAAGAAGGGAAATAGCTTCAATGGTAGACCTCCCTAATTCACTTGTCTCTACGCTAGTGTTCCTCACATTTGTTAGCTCCTTCATATACATCCTAAATCACGTCAACATTTCCTCTTGAAACTCCTTTCTTTCCCAACAACCACCAAATTAACTCTTCAAGGTATCATAAGCTTTCTATAAGTCAATAAAGGGCATGTGGAGATCCTCATCTCCTTGTATTTCTCTGTCGATTGTCTAAGAAGGAAAATAGCTTCAATGGTAGACCTCCCTAGCATGAAAGCAAACTAATTTTCTGATAAATTCATCTCATGCATTAGTCTTTGCACGATTACTCTCCCAAAGTTTCATGGTATGGCTCATAAGTTTAATCCCACCATGCTTAGTGCACAGAGTGTTAGTAGTAATAGCTTCAATGGTAGACCTCCCTAACATGAAAGCAATCTGATTTTCTGATAAATTCATCTCATGCATTAGTCTTTGCTCGATTACTCTCTCCCAACGTTTAATGATCTCGCTCATAAGTTTAATCCCACCATGCTTAGTGCTTTTTTAAAAAAATTATTGAAATAGTTGATAATATCGCCGACACCTGGAAAAATATCGTTGTTTGAGGGAAACATTGGAAAAACATGGGATAATTGATTTTATTTTTTTAGTGAAACTTCAGTAGATGCTAAACTACACATATTTATATATTTAGGAATCAAAAAATTACAAAAAGAACCATACATAATAAGTTTCAATTTAATAAAGCATGTGTTATCATAAAAAATCAGTGCAATAGTAACCAAAATGAGTTCATTTCATACTGATAATATCATTAGAAAATAAACAATCACTTAAAGTCGCTTTTAAATTTAAAAGAAGAAAAAAAGTCATACATCCAAGCATACATACATTCATACATGTCTCTCCATCCATACATACATACGCCAATACATCCATCCACACATACATAATACATTAACACATCCATCCATCAATCCATGCACACATACACTAATGCACCATCCATCCGTGCATACAAACATGCATACATCCATCCATACATGCATACACACATACATGATCCATCCATCGATTCATCCAACCATCCATCCATCCATACATCCAACCACCCAACCATTCATCCATACATACATGATCCATCCATGTATGCATACATGCATACACTAATACATCCATCCAACCATGCATGCATACACTAATACATGCATCCGTCCATTTATACAAACATGCATCCATGATCCAACCATACATGCACAACACATCCATCCATCCATCCCTAACCAATGTTATCAAAATCGTTATCGTATCGCAAATCGTATTGTAAATCGTAAGATTTTTTGTAATTTTATTTAAAATATGAAAAATATAAATAAATCGGAAATTTTAAAAACTTTAACACTATCATGACATGGTATTACCTAAAAATTAAATGATTCTTATCTTTCCTCTCTTTTCTTTTCTTTTCTTTTTCTTTTGTCTTCCAAGTACTTTTCCTTAAAAAACATACAAGGATCCTTTAATAATTTATGTTCTTATTACTTTTCCTAAATGTAGAATTGCATTGGAAAAGTGGCATTTGATTTCGTAGATCGACAAAAAAAGATACTTGGATTTCTAACTATCATTCCACAATACGAAAGTCAACATGATTGTAACAGTCCATAAAAACATTCTAGGTAAGTCATACAAACAGTCCATAAAAACATTCTAGGTAAGTCATACATCAATTCGGCGTTTCAACCAATTAAGAAGTAAGAAATCATAAATAAATAAATAAATAAAGCTCAAGGATTAAATCACTGAAGAGAATATATATCATTTAATCTCTTATAAAGAACAAAAGAAAATAATTTACCTTTTTTCTAAACGGTTCCTTTTTTTTGCTTAAAAGGTTTTCTCTAAATGATTCTTAAAGGCCAATTTAAGTTGAGTAAAGCTTAAAATAGAAGAAAACCAGTATAATTTGAATCGTAAATCGTAAGATTCAGATCATAAAATCGTAGGATTCATGTGAAAAGGGATTCAAATCATTTTGCTTGAGATTCGACTCAAATCGTAAATCGTGAATTGTAGGATTTTGACAGCATGGTCCATAACACATACATTCATCCATCCATCATGCACATATTCACACATACATATATCAAACATCCATCCATACATAGCATATATAATTACAAAATAAAATAAATGCTTAGTAGACACAAAAAAAGAAAAAAAAAATTCATACTTTTAAAGCTCCAAAAAATAATAATTTTTAATTAAAAATTGCAATACATCCCTCTTCAGCATTCATCCAAAAATAGAAAAAATGAATGTGTTTTTCATGAAACAGTATCATTGTTTTTTTAATAAATTAGTTTTTTATATTTTTAATTTTTAAATAAATTAAAAAATTCACAAAAAGAAGAGCAGTTGAAATACACTCTGCAACTATATCCCAAAAAAAAAAAAAAAAAAAAAAAAATCTAAAACAAACCAAAGTTCCTTCTTTTTGAATTTTTTCTGATTTTTCCAGTATTTAGTCACGTTTTTCCCTTTCTCAATTTTCCCCCCAAAATTAGGGATTTGATTCACAAAAACCAAAGAGTGATCAAAGTCCAACCCCTAATCAGATCACTAAAAAAATTTCAAAAAAATAAAAACAAATTTCTTATATTATTTTCCTTATTTTCGCGATATTTACGCACATTTCCCCCCTTCTCGATCCCCCCACCCCAAAACAAAAAAATAGGAATTTGATTCACAAAAATGGGAGAAGAGTGGTCAAAATCCACTCCCCAACCAAAACCCCAAAAAAATTCAAATAAAAATAAATTTTCTATTTCTTTTGGATTTTTTTCTTATTTTCATAGTATTTACATAGTTTCCCCCTTCACAATCTTCCCCCGATATGGAAGAGATTCGATCCACAAAGAATGAAGCTGAAGTGCAGAAATCTATTTTTTCTAGGATTTTTTTACATATTTATGCATGCACATTGTCGCTAGGAAGGGGGTCGCTTGTATCGGCAATATTATCATCGCTGCAAGCGATTTGGGAACCATTATACTAGTGATAAGAGCAATATTTTGGCAATAATTCGAAATATCAATAGTATACATGTCGAAACATCGCTGATATGTTACCAATATTTGCAAAAATGACAGCTTCCAACGGAATCGGTATCGCCTACCTGCCGATACCAATAATATCGATATTATCGACGAAATTCAAAAAACAGAGTGCACTGTTGTCTACTTTATTCTTATAAATAGGTACCAGAGTACTTTTCCTGCATCCGTCTACCATTTATTCGATCTTACAATCTTGTTCAACAACTTTGTCAACCAAAATAACCCAGTATTTCCCATACACTTCCAGCCTCTATTGGTATACCATCTGGTCCGAAGGCCTTTCCTATTCTCATATTTCTCAAAGCTTCTTTCACTTTCAAAATCCTAATCCTACAAAGTATGTAAGGTCTCCAAAGTTATTTGAGTTTATTGTTCCTTTTACAATTATACCTTCTTAGTGGTTGACATTTAACAAGTTCTGAAAATAGCTTCTCCACCTTTCATTATCCTCATTGTCCCTGACTAGTACCCTCTGGTCATCGCTCTCAACAAATCTAACATTATCTAAGTCCTTACCCTTCCTCTCTCTCATTTTTGCAAGTTTGAAGACATTTTTTCTCACCTTCTTCTCGTCCCTAATATATTGTAAAGATCATCAAAAGCCTTAAGATTAGCCTCAACTCCTTTCTTAGAAATCATTTTTAGCATTTCTTCTACGTAAAACACCTTTTGCTGAAAAGGAACACTTTCCTCCCCCGAGCACTCAAGAACAAGTACTTCACAGTCAGTTTTGAAAGCCACAGACAAGATATCCCCACACTAGATTGAGTACCTATGCCCAGTGTTTTAAATATCGATGATATCGGCCGATATATCCCACGATATTTATTGTATCCCACCTGTGCGATACGAAATGCACAAGTAGTGGGATATATCCCACATGTTCGATCTGGTGAGCAATTTTTATTTTTGATCCTTTTTTTTGTAAATCAGGTTAAATCAATGTCAAATTGTTACAAATCCATGTTTTTCATGTTTTGCATGAAAAATCATGGATTAGGAGCTTCGATTTTGAGATTTGGAGAAGGACTGAGTTGCGGAAAATTGGAAAAAATAAAAATTTTCCCAATTTCTAGCAAATTGGTTGCAGTCTGTCCAAACATAAAATCAAACATGTATGTAACCTAATTTAGTGATTCTTCTTTTGCTTTTGAATGTATTGCTTGTGTTTCCACTCGTCTTCTTACATTTATAAATTATATGAATAAACCTTGAATATGCTTGCATCAATTCAGTTAGACAACGCATATATTAGGACCCCATGCAAGGAAAACCTATTATGTGCACTTATTTTTTATAATGTTTTGGTTTGTAGTGCGCATTGATGTCTTTTTTAACAATCATTGAAATGTCATTGAAAAATTCGACCAATTTCCAATATTTCCTCATGTTTCCAACAACAACAATACATTACGCGATACAACCGATATATCCCATGTGATAGTGATAACCAATACATATCCATATCCCAACGGTGTGATATGTAACGCAATACCGATATTTCCAACACTGCCTATGCCTAGGTGGAGTACTGGGTGTAAAACAATAATAAATGAATGAGAAAGTTTGTCTACAGGCACAATAATTCATTTCAAGTTCACAAAGTGAGATAATGAGTCCACCTAGAATATTCCAATTGCCATATTGGGATTCCAAGCAAATGGCCCCCACCCGTCCATTATGGAGGGTAAGAATCTTGATGTCGCCATGATTGAGGACCAAGATCGCATAAAGAGTTGATCCAGAGCCAGATCATTCCCGCATGAAGATCGGATCCACTAGAGTGGGCGATAGATGCTATTAATTGTTATTTATATTTTGATAAACATGGGTTTGGTTAGGGTATACTTAATGGTTAGGTTAGCTTAGGGTTCGAGCAAACCTTCTCTTTAATAAGTTGTAACAAGGGTTCTTTTTTTTAATGTTGGACAATTGCTTTAAGAAAATATAGGAAAAATTCTGTTCTTTTACTAGAGAGTAGAGGGACATGGGGAAGCTCTATCATTCTCTTGCTTTGTTACAAATCGGTACATCCATTCATGTGTAGTTTGAATCAATTTTGTTTCCTTTCAAGATTCCTCTCCTAACTACTATGCGGACATTCATTCTCTAGATATCCCTATGTTAATCTCTGTGCATATTAAAAGAGGCAGAATCCCACTTAGAATGGGCAAAATGATTCCTACTTGCCATGAGTGTACAAGCATGAACCGTTGGTACATATTTTCCATTTAGCAACCAGAACCAACAATCTTTTACATGCGTCGATTTCACATGGTAAGGATACAGGTTTCAATTGTTTATTAGTAATTTTCACCAGAAACATAATTTCTAGCAATCAGAGCAATTTTGCGTAAGATTCATTTCATTTCCCTTTAATGCAAATTGCCTCGAGCTTGCATTGATTTTAATAATAAAGACAATTACGATGGTTGAACTAACCAATATCAATCCTCTTGAAAGGCAACTAGGATGGTTGAACTAAAAAATATCAATCCTCTTCATCCTTATACAGAAAATGTAAATAACATGTATAATGCAAGACTGTTAAATGTCACAACACTCAAGTAACACAACTAGTGAGCAGCTTGTTTTACCACATTGAGGGCACACACTCTCCATCCCAAGGCTATCATCAATTGATGGTGAGAACGGCCTCTTTTGAGGGATTTTCTTTCCAGACCCTATGACCTAACACAAGTTATGGCATGAAAAATGTCAAAAGAATAAGTAAAAGCATTGAATAGCAAAATAAAAATCTTGAGAATATAAAGTAGCAGCCAAACAACATAAACAACAGTTAGGATCATGACCAAGCTTGAAAGTATATGCATAATCAATTTGGCACTTACATAGTTAAACTAGAAGTAAGATTTTCAAAAAAAAAAAAAAAAAAAAAAATCCACAATGCTTAAATGGACAAGACCAGTTATTTATCAGTATTGCATAGAGCCAATATGAAATTGGGCTGGAGTTGGAAAAATCCCCAATATCTGTCAATATATTGCGATATATCAGAATGTATCGACAATATTTCGATGCACTGTGATATGTCATAAATATTGCACTTACAAATTCCACCTGTTAGATGAGCTGGTAGAGACAGTGTAGTGTGTGAGTGATCCAGGGTTCAATCCCTAGTAGTGTTACCATAAAAAAATAAAAAATAAAAAAATAAAAAATAAAAAATCGAAAATATCATCAGTACAAGCGATATGCATCGATGATATCTTAGTTGCAATTAGCTCCCTTGCAAAAAATTCAAAATCTCCAAAAATCCACACACGAAAAAACTATTCTTTAAAAAAAATTGCTGTGATTATCTTCCTAAAGAGATTTCAACAAATCCTTATCATTTGTTTGGGGACGGAAATCAAGATTGGAGAGCATCTGGTACATAAAACCAAATGTTGAGTTTTTGCTAATTTAAATCGATTTCCCTTGTTTAAATTTGCTTAGAATCTGGGGAATGAAGTTAGGAATCTATGATTTGCACGTTTTGCATGCTCAATCGTACATTTTGACCTTCGATTTTTTATTTTGGGGAACAAGGGTGAATTTGGGGAAAATCCAAAATTTTCCCTATTTTACCCATTTAACTTGCAATTAGAGTGTAGAAAAATCATGTAAGAGTGCTTGGAGGTTGATCAACATATTAACAAAACTTTTTTGGATTTTTGAAAAAGAATATTTTTCAAGTAAAATATCGAAAATAAATAAAAATATTTTTTTTGAATTACATCAACCAGATGTCATTTTTGCCTTATATTTGTATACTTATCAGTGTTTGTTGATCTTAACATTAGTCACACTCATTTATTTTCAAAAAAAAAAAATTATTTGATTTGAAATTTGTAAAAAATAATTTAAATTATATTTTTAAATAAATGCACCGTACGTTGTAGGACAAATTTTGTGCAAGTAATTAATACATTGAATCTGCTAATTGTATTCTAGAAATATCAGTGCCTTTTATATTTAATTGTAATTATTAATTTTCCATCACTCCTTAAAAAAGTTAATTTAAAAATTGTGAAAATATTTGATGTGATATTATAAATGATATGAACTTATTTATAAATTATATACACAAATGTTGGATGTAACTGCATCACTTTTGTTAGACTGCATAGTTTAGGACGCTATACAAAGGAAACTTATTATGTGTACTTGTTTTTTGTAATCTTTTAAGTGTGTAATAATATCTTTTTTAATATCCCCGGAAGTTTCATTGAAAATTCAATCTATTTCCAAATGTTTCCCAAAAACAGATATACTTTGTGAAACATGGATAGTTCCCATGCAATAACGATATGTGTTTGTATCCCCAAAGGTGCGAATCGTGTGATACATGCGTCGATATTGATGTTTAAATCACTAGACAAGATATAAATGGAATACGATGTAAAAGAAAAAGAAAAAAAAAATGTTTTTTCCTTCCTGAAGATTGAATTTATTGAAGGGGGCCAAAGGCAATCCTAAAAAAACAAAACAAAAACCAGAGACAAAAAAAACTATACAGCTCAAACTGACCAAACTAAAAAAGCTACAAAACTAAGACAAGAAACAAAACCTATAACTATACAACTGGAAACAGGATCTTCCCAAGAGAAAGGAAAGGGAGCGAAAGCACAGCTAGTCCAACGGATGGGATGGTGCCAAATTGTCATCGAGATTGAGGTTGGAGGCCCAATCAATGATTGTCCCAAACAATTAACCCCAACACAATGGAGACTGAAGTTGAAAGGTTGCAGAAGGTCCAGTTGTTCTTTCCTTCCGCATCTCCCAGAGAAAAGCTGTAACATCCCGGATTTTTGCCAACCTGGGATTAGACGTCCTTAGGCATTGGGTCGATCCTAAGACCTTACCAACTTGTCAAAACTAAACCCCACAGTCTAAAATCGCTTCTGAACCCATTTCCTTCACAAATCCCACCCTTCTCTACCTTGTGCTTTCAATTTTCAAAGCACTTTCGCCCTAGACACTATCTTAAACTAGCTAAGTAGTAAAACTTGGATCACTTTATCTACAAACTGCAAAGGCCTAAGTACCATCTCAACCAGAAAACAATTAGGATTAAATCCTTTAGAAATTTAACAAAGTTAACTAAGTGCAAAACTCGATTAGCCATGAAATCCGTTGGGATCGCTTTAAATACGATCTGCAAGACCCAAAACTTGCAAAATCAGTGACTCTAGGTTTCCCTAAAGTTTAGAACCAAACTCATTTCCCGTCTGCTCTCGGGAATGAAACGAAACTTCGTATTAAGTCTAGACCGCACATCGGGAGTCCGATTAACACGAAGCTAAGGAACTAGGACCGCCTCACTGGGCTTGGCAATCATCTCAAAAATCAGATGATTCCGATGTCCCACGGCCATTTATTTCGATCCAGAGCGAGGGAGTGTGAAAAACACTATTCCTTTGAAATTAAAATATCTGGAATAGTGATCTGGCACCTTTCGCTTGCGCATCAGTATTAAGCAACCAGACCGTCAGAATCAGACCAAATTACACCCTCGGATCAGGAAAAATTTCAGGAACATTTACATGTACTTGGAATTTCGGATCGTGGCCCACTGACCGTTGAACTGAAAGTGGCCCGCCACGTGCGATCTGGGAATCCGATCGAGTCGAAACCGTAATCCCTCATAGATCCATGTGTGGTGAGCTTAAGTCTGACGTTTGGCTCAAGGAGGGCCACCAGAACCTCTCTTTTGAGCTGGAAAAGTGACGAAATACCTATATTAGCAGTAACCTTTGAACAGGAGTCTATTTCGGTGAGTTTTGAGGCTATATAAGGACCTTAAACCCTCTCTCATGGCAGCCATACGATTTGGATTTGAGAGAGGGAAAAGAGAGAGAAAGTGAGGGAGAAGTGGGAGAATCTCCCTGCCGTCGTTCCCTGCCACCACACGGGCTGCACCATCCATTTCTCATCGCTTTCCCGGCGATTCCAGCCCCGTTTCTAGGTAAGAAACCCTAACCCTAATCTGATTTGGGGCTTGGGTGGTTGTAGGTTATGAGATAGCTAACCTATTTCGTTCTCTAGGTTGCCAAACTGCCGAATACGGAAGCTTAGCAAACCTATCAACTCCGTTACGATTCTACGACAAAAGGTGAGGACTTTAAGTGTATAAGTTACATTTTTCAACGCTTTCAATGTCAGATAATGATAGATTCATGATCTACATGTAAATGCACATGTACAAAGTGCTTTCCGTTTCCTGTTTCGATTAACGTTGTAGAATATGGAATTTCACATACTCTAGATATACGTAGAAATACCGTATACGTATTTTTTTTGGAGAAGTGTTTGACATGTTTATTTAATGTATGATTATACTACATATGGATAAAATACTAGTTTGGCGAAAGGAATCGCCGTAATACATGTTCACTTGTAAATGCTACGTATGTTGAAATTGCGTATTCTAGAAATACTGTATACGTATAAATTTTGGAGATGTATGTATCATGATTATTGCTGTGCTGTAGTAATATATTATACATGGATAAAATACTCGCTTGACTAAAGGATAACCCTAATACATGTTTTGCTAACATGCACCATGTATGTTGTAATAGTGTATTCTAAGTGTTTGTGAAAATGACTGAATGAGTATTGAATTCTCATTCGTGCTTGCCATGACTAATTGTCATGGATTCATGATGGTTGTATTGGCGATACCCCCTTTGACAAAAGGATTTGCCCTAAATCACGCCACGGCCAATATACACTATATACGCTAAAATGTGTGGCCCAAGTGTTTGTGGAAATGGCTGAATGAATATGGAACTTGGATTCCTGCTTGCCATGACTATCCGTCGTGGGTGTACGCGTGTTATGGTTGGGGCAACTCCCTAGTGAAAGGATTTGGCCTAATGCCTATGTGATCGACATATGTCATGTATGTTGAGGTATGTTTGCTTAAGTGTTTCATGAAATGTCTGAATGTGTAGTAGTTAGCAAATTGTAATATATAAGGGTGTTGAGATATGATTCTCAACCTCTTTTCACTATGTGTATGATCTCCTTTGATAGTTGTGTGATTAGGATTTGAACATGTACAAACTCATGCTTGTGTTGTGATTCATAACATGCTCAACTGTTTTATGATTTTAACTATGTAATGCATATGTTTAAATTTATATTTATGATGTATGATCCGTCATGGGTGATGGGGGAGCGGAGCAACGAGTGCGTGCAACAGCCCTGGCAGCCCTAAACGGATAATACCAGACTGATTGTATGATTTGAATCCTGATCCCTTACTGCTTTATATCTCTGTAATTGATTGTGTTTGGGGCTATGATTATAGTCCAGGCAATCGGTAACGAGATTGAACTCGTGGCTGAGATTCATTTGCCACGTGGGATGTGTTCGACGAACTCGAGTCGTCCGTTGCCTGTCGGCAGTGGCTAGGCCACACGAAGTTGTTTATGCACTTCATGTCGTGCAGCTCAACGGGCGATCGCGCTAGTCGAGCTCATCAAGTAACCCGATCTGCCTTATGCATGTTCACCCTGTTTGGTCGCTACTGCTTGAACCTAGGGTACCAAACTTACCAGTGGCGATCCCCGTTTAACCATGGTACCTAGATCCGCTAAGGTCGCATGAGCCGGGCATGGTGGTATGGGACACCGTGGTCGAGCTGTCGGCCTACGCTGGGGCCATGTGCCTCCCCGTAGTGACCATTGCGCAATCAACTCGTGAGCCGAATATGGTGGTATGGGACACTGTATTCGAGCTGTCGATACTTCGGCGAGAGCCGAGTACGGTGAGATCTGTGCTCGTGCTGACGGGCGACGAGTCCTCCGTAGTATCATCGAGTACACTCCAAGGGTCTGTGATTGGCCACGAGTCTTTCACAGCAACTAGAGTGTGAGTTGAGCCGAGTACGGTGAGACCTGTACTTGAGCTGACGGCTAGTGATTGAGCCGAGTACGGTGAGACCTGTACTCGAGCTGACGGCCAGCAATTGAGCCGCATACGGTGAGATCTGTATCCGCGCTGACGGGTGATGAGCCCTTTGCGATGCCTTCACTACGCTTCTCAAACCATAATATCGTATGAGATTATCTAGGATTGACGACCCTAGAATGGATCATGTTTGGGAATGATACAAGGGAGGTACCTTAGTTTCCCAATACTGCTGTTTGAAATGGACTAATAAAAACTTGGTAATCATGAGCATCATCGCACCGCGTGTGCTTTGTAGATGTGGCGCACTGAGGGAGTAAGCATTCGCGAACGTAAGATGATGTCGCTTGAGGGTGGTTTGGCAAGGGCATACAGCATCATGTCATATCATTTTTGCACTTAACAAGAGTAGTTAGAAATGCTTGATTTGTACTGCTTTATCATTACTGCTTGATTGATTTGATAACATGTTAACTTATGCTTTACTGTTCCACTGAGTTGATCACTCACTCCCACGTTACGGGACGGTGTTCCGAACACCCACCAGATTTGTTGAGTTTCAGGTGATGGCGATGCTTATGAAGCAGAGCCGGACTTCTATGATGTGGAGGAGGAGTTCTCCTATCTGTATCTCTCTGGCAGGTCAATGAAGACCTGATATTGTATTGACGGGGCTATGGTACATGGGATAGGAGGCATTACGCTTCCTCACATTTGGTACATTTTAGAACTGCACTTATATTTATTTAACCTGGTAATGTTATCACACTCTGGAGACTCATCATAAGTTTTATATTTTATCTATCTATCACAGTCTTCCGCTCGCAAACTTAACTGTCTCTGGAGTATGATATGCTGTTTTGGCTTAATCTCACTCATGTTCAATGCACGAATACAGTCAACATTCAATCATCATTCATTTTTGC
Organism: Magnolia officinalis; assembly: GCA_021015155.1. Classification (NCBI taxonomy): domain Eukaryota; kingdom Viridiplantae; phylum Streptophyta; class Magnoliopsida; order Magnoliales; family Magnoliaceae; genus Magnolia; species Magnolia officinalis. Next base: position 89,756,091 of record JAJHSJ010000004.1, read on the forward strand.
ATAAGTGATGTTCTGGAACTCGGGTGTTGAGTTTATGCTCGACCCCCGATTTTCAGGGCGTTACAAGATGGTATCAGAGCATGATTTGATTAAACTGGACCTGGGTTATGGTCACACTACGCACTCTGACGCACTCTGACTTAGGAGGGAGCGACGAAACATAGAAACTGACTTAGGATTTTCTAAATTCGCCGAACGGCGAAACCAACCGAAATCGACCGTTGAGATTGGGCCGTACACACCCATGATCAAGCGAAACAATCCCGAATCACTTCTAGGCCATCAGTCGACGGGTGTGAGTCATTCCTTAGAGACGAATGTCCTTAGATTGTGGGTCAACTACAACACCAAAGCCTCTACCAATAATTTTGATCTCCACCCATTTTCGATTTTCTCCAAAAACCCATCCCTACAACCTCCAAATCTTCCATTTTTCTTCCATATCTCATCCATCCCAACCTTCCACAACAGCCCTAGCTTCTCCCTTTCCCCATTTTCTCAAGTTGGAGCTCTCATATCCCTCCTTGGAGAACCAAACCTCCAGCCTTTTTTTCTCTCTCCATCACTTTTCATTCGCTTTTCCATGGCTCTACCCGAACATGTACGGCCATTCTCTTGGATGTCTAATCATCCATACTGCTGCCTCGTAGTTCGCATGGGCTACTGTCTTAGGGTGCTTATGATTTCATGTTGATGATTGTAGTTGTTGGTAGAATCTTTTAGATGTTGAGGACGTTTAGGGCCCGTTCGGCCAAATTGCATTAAGTGCGATTCGGTGGATGGAATTGTAAAAGTAATAATAATATATGGGTAAGGTATGGTCCCTAGATTGAGTGTATCCCATGGTTTCCGATACTAGGTTTGAAATGTATGCAATAAAGAGTATACCCTAGGTTGTTCCTCTTACACTTAGGAGTTCCGATTCCTGGGATTGGAAATCCCATCTCACACTTTCCAACACATGGCTCATTTTCCAAAGCCTATAAAATTAATTTTATCCCACCCACCACCTACCAACCATGTCACTCCCAATCCCGAGGTAGAACTAGTAATGCGGTCCCATTCAATACAACTTAAGACCACTGGCCTAATAGTGTTGAAGTGATAAAGTCCCTTGATATACATTAACCCACCACACTCTGATAGCTTAAGCTTTTAGAGTAAATGGTTGTTTGACAAATATGGCCCATAGAGTTGCCTGGACCTAGAGCAGTGCTTTGACAGACCTGACGATATAGGCAATCCAACCAGAAACCCCTCAGTTGGTTTGAGCATATGTGAAATGCTCGGGCGTAGTTAAATTCAACTACAGGCAACTCAATTCCAATTAGACAACTTTAACCCTAAGTAATAAAACCCTTCCTTGTATTGGGAATGAAGTGACATCATCTAGCATAGAGGCATAGACTTTAAATCACAACTAGTGGATTACCGCTACGCATACGTTGAGCCTAGGCTGCTGACTAGACTAAGAAATATAAACGACTAACAATACTAAGATAATTGAGTGATGGACGTAGTTAGTTGGCTTGAATAGGTTGGAACGAGACCCCGTTCCTTTGTTGAATCCTCTCGATACCCATAGGTATCAATGCCATCGTACACATCGTCGATGAAGGCAGACCAATGTATTTCCCATTTCATGTCAAGGATAGGTTATAAATTACACCTTGTTCCGACATACGGATCAGGGCATAGCTCTTGAGCCTCGAGGGTGAAAATAAATTTTTAAGGGGGGTAGAACATTATGAGCCCAATCTAGTTAGGTCACCTGATATGCCTCTTTGATCTGGGTGGCGCAGCGGAAACGCGGTGGACCCTACCCCACTGGCCCAGGATCGAAACGGTGCTCGTTGAGTACGAGCATTATAGAAGCCCTAGCAAGTTCTACTATAAGGAACCGTTTTAGGATGATCTAGTACGATTTGATTCACCATTTCCTTGGACATAGATAATAATGAAGACTCTCTTAGACTAGACCTAAAGGGCAACCTTAGAATAAACAATTTGACCTTCCTATGATGGACATTCCCTACGTTTCCAGAGTGATCGGACTACGGAGTTACTGAAATATACAACTGCGAAACATTCGCGGCTTGACCCAATTCTCAATCCTGGACGACTACCAATGGACTCACTGCTTGACCGAGCAGAAGACCAGGATCCACCACGATTCGGAAGTGATACGATGAGCTTTCTACCCTGGCCCGGTAGATGATCGATGTATCAGGATTAAGCCCACCATAAACGTCTCTCCGTGTTGGTCAAACAATGAGAACAGCTATCTTACTCTAGATAATTGGGATTTGTCGTCGAGACTCCAAATAAGTAAATAAATAAATGGTAGCAAACCATCAGGGTAAGAGAAATGGGTAAAAGAATTAAGTTTTAAGGGGGGTAGACTAAAATGACCCAACTGGTATATACCCTACCACGCGTAGAAACTTGGAATCAATAAGTCTTAGGCGAATGGAATAATAGAAATCTTCCTTATTACCCTTAGCCAATTTCGGGGACGAAATTTTGTTTTAAGGGGGGTAGATTGTAACATCCCGGATTTTTGCCAACCTGGGATTAGACGTCCTTAGGCATTGGGTCGATCCTAAGACCTTACCAACTTGTCAAAACTAAACCACAGTCTAAAATCGCTTCTGAACCCATTTCCTTCACAAATCCCACCCTTCTCTACCTTGTGCTTTCAATTTTCAAAGCACTTTCGCCCTAGACACTATCTTAAACTAGCTAAGTAGTAAAACTTGGATCACTTTATCTACAAACTGCAAAGGCCTAAGTACCATCTCAACCAGAAAACAATTAGGATTAAATCCTTTAGAAATTTAACAAAGTTAACTAAGTGCAAAACTCGATTAGCCATGAAATCCGTTGGGATCGCTTTAAATACGATCTGCAAGACCCAAAACTTGCAAAATCAGTGACTCTAGGTTTCCCTAAAGTTTAGAACCAAACTCATTTCCCGTCTGCTCTCGGGAATGAAACGAAACTTCGTATTAAGTCTAGACCGCACATCGGGAGTCCGATTAACACGAAGCTAAGGAACTAGGACCGCCTCACTGGGCTTGGCAATCATCTCAAAAATCAGATGATTCCGATGTCCCACGGCCATTTATTTCGATCCAGAGCGAGGGAGTGTGAAAAACACTATTCCCTTTGAAATTAAAATATCTGGAATAGTGATCTGGCACCTTTCGCTTGCGCATCAGTATTAAGCAACCAGACCGTCAGAATCAGACCAAATTACACCCTCGGATCAGGAAAAATTTCAGGAACATTTACATGTACTTGGAATTTCGGATCGTGGCCCACTGACCGTTGAACTGAAAGTGGCCCGCCACGTGCGATCTGGGAATCCGATCGAGTCGAAACCGTAATCCCTCATAGATCCATGTGTGGTGAGCTTAAGTCTGACGTTTGGCTCAAGGAGGGCCACCAGAACCTCTCTTTTGAGCTGGAAAAGTGACGAAATACCTATATTAGCAGTAACCTTTGAACAGGAGTCTATTTCGGTGAGTTTTGAGGCTATATAAGGACCTTAAACCCTCTCTCATGGCAGCCATACGAATTTGGATTTGAGAGAGGGAAAAGAGAGAGAAAGTGAGGGAGAAGGGGAGAATCTCCCTGCCGTCGTTCCCTGCCACCACACGGGCTGCACCATCCATTTCTCATCGCTTTCCCGGCGATTCCAGCCCCGTTTCTAGGTAAGAAACCCTAACCCTAATCTGATTTGGGGCTTGGGTGGTGTTGTAGGTTATGAGATAGCTAACCTATTTCGTTCTCTAGGTTGCCAAACTGCCGAATACGGAAGCTTAGCAAACCTATCAACTCCGTTACGATTCTACGACAAAAGGTGAGGACTTTAAGTGTATAAGTTACATTTTTCAACGCTTTCAATGTCAGATAATGATAGATTCATGATCTACATGTAAATGTAAATGCACATGTACAAAGTGCTTTCCGTTTCCTGTTTCGATTAACGTTGTAGAATATGGAATTTCACATACTCTAGATATACGTAGAAATACCGTATACGTTTTTTTTTGGAGAAGTGTTTGACATGTTTATTTAATGTATGATTATACTACATATGGATAAAATACTAGTTTGGCGAAAGGAATCGCCGTAATACATGTTCACTTGTAAATGCTACGTATGTTGAAATTGCGTATTCTAGAAATACTGTATACGTATAAATTTTGGAGATGTATGTATCATGATTATTTGCTGTAGTAATATATTATACATGGATAAAATACTCGCTTGACTAAAGGATAACCCTAATACATGTTTTGCTAACATGCACCATGTATGTTGTAATAGTGTATTCTAAGTGTTTGTGAAAATGACTGAATGAGTATTGAATTCTCATTCGTGCTTGCCATGACTAATTGTCATGGATTCATGATGGTTGTATTGGCGATACCCCCTTTGACAAAAGGATTTGCCCTAAATCACGCCACGGCCAATATACACTATATACGCTAAAATGTGTGGCCCAAGTGTTTGTGGATGGCTGAATGAATATGGAACTTGGATTCCTGCTTGCCATGACTATCCGTCGTGGGTGTACGCGTGTTATGGTTGGGGCAACTCCCTAGTGAAAGGATTTGGCCTAATGCCTATGTGATCGACATATGTCATGTATGTTGAGGTATGTTTGCTTAAGTGTTTCATGAAATGTCTGAATGTGTAGTAGTTAGCAAATTGTAATATATAAGGGTGTTGAGATATGATTCTCAACCTCTTTTCACTATGTGTATGATCTCCTTTGATAGTTGTGTGATTAGGATTTGAACATGTACAAACTCATGCTTGTGTTGTGATTCATAACATGCTCAACTGTTTTATGATTTTAACTATGTAATGCATATGTTTAAATTTATATTTATGATGTATGATCCGTCATGGGTGATGGGGGAGCGGAGCAACGAGTGCGTGCAACAGCCCTGGCAGCCCTAAACGGATAATACCAGACTGATTGTATGATTTGAATCCTGATCCCTTACTGCTTTATATCTCTGTAATTGATTGTGTTTGGGGCTATGATTATAGTCCAGGCAATCGGTAACGAGATTGAACTCGTGGCTGAGATTCATTTGCCACGTGGGATGTGTTCGACGAACTCGAGTCGTCCGTTGCCTGTCGGCAGTGGCTAGGCCACACGAAGTTGTTTATGCACTTCATGTCGTGCAGCTCAACGGGCGATCGCGCTAGTCGAGCTCATCAAGTAACCCGATCTGCCTTATGCATGTTCACCCTGTTTGGTCGCTACTGCTTGAACCTAGGGTACCAAACTTACCAGTGGCGATCCCCGTTTAACCATGGTACCTAGATCCGCTAAGTCGCATGAGCCGGGCATGGTGGTATGGGACACCGTGGTCGAGCTGTCGGCCTACGCTGGGGCCATGTGCCTCCCCGTAGTGACCATTGCGCAATCAACTCGTGAGCCGAATATGGTGGTATGGGACACTGTATTCGAGCTGTCGATACTTCGGCGAGAGCCGAGTACGGTGAGATCTGTGCTCGTGCTGACGGGCGACGAGTCCTCCGTAGTATCATCGAGTACACTCCAAGGGTCTGTGATTGGCCACGAGTCTTTCACAGCAACTAGAGTGTGAGTTGAGCCGAGTACGGTGAGACCTGTACTTGAGCTGACGGCTAGTGATTGAGCCGAGTACGGTGAGACCTGTACTCGAGCTGACGGCCAGCAATTGAGCCGCATACGGTGAGATCTGTATCCGCGCTGACGGGTGATGAGCCCTTTGCGATGCCTTCACTACGCTTCTCAAACCATAATATCGTATGAGATTATCTAGGATTGACGACCCTAGAATGGATCATGTTTGGGAATGATACAAGGGAGGTACCTTAGTTTCCCAATACTGCTGTTTGAAATGGACTAATAAAAACTTGGTAATCATGAGCATCATCGCACCGCGTGTGCTTTGTAGATGTGGCGCACTGAGGGAGTAAGCATTCGCGAACGTAAGATGATGTCGCTTGAGGGTGGTTTGGCAAGGGCATACAGCATCATGTCATATCATTTTTGCACTTAACAAGAGTAGTTAGAAATGCTTGATTTGTACTGCTTTATCATTACTGCTTGATTGATTTGATAACATGTTAACTTATGCTTTACTGTTCCACTGAGTTGATCACTCACTCCCACGTTACGGGACGGTGTTCCGAACACCCACCAGATTTGTTGAGTTTCAGGTGATGGCGATGCTTATGAAGCAGAGCCGGACTTCTATGATGTGGAGGAGGAGTTCTCCTATCTGTATCTCTCTGGCAGGTCAATGAAGACCTGATATTGTATTGACGGGGCTATGGTACATGGGATAGGAGGCATTACGCTTCCTCACATTTGGTACATTTTAGAACTGCACTTATATTTATTTAACCTGGTAATGTTATCACACTCTGGAGACTCATCATAAGTTTTATATTTTATCTATCTATCACAGTCTTCCGCTCGCAAACTTAACTGTCTCTGGAGTATGATATGCTGTTTTGGCTTAATCTCACTCATGTTCAATGCACGAATACAGTCAACATTCAATCATCATTCATTTTGTTGCATAAGTGATGTTCTGGAACTCGGGTGTTGAGTTTATGCTCGACCCCCGATTTTCAGGGCGTTACAAAAGCTAAGACTCCAAAACGCCATATAGCTTTGAAGTCTTTGCCCCTACTAGCACCGTGCCAGGAGAATAGAAAGTCCGAAACAGAACTAGGTATAACCCAGACAATGTTGAATTTGGTGAGGATGGAAGACCAGATTGTTGAAGCGAAGGGGCAATGGAAGAATAAATGGCAGATGGATTCCTCGTTGCCCATGCAAAGGATACAAAAATTAGGCAAGATCATGCCCATGTCGTAGATTGTTCAGCGTGAGAGATCTCCCACTAGCTAGGAGCCAAGTGAAAGTTGCCGCTTTCGGCAAGCTGCCATAGGACCAGAAGAAGGACAGAAACCTGATTTGATCTGAAGGCCTCCCGCGACCAATTCAGACAGTCCGTTAGGTCCAAAATACATTTCATGGTGACCTGATTAAAATAATTTTTAGAAGCATAAGCACCATGATTGGCCCCTACAAATATATGGATCAAATTCTTGACTGGACCTACTTTTAAATATATGATCTTGACCGTCCATAATTATGATGTTGATCAATTGGGAATCAGAATGAACTGAACAAAAAGGAACGTAGCTTTTATAAAAAGGGAACTGGAATGAATCAGAATAATCAAGAGATGAGACACAGCAAGGTTGATATTCAACTCAGACATCCCATGGCTAATTTTTGGCACTTGGATTTTATCATTCCCAGCTATGCATGCAGGAAGAAAGCATATTAAATATCTAAAGAAGTGTTTGCAATGCTAAATTTGAACCTAAAATCATAATAATCACCTCTTCAATGTTATGCAAAAAATGGTTTCTTCCCACAGAATGTACAATTGCTCGACATTGCGGACAGAGAACGCCTTTTTGTTGCTTTTGTGACCTTCTTAACCACTCTGAAAAGCACCCATTGCTGGAAAGAACAGGAATACAATTTGTCTTACATGCAACAGATCACAATAGAATAGCTTCATAAGAAACCAATCTACAGCTACAGACAAGTACCAGAAGTTGTGGAGACAAGGGGCGACAGTTACAACATCGTGCCATATGTTCAAGCAGATGCTGCATTTTGCATGCTCAGAATCTAAAGATATCTAGCAAAGCATCACAAAATTATGAAATAATCAGCTACTTCATCCCATGAAGGTACAAATGGAAGATTATCCAAAAGATATTTAAGACTTCACCTTGACATGATTGTTGCATTGTTTCAGAGTAGGCATTACTTTGAAACTAAAACTCAAGTACCCTAGAGAAAAAAATAAAAAATAAAAACCATAGTTAGTGTTTTCATGACCGTTGCATTAAGCATCCCAGCCGAAAGCAGATATGGTGGCTTTTCATATTAAAATAATCGTCTAGAGCAATTACACCTTGATATAAGTATCTAAACGAAGACAATTGTAAAAGAAAACTTATTCAGAAGCAATAACTAGATACCAGAGCCAATTATCACAAAACCTCTCTTCTTTGACTCAAATATTGAATAGAAGCACATAAAATAGAGGTTGAGTACATAAACAAAGACTGTCACATAGATCAGTATAATGGCAGTAGCAAAGTCAGATAATGAGAGGATGGTAAATCAGACAAGCAAAATTTTCAGGCCTAATGTTTCCACAACTAAATACCACTTGAAAATATTGCAGATAAATAAAGATATGAACTACATAATTGTTTCTGTGATCTCTAAGCATTTGTTAGTTAAACCTTCTGGAATACAGCCAGTTGATGTCCTAAAACAGTCATCAAGGATACAGCCCAATAGAAGGGGAGGTGAGTCTGGAAGTTCGTCGCTTCTGGAAAGGAAATTGTAGTACATGACTGAAACCATAAATTCGGGAAACTGTTTTAAACATATGAAGAGAAAGGGGAATTCAATGTCTTCCTGGATGATCAAGGGATAGTAATCTAAAACTGAAGTTTCTCTGGAATAATGGAATAGAAAAGTAATCAAAGAGTATGTAAATAGTTTAGGGATCACACAAAAACCATCACTAAGTGGAGTCTCACAACCATTTCATTGTTCAGTATGTGTACTTTTTTGTTTTTTTATCAGTTCGCTCACACAAACACCAGTCACATGGAGTCTCACCACCCTTTCATTTTCCCACGTGTATAGTTTTTTTAACAGTTCGCTCAAAGAGAAGGGAGTGGGGACACCCAACCCTTATTGATTCTCTCCCATTCTCTTCTCTCTTCTTTCCTTCATCTTCTCTCTTTCTTCCCTTTTTCCTTACAGAAAACTACACATATTCAGACAAACTGAAAACTCTATGGCCTTATGGCTTCCATTTTCCTAGTTGATCAAAAATCAATTACTATTCATTGATTTCCTACTGCATATAAAGCAACTCATACTTTCCCCACAACAACCAATGGGGGGTTGACAACTAAGGCTATCTGAACCAACTCAAAAACTCAAAGACAGAACTAAGTATAATCTGGTTGGTCACTAATAACATGTAGGATCCAGATCCACATAAAGGCCTCTTAAGAGTAGTCGTATAGCCCAATTGTAATTCCTATTTACTGGGAACTTTTCCTCTTTTAGTTGCTACTGTAGCTGATTGACTAATACAACAACAGGTCCCAATCGTTCTTCCCTCTTTCTTTCCTCAGCCCTAGACATCCTCTTTTAGTTGCTACCGTAGCCGATTGACTAATACAACAACAAGTCCCAATCGTTCTTCCCTCTTTCTTTACTCAGCCCTAGACAAATACACAAAGATCTTCTTCTTCTTCCCACCCAACTCAAGAATGTTGAGAGGGAAAGAGAGAGAGAGACTCAAGAATGTTGAGAGAGAGATCTTTGTCACCTGACCCAAGAATGTTTAGAGAGAGCAACTGAAGGCTATAGAAAGAGAGATTTTCCTTCAATCCAACCAACTCGAAGAATGTTGTGAGAGTGAGAGAGAGGTTTCCTCTTCTTCTTCTCACCTGACCCAAGACTGTTGAGAGAGAGAGAGAGAGAGCAACTCAAGATTGTTGAGTGAGAATTCCTCTCAGCCAATTGCATTCTCAACCGGAAGGAGCAAGTCCTTCGGACCAAGGTTGTCAAATTAGTGAAGGCGCAATAGGGGCATCATAACGAGGACGAAGCATCCTAAGAGCGTGAGGCTGATATCCACAAGCGATACCCTCACTTGTTGATGTAGGACATGAAATTCAAGTATGATGTGCAAGATTTTTCAGGCATTAGATCACACTAGTTCAGAAACAATTACACAAAATTCCACATCCCACACAAAAGTTTTAACATTCAATCAAGGGGAATCTTATGTGGATCCAAACCTACACATGCTAGGGCCGGATCAACAAAACTATAGACCAAACAAGAATCAAATGAGGTTAAATTCATCCACACATGCACAGAAATAATTCCTTCATTCCAAGGGATTCAGAAATTTCAATTTGGGGAACCCTAAGGTTGAAGAAAGGGCATAAAATTGGGGATTTGAGTAATTTAGGGTTAGGTTTACGAATTTTAGGTGAAAGAGGAGTGAAAGAGAGGAGAGAGATGAACCAGAAAAGTACCACACGTGTAGACAGCAACAATGGCCCAGACACACGTGCGTGTGATCCAGGCCGCACGTGTATGAGGCACACTATTCAGAAAAAGTCCACCTTGGCCCTGGTCAGCCAGGAATGGACTCCAAAACCACCAAATCTCAGCTCGATCCGATGCACGGTCTGTGCATGGTGCTCCGCCGAAGTTTCAGCCCTCCTGCAGGGCCAGATTCTGGAAATCTGTTGTAGAGAGAAAAACGGCTGCAATAGAGGATGGATTTGAAGCGCAAATGATTGTATAAGAAGAGAAATATGAATGGAAGAAGGTGGGGGCAAATCAGGATAGGTGTGGCTTCGCACCACCGTAGTCAGCCCTTCAAGGAAAGGAGGGTTTCGCACCCAATTGAATCTCCACAACTCAGAAATTTAGAGGAGAAGAAAAACGCAGCAATTTTATTAATCTTTATTGAGAAAAAAAGACTAGAAGGGGTGCCTATTTATAATAAAACCCTATACCCCACGAAGTAATCAAAAATAACAACTAATCAAATCAATCTAAACCATCCATGATATTCCTAATAACAATAATAAGTAAAACCCAAAGTACTAGATTAATTAGAATAGTAGGCCACGATCATGAGAACCCATGGTGGGATTCACATGACTATCGGGATCACAAAACGCCGTCCTCTAACTAGGAGGCCTTCCCTGGACGTCGTCATCGATCCAGATCGATGGTGGGGCCCTCCTCCTTGCGTACATGCGTAGGGGGGCGTGCGTGTGCGTGTGATGTCCCCATCACTTGTTTAATGTGTGATTGTATAATGTACGATATATGTGCATGATGACATTGACGTTTTTCTTTCTATATTATGAGTTAAGTGATGTGATTGCATTTGGAAATTTCAAGGACAAAATTTTTATAAGAGGGGTAGGTAGTGATACCTTGGTACCTATAATACCATCCGTACACTTTTTCGACAGTTTTCGGTCAGCCAGACTGACCGCGCATAGCACACACCCGAATAACCCTAACCCCAAGACCCTGAAACCTACGCCCAAGTGACCATCCTATCGCCCCGATCGCGGAGGTACCACCCGTGCGTCCGTGTGGCGCTCCATTAGGGCGGTACCGCGCAAAGAATATTGTATGTGCATATGTGCAAATAACTCAAGTTTCTAGACTTTTTCACATCTTTTTCATCATGCTTTGTCACCAAGATACTTTTTTAGAAGCCATTAAGATGCTAAACCAGGCTTATTAACCTTTAACCCATACTTAAGAACCTTAACCACTCGCCTTTTTAAAAATCAAAAGATACCATACCCCCTTTTCCTTAATTTAAGGAGAAAGGGACACATCACCTTTATCAACTTATTCTAATTCCAAGCTTACACTAATTAATGAAGGGGGTCCACGTGAGTGTCAGATCTATTTCACTTTGAGGTGGCCCACCTGATGAATGGTTGGGATTAAACCTTTACAACATGATGGGCCATGGAGGGCCCCACCCGCTGGGCAAGGTGGATATAGAACACATACATCAGGGTGGGTACCACAGCATGGGAACCACGTTGCAGCCAGGCAGTGTACAGCAGCACGCTACTACTGGAGCAACAGGGTCCCACCAGCTGGGACCCTCTTCAGTCCCCCTTTTTTTTATTCTTTTTTTTTTTTTTTTTTTGGGTAGGCTGGCGAACAAACATTATGGAAGCTGACTTTTGTGTCTTTCCCTTAATCCATGAGTATGTGACCTGTGAAGGGTTTTAATCACATTTTTTTTATCACAGGGGGCCCACATTTGGTGGGTCCCACCTAATCATCACCATAATCAACAATATGGAAAATGAACTAAAGGGGGGGGGGGGGGGGGGGGGGGGGGGGGGGTTGTGTACTCACCTTAACCTTATGAACGAATGGCTTGGATCTGCTTCCTCCCCTTAATGGATGGTTAAGATCAGTTGATGGATGGCCCACTCCTCTCTCTCTCTCTCTCAGATGGTGTACGATAAAAGAGACAGAAATGAGACAAGGGTTAGGATAAATAAGTGAGAGTAGAGGGTTAGGATTATTTTTTTTGTTTAAGCTTATAATCTAGGTTAGGGCTAGATTAGGGTGGGGTTTAAGGGTTAGATAACAAATTAGGGTTAGTAGTATAGAACTAACCAAAGTTAGTTCTTTCACCATGGTTAAGGGGAGACATGGGGTATGGGCTTAGGTATGGCTTTCGACTTTCAAGAAAAGGTGTTGGGATTGATTACCCTAACCTTCATTAAAGTGTAAGCTTGAAATTAGAATAAGTTGATAAAAGTGATGTGTCCCTTTCTCCTTAAATTAAGGAAAATGGGGTATGATCTCTTTTGACTTTTGAAAAAGGTGAGTGATTAAGATTCTTAAGTATGGGTTAAAGGTTAATAACCTTGTTTAGCATCTTAATGGTTTATAGAAAAAGGTAGATGGGCGATGTCATCTTAGTGACATAAGCATGATGAAAAAGATGTGAAAAAGGCTAGAAACCTAAGGTATCCGTGCACATGCACATGCGATATTCTTCATATTGTACCGCCCTAACGGAGCGCCGCACGGATGCATGGGTGGTACCTCCGCGATCGAGGTGACAAGGCAGTCGCCACGGCGTAGGTTTCAGGATCTCTGGGTTTAGTTTATTGACGTGTGCATTGTGCGTGATCAATCTAGTCGATTGAAAACTGCCGGAAAAGCATACGGATGGTACTACAGGTACAGGGTTATCACATGATCCATCCTAAATGGATCTCATCGTACTTGCATGCATGACTAAGGCAACCCCACAACTCATCATGAGGGACACGTCTTGAGTGATCTATGGAGGTACACATCTTGAGTGATTTATGGAGGAAGTGGGTTGATGGTGTAGCCAACGAATGAGATTTGTCAACAAAACGATATGTCAAACCCAAGCACCAAATCACTCCCCAAAACGTATCCAATCCAAGAGTAGAGATTCTTCAACTTGAAAGAAAGATAAATCAAGGAAAAACCAAAGAATAATCAAAGGTCCAATTTGATGGACTAAATCACATACCCCACCTGTCAAAACTTGCACTTGCTCAAAACCCTAGAAAGGGGTTGACACCCAACACATAGAATGAGCAAAAATTGTCCTAAAAGCTAAGAAAGATTATTCTTTATTGAGTTTTTATATGCAGAAAGCAAACGATAAGCCCTAGCACAAATCTAGGTTGCACATCAAACATAAACTAAGGGCTAGATGTTATAATCTCAGCCCTACAACCCTAACATAAAGGAAAATTACTAAAAATAATTCACCCAAAAAATAATATAAAACTCGTAACTTAAGGTAAATGCCACCAAACTACCTTTTTTGTGGACTAAAAAGTGTGCCAACGGTGCCATTATGTGTGATCCATCGATAGATCTATGGATCTGGCCTATTATGGAAGAGATTTGGGCCCTTTCCATGCTCTAATCCATCTCAAAACTCCTCGGCAAGTATATCAACCCTATCCATCAGAATTTAGTGGTCCACATCCTCATTGGTTGACTAACATAACCTTAGTTATGTTCCATTACACTATTTTTAGCATTGCATCTCATAAATATTGCATGCATGAGGAATTTATGCAGAATAGTTCGCGGCAACCTCATCGACAACTAAGATCAAAAGAAATTGGACCACAAAGTTCGATCTAGAGCAAGAAGGGCTTAAATGCGCACTAGCTTCCAACAGCTATAACTTTCCAACCAGTCATTTGTTTTGCACATATAATATATTGTTGGAAAGTTATCAACGAGCTCCACGTCCTAGCTTATCATCCAAGGTTCTTTGGCTCCCAAACAACTTCGCATATTTCAACCATCTTAGGGGTTAAATTTGGGTTTTAAGTCAAAACTTACCATTTTAGTAAGCTTCGTTTTTGCTATTTAAGGATTTTAAGGTCCCAGTCCAATCCAACACCTTTGTCTTAATCATCTAAGCCTTTTATGAGTTTGGGCAGGAATAGACATCTTTTTTCTAAAAGGCAACGATTTTATAATAAAGAGGCCAAAGCCTACAAGAATAAAATTTACAAAAAGGAAAAAAGAAAAACTACCTATGACTGTAAAAAGCCTTCGTCCATTCCATTACAAATACTTTAAAAAACCTAATTATACATGCATCGAGGATTAGGTCATCACATGTCCCTGCATCAGTTTTTGGTATTAGAGACTAGATTTTAGCATAGGTAAGTTTATCGACAATCCCTCTTTTTGATGAAAATTTCTAAAGAACCCCTTCGCCCAAATCAAAAAAAATTGTAGAGCTTTCAAGCGCTCCGCATCGAGCACTGGGCAGGAGCGCGCCGCCCCCTGCACCCGCATACCAACTTTACGAAGGGGACATTTTGTTGAGTTTAATTTGCCCTTTTTCTTAAGTTTTGTTGAGTCCCCATATAGATTTAGGCCATATAGGGTAGTTGCATTGCATTGGTATCATTGTTTTTACCCCTTCTCGCACATAGATGTAGGACTATTCACTTGTCATTCCTGGTGTATGCCCATGCACACTGGTCATGGATTCAGTCTCCATTACACCATCGACTCTGATCAATTTGTCAAGGCTATGGAGGGTCTAACTAAGAGAATGGATCAACATTTACGAACCTTGAGGGATAATATTGCTCAACAGTTTGCGCGTCAAGATACTAGGTCCACTAGTTTTTTTTGAAGACTCTCTGGCATCTTTTGGGTACGAGGCTCTAGTTTTCTTCAGCATATCACCCCCAGTCAGATGGTCAAACATAAATAGTGAACCGTAGCGTAGGGAATTTGTTGAGATGTCTGGTTGGAGACCACCATAGGACCTGGAACATTGTTCTTCCCACAGCAGTGTTCACGTATGATTCTTCAGTGAACGGGTCGACAGGAATGAGCCCGTTTGAAATTGTTTTAGGTCTTAGACCCCAAGCCCCTATATATTTGATCCCCATGGCTACCCCACAGCGTCCTTTAGAGTTGGGAAAGTCCTTCGCCCAACATATGCATGCATTGCTGATGCAAGGACATGTGATGACCTAATCCTAGATGCATGTATAATCAGGTTAGAATATTCAAATAAATACATTAATCAACTAACCGTTTCCAATCAAAGGGATTAGGTAAATCTCAACACAAAGATGAGGTTATTCTGTCATGATCATGCCCCTTAGCACAAAATCAAGTAAACAGTAAAAAGGGAGGACATGAGGATATGAGGATATCTCAGATCTAGCATAAGTCAATCCATGGTCAAGTTTGAATCTTATTCTACTGACTAACCATCCCTTTTTTCCATTTAAACTAGAAGGGGGATATTCAGAGAGGAACGAAATGGGTGAAGAATGAAGGGTTCGAGATGAAGAAAGTACAGGTCCTTTGTCATCAAAAGAAAATGAGAATGATTCTTACCTTTTCCTGCACCTCGAAGATCTAAAAAGAAGAAAACCTAAAATCAAGGTGGAATCCTCAACACCCAAGGCCAATCCTGAAACCCTAATCTCTTGATTAAAAGGAAGAAAAGATACGAATTTCTATTCATTCAATAATAATTGAAATAAGGTTTCTCACAATATATATATATTAATATATATATATATATATATATATATATATTATATATTATATATATATCTATATATATATATATATAGCATGCAAAAAGTAAAAGTGCACTAAAGCCCCTGAAAACAAACAAAAAAAAAAAAAAAAAAAAATTAAAATTAAAATGAAAAAATAAAGAAAGTGAAATAAAGCTCCGGAAACAAGGAAAAGGAACAAAACAAAACATCTAAAGCTAAAACACCCGTGTGGTAGGTGTGAAATCTGACCCATGGATCTGTGATCAGGGTACAGTCGTGCCACTCCTATATTCGTAACGCGTTAGAAAATGGGTCCGATGGACCCAGCATCCATCCACATCAACTCCTCCGCTCCGGTACTCTGTCGGCCACGCCTCCTCATCTGGTACACTCTAAAGGGCACACCATTGATGTTTGCATCACCTCTCTCCCATTAGGTTTTTGTGATTAAAAAAATATATATATAGAAAAGTTTTTGCTTTCTTCTTCCATCTTCAAGGGATTTAAAGATACTTCCATGTGATTTGGAAGAGTGATTGGTCTAAGGCTAATCTTCATCCCCGAAGGTGCAAGATCTTCATCTATCCCACACCGTCATCTCTTCTCCCCCATCCAGGTATTTTCTTAAGGTTCTTCATTCTCCCATCCCATATCTTTGTCTTCTCCCAAACCCAACTTTCCCATACCCATTCGCAATCCAAACCCTAACCGACCTAAACCCATCCACCCCATGCCACACGTGTGACAGTACGGCCACACGTGTGAATCCCACCTTACCCCTTTTGGTTTTCCATCATCATTATATCAAAATCCCTTTCTTCCATCCCCGAAACCCTAACCATAAACCTAAAATCCCTTTCTTACTTTCCTAAATTACCCAAACCCTAATTATACCCTAAGTTGTATTAGGTCTTTTGCTTTGAAATAGACTACAACCTATGCTAATTGGATGTCCCTACATCCATTAGATCCTAGTTTCTTTTTATTTAATGATCTTCTGTTACGATATTGGTAGCTTAGGCTAGGATTATGCATGATGTTCTTTTGATTTTCATTATATTTGTGATGATTATAGCGATGTTTGTGTTTTTTTGTTATATATCTTAATTCGGCTACTTGTTGTCACATGTTATTTGGTTCGCGCATTGGTCTTGCATCAATATCTTCCCAACAATATTCATCAGGTCACATATGTTCGTTGCCAAAGAAAAGAAAACATTCATTATGACCAAGACCTAGCTCTAAAAACATGAAGAATAATCACAATGGAACATCATCGTCGTCATCGTCATCTAAGCATTATTATCCCAACTAATTGGGCCTGGCTATATGAGTCCTTTTCCGCTATTCCACTCTATCAAGGGCCATAACTTTATTTAGACCATAGGTCATCAAGTCTTTTCTTACTACCGCCACCCACATCCTTTTGGGCCTTCCCCTTGCCCTTTTAGAGCCTTCAGCTTGTACCAACTCACTTCTAACTGGCGCAATTGTTGGTCTCATTGCACATGACCAAACCGTAAGTCTACAGTCCCTCATCTTATTAACTATTGGTGCTACTCCTAAATTCTGTCGAAAGCATTCATTTCTAATTCAATCCTTCCTTGCCTTTCCACTCACCCATCTCAACATCCTCATTTCAGCTCATTTCAGCTATACTCATCCTATGAACATGTTGTTCCTTAACTACTCAACATTCTTTCCCATAAAGCACGGATGGTCTTATGGCCATCTTATAAATTATATTATATTCTTTGCAGTACAGATACAAACTTATGTTTATCAACTATTGAGTTTGAAGACAAAGAAAGATTGATCATTTAACCTACCATAATGATTATCCAACGATAAACAGATACCAAACACCAAGTTTGGCAAAATTTAGGTGTAGGAAACATTAAATAAGGATGGTTTCAACAAATGTCATGTAAGAAATTTGTACAAAAAGAAGTCAAAGTCGACAGGATGGAGCACACGTTCAAGAATGCATTTGGAGTTACAAAAAGAAGTTGAGGCTAACACAATGGACCACATGCCTAGGATTGTGTTAGAAGGTGCTCTCAAACCATGTTTACAGAAGAAATGTTTTGAGAAAAACTATGCATTTGAATAGCCCACAAAGCGAGTTCTGAATTGAACAGGCTAATCAGTTTCCCGTCAAACTGGCCCGAAATAACGATTTGACTAGTTTCATCAGGGAGAAGAAAAAAGAGGGCTATCTTTTTTTTATCTTTTTTCTATGCAGAAATCACTCCAGCAAAGCCACTACTTCAGAATATCCAAATGCAGTGTAGCTGGAAGTTTCATTAACCTGATCAAAGAAATAATGCCATATCAACCCAACCAACAAAAACGTGTCACCATCATTACCTCTAGGCTAATATAATTGAGCAAGTGTGCTGACCTTTTCGATCTGGCCCTGGAATAATTTCACTTCCACACTTGATGGCTGTAGATTCTTCTTTCCCAAGAACAACTTCATCAACCATTATTGTATTTGAACTATAACAGTAAGGACAAGCAAAAAACATATTAATCTTCTACAAGGGACAAAAAAATTAAGCAACTTACAAGCTTAGATGAGCATAAGTTATCACAGGGCAAAAAATGAGCATGCATTATAATAAGCACGTTATTAATTGCCTCATGATCTGATTCATCTGAAGATTAAAATTCATCAATGCTAAGGAGTGGATAGTTCATAGTAGGATAAGAAAATGCATGCAGTATGCATAACAACCTGTTTAAATACATGGGAACTGTTTGGCAGAAAAAAGAAAAGAGAGAGAAGGGAAGAGGAGAAGGAAAAGTGTATCGCTTTATTAGAATGGGTACATGGTAGTGGTATTTATAGACTTGTTAAGCCTATCAAGAAGATTTCTAGAATTTCTTGGACGATTTGAAATCTCCTAAACCTACAAGATTACATTGCAAGATCTAGAATGTACTGGGGGATTCTTGAATCCTCCTAAATCTACTAGATTACAAATCAACAATATCTAGAAGACATTTAGAATATCAAGGGGATTCTGGAATCATATAATATGAAAATACTCCAACCACATTCTCTACACTCCCCCTCAACTCTCAAGCTGAAGCATAAATATGACACGTGGCCCAGCTTGTTGAAAGTATCATGCACAGAAGAACGATCGGCTGCCTTGGTGACAATGCCAGCAAACTGATCCTCTCTCACAAAGTAGCAGTCAACTTAACTGTGCTCTGTTCTTTCATTGGAAGATGAGATAGGCACCATATTGATGGCAGCTTGATTGTCAAAAAATAAGGGGATAGGAGCATGATTAAAACCCCATTTCCTAAAGAAGAGAATAACAAGCAATATAAGTTCATATAGAGCATGATCTATTGCTCAACACTCAGATACAGCCAAGGTATTGAATAACAGTATCGGTCAGTCAATCAAAGATGTAGACCAGCATTGGATGAGACATGCTTGTA
Organism: Magnolia officinalis; assembly: GCA_021015155.1. Classification (NCBI taxonomy): domain Eukaryota; kingdom Viridiplantae; phylum Streptophyta; class Magnoliopsida; order Magnoliales; family Magnoliaceae; genus Magnolia; species Magnolia officinalis. The sequence goes on from JAJHSJ010000004.1 coordinate 89,775,303, forward strand.
TTGGCTGAATTTTTTGCTTGCATAAAAAATTGAAAAACGAATATCAAGAAAATAGGAAAAGTGTAAAACACCATAGTGTATGACTTTGTGTTTTAACATGTGTTTAATAACAATGTTGTCTGTGCACATGACCTATCGAAAGTCAACTAATTAGGCCCTAATCTAACTCAATCAAGCGTCCCCCATCTCTCACTCATATTTGAGTGTTGTAGTCTTGTAGAGAGGAGAATGAGAAGAGTAGATAACAGGGTAAAAGTGCCCCCATCTCTCTTATATTTGTGTGATAAAAATTCAAAAAATACCAAAAACACTAAGAATTAAGACTAAATACATAAAAAAGACTGAACAGCAAGACTAGGTAGGCCGTATGGTCATGGCCCACACAATGTTCGTTAACATTTCTCCTCAAGTTGGAGCATAGATGTCGTCGATGCCAAGCTTGAAATAGATGTGAGTAGAGTAACTACAATTGAGAGCCTCGGCAAACACATCAGCAAGTTGATCTTGAACCAAACATATCGCATTGAGATTTCTCCACTGAAAACCTTCTCGCTTATAAAGTGGCAATTGACTTCAATATGCTTGGTTCTCTCATGATAGACTAGATTGTTCGAAATATGGGAGTTTGTTTGATTATCACAAAATAACAACATTGGAAGGTTCACTGCAAAACCCATTTCTTACAGCAACTTCTTGATCCACACGAGCTCACACGTGGTATGAACCACCGCCCTATATTCTACTTCAGCACTTGATTGGGCTATAACACTACTTTTTTACTTTTCCACATACCAAATTTCATCCCATAAACGTGTAGTACCTGGTAATAGATCACCTCTCAATTAGAGAGCACGCCCAATCTACATTAGAATACCCTATAACCTAAAGATGATTATCCTTGTGTACAAAATTCCCTAGCCTGAAGCTCTCTTGAGATAGTACAGATTCCGAACAACTGCATCCCTTTGAGAAATCTATGGAGAGCTCATAAATTGGCTCACCACGCTCACAGCATATGATATATCTAGCCTAGTAATAATCAAATATATAAGCTTTCCGACCAATCTTCTATACCTTCCTAGAGCTTCAACCATATCTCATTGATCACCAATATGATTCAGATCCATTGGTTTATCAACCAGCTTGGTAGCAAGAAGGCCCATAATCCAAAACATATTTTCATAGAAACAAAAATTCTTTCATTTGATCTAGCAACTTCTATACTAAGACAATATCACAGATGACCCAGATCTTTTGTTAAAAAGTGCATGAAGATACTTCTTAAGTTCCTCAATCTCTCTACTATTACTCCTCATAACCACAATATCATTAACATATACAACTAGAACAATTAGACACGGGGCGCCTCTTCGCACGAAGACAGAATGATCAGCATGACTTCAAACAAAACCATAGTTCAATACGATCTTACTAAACTTATCAAACCAAGCATGTCGTGACTCTTTTGTTGAGATGTGGAGCCACATCTGGGGGCCGCTCGACCAGTCGAGTGCCCAGCTCGACCGGTCAAGTAGCCCACTCGACCAGTCGTGGACTGGCTCGACTCAAAGTCCAGCGAGCATCAGTTTTTGGGTTCCGAGGTGCTCGACCAGTCGTGGCCCACGCTTGACTGGTCGAGGGGTCCGCTCGACCAGTCAAGGTTACGTAGATTTGTTTCCGGATTTGATGCGGACTGCGGATTTTGGAGTCGGTTTTCACAAGGGTGCGAAAGGGAAGTTGCCTAAACTATAAATAAGTGTCCCTAGGGCTTTTCTAGGGTATGGGAAATAATTCTAAGGCGTGGGCAAAGGGTTTTCTATATACTTCCAAGGGAGAGGCTAGTATATTGCCTCGTAATCTTCGTTTTTCTTCATAGTGGAAGTTTACATTCGTGGTTTTTTACCCTTGTTGGGGTTTTTCCAAGTATATCTTGTCTTGTGGTTTGTTTGGAATGCTTTGATTCTTCTTTTAGTTTATATTTCTTCTTGTTTATCGTTTGTGGGTGAGATCGGAGATTGGATCTCGGTTCACTGCATTGTTGGCATGCTGCGCAACAACTAGTATCAAAGCTATTGGTTTAGTTCTATTGGGAGTGATGACGGAAGAAGGAAAGACTAGAATTGAGAAGTTTGATGGTTCAAACTTTGCCTTCTGGAAGATGCAGATGAAGGATTATCTGTATCAGAAGGACCTCTATATTCCTCTAAGAGGAAAATAAAATAAACCAGAAAAGATAACAGATGATGAATAGTTTTTATTGGATCGGAAGGCTCTAGGAACAATCCGACTCTCTTTGTCTAGGAGCGTCGCCTTCAATATATCCAAGGTGAAAACTATAAAAGAATTAATGGAAGCCTTAGCCACCATGTATGAAAAACCCTCAGCGTCCAACAAGGTTCATCTTATGAAACAACTATTCAACATGAAGATGTCAAATGGTGGGAGCGTGGCTGAACATCTAAACGATTTCGATACAGTCACGAGCCAGTTGGAATCCGTTGGCATTGTTTTTTAGGATGAGGTCAAGGCGTTATTGATATTATCCAGTCTGTCAGACAGTTGGGATGGTTTGGTGATTGCTGTGAGCAATTCTTCAGGGTCAACAAAGCTGAAATTTGATGATGTGGCCAGTCTAATTCTCAGTGAAGAATCTAAAAGAAAGGCATCAAGAGTTTCGGGGGATTCAAGGAATGCTCTAAGCGTTGAAAGATGAGGAAGATCGCTAAACAAAGGAGGCAATAAACACGGGCGTTCTAAGTCGAGGAAGAAGTCCAAGGGACCGAAAGACAAAGACGGGTGATGGCATTGCAGCAAAAAGAGGCATATGAAACGTGATTGCAAAGCGCTAAAGAAACAAGAAGAAAGCTCTCAAGGCGGGAAGGATTCAGTGAATCTATCTGAGGAGAGTGACACAGAGGCGTTGATCTTGTCTCTTGATGCGAGGAATGAGTATTGGGTCATAGTGTAACGACCCGTAAATTTCCGTACTTTGGCTCGAGTACCATCTCGACCAGAAATCAATTAGGATTAAATCCTTTAGAAATTTAACAAAGTTAACTAAGTGCAAAACTCGATTAGCCATGAAATCCGTTGGGATTGCTTTAAATACGATCTGCAAGACCCAAAACTTGTAAAATCAGTGACTCTAGGTTACCCTAAAGTTTAGAACCAAACTCATTACCCGGCTGCTCCCGGGAATGAAATGAAGTTTCGTATTAGGTCTAGACCGTGCATCGGAAGTCCGATTAACACGAACAAGGATCTAGGACGCCTCACTGGGCTTGACAATCATCTCGAAAATCAGGTCCAGCCGATGTCCCACGGCCATTCGTTTGGATCCGAGGAGGGAGTGTGAAAAAACACTATTCTCTTTACAAAATAAATATCTGGAATAGTGATCTGGCACCATTCGCTTGCGCATCAGTATTAAGCAACCAGACCGTCAGAATCAGACCAAATTACACCCTTGGATCAGGAAAAATTTCAGGAACATTTACATGTACTTGGAATTTCGGATCGTGCCCCACTGACCGTTGAACTGAAAGTGGTCCGCCATTTACGATCTGGGATTCCAACTGGAATGAAAACTCAGGGGATCATGGATCCGGTGATGGTGAGCTTAAGTCCGATCGCACGCGGAAAAGGGGCCGCCAGAAACGTCTTTTTGAGACGGAACTGACTCGTTTTGGACATAACCTAAGTATACCTTGACCTAAGGTCTATTTCGGTTATGTTCTAACCTATATTAGGACCTTAAACCCTCTCTCATTCAGCCCATACGAATTTGAGAGAAACCCTTAGGGAGAGAAGAGAGAAAGTGAGAGATAAGTGGGAGATCTTCCCTGCCGCTCTACAAGCAGCACCACTCTATTCTAGGCGATTTCCCGGCGTTTTCGACATCAATTTTAGGTAAGAAAGCCCTAACCCTAAACTGATCTAAGGTTGGGAACATCTCAAGAGATGAAATAGCTAACCGAATCCCTTCTCTAGGTTGCCTAGTCGCTGTACACGGAGGCTAGAAGAATCTAGCGAGTTTCTTACGCTCCAAAGGCGTAAAGGTGAGGACTTTAGGTGTATAGGTTACGGTTTTCAACGCTTTTAATGTCAGATAATGATAGATTCATGATCTGTATGCAATTGCACATGTACAAAGTGCTTTTCGTTTTCTGTTTCGATTAACGTTGTAGAATATGGAATTTCACATACTCTAGGTATACGTAGGAATACTGTATACGTATTTTTTTTGGAAAAATGCTTGACATGTTTATTTAATGTATGATTATACAATATATGGATAAAATACTAGTTTAGCGAAAGGAACCGCCGTAATACATGTTCGCTTGTAAATACTACGTATGTTGAAATTGTGTATTCTAGAAATACCGCATATGTGTAAATTTTGGAAATGCAATTGTTATGATTATTTGCTGTATGAATATGGTATACACGGATAAATACCCGCTTGGCGAAAGGATAACCCTATTACGTATTTTGCTAACATACGTCATGTATATTGGAATAGTGCACTCTAAGTGTTTGTGTAAATGCTTGTGAGTGTAAATGCTTAAGTGTTAGTGCCTTAGATAGGTGCTGATATGGAATTTCCGACTACCTTAGACACATGTAGGATACCCTCCATGTGGTGGTTTGCTCTAACCACTCACTTGTGATGTGTAGGTAATTGTATCCCTATTTGTATAGTACTCTACAACATGCTTTACAACGTGCTTTACTTCATGCTTTATAACATGCCTTATGACATGCCTGTTAACATGCTTGTATTACTTTGTTTATCATGCTTTACTCCACATGTATATGGTTACTCAGTTAGTGTTCATACTCTGGAGATCGAGATGGTTTTGTTTCTTTACATACCTGATAAATACAATTTCAGTCTTTCGCTTGCCTTTATACAATTGAACTGGAGTATGAATTACTGTTTTGGATTAATCTCATTCATGTTTATTACACTAACACAGTCAACATTCAATCATATTCATTTATGTTGCATAAGTGATGTTTTGGAACTCGGGAGTTGAGTTATGCTCGACCCCCGATTTTCAGGGCGTTACACATAGACTCGGGTGCTTCGTTTCATGCCACTTCATGTAAGGAAGTTCTGCGTGATTATGTATTAGGTGACTTTGGGAGAGTCTACCTGGGTGATGATGAGCCGTGCAGTATTGTTGGAAAGGGAGACGTTCATATAAATCAGAAAGACAGAACGGCTTCAAAACCGAAGGATGTTAAACATGTACCGAGTTTGAAACGTAACTTGATCTCAGTGGGGCAGTTGGCCGATACCGATTATGTGAAGACATTCACCAGTGATTCCTGGAAAATTACAAAAGGTGTCTTGGTGATATCTCGAGGCAAGAAGGAAGGTACCTTGTACGTGACTTCAGGATCGTATAGTTCACTCGCAGTCGCATCAACTGGAGTGAATGAGCAATTATGGCATCAGAGGTTGAGACATATGAGTGAGAAGGGGATGAAAGTGCTATTGTCAAAAGGAAAACTACCAGGGCTGAAGTCTATTGACTTGGAATTCTGCGAGGACTACGTGTATGGCAAGCAGAAGAGGGTAAGCTTCAAGAAGACAAGACGCGCTCCAAAAACACATCTGTTGGAGCTTGTACACACTGATGTGTGGGAACCGGCACAGGTATTATCTCTAGGTGGCTCACGTTATTTTGTTTCTTTTATTGATGATGCTAGTAAAAACTGTGGGTCTATTTCTTAAAGCATAAATCTGATGTATTTAATGTATTTAAGAAGTGGAAAGTAATGGTAGAAAACGAGACAGGTAAAACAGTAAAATATCTCAGATCTGATAATGGGGGAGAGTACTGTGATAAGAGATTTGAGGAGTATTATGCAGCAAATGGAATCAAACATCAGAAAACGATTCCAGGGACACCACAGCAGAATGGTGTGGTTGAGCGCATCAACAGGACCATCCTTAAGCGCGCCAAGAGCATGAGGTTACATGCAGGGTTGCCTAAGACCTTTTGGGCACATGCTGTGAATACTGCCACATATCTCATCAATAGAAATCCCTCAGCACCATTGGACAGTGGGCTACCAGAAGAAACGTGGACTGGGAAAAAAGTGAACCTTGCACATCTCAGAGTGTTCGGTTGCACTTCATATGTTGACATTGATGCAGAGCACAGAGACAAGATGGATGCCAAGTCCAGGAGGTGCACGTTTATAGGCTACGGGCAACATGATTTTGGCTACAGGTTTTGGGATGCAGAAAACAGGAAAATCATCAGAAGCAAGGACGTAGTCTTCAATGAAAAAGTGATGCATAAAGACAGTGTGCAGGAAAATAAGGTCGAGGAGAAAGAATTCGTAGAGTTGGAAGAGTTACAGGACACGAGTGTTACAGCGCTACAGGATGATCATGCACAGGAGCATTATGAGGCAGAGCTGCATACAACAGCTGTGAGGAGGTCTACTCGGGAAAGGAGACCCACAGTCCGATACTCACCCTCCTTACATTATCTACTGCTGACAGATAATGGTGAACCAGAATGTTTTGAAGAGGCATTACAGTCGGATACACGGGTTAAATGGGAGCAGGCCATGGATGATGAGATGGACTCTCTTGAGTCTAATCGTACATGGGAGCTAGTCACTCTACCCAAGGGTAAGAAACCTCTGCATAACCAGTGGGTTTACAGACTAAAAGAGGAGCACGATGGTTCGAAACGGTACAAGGCTAGATTGGTTGTGAAAGGGTTTCAACAAAAGGCAAGTATCAATTTCACTGAAATATTTTCACCTGTGGTGAAAATGTCTATAATTCGCATGGTCTTGAGTATAGTGGCAACAGAGGACTTGTATCTAGAGCAACTAGATGTTAAGACGGCCTTTCTTCATGGGAACCTTGAAAAAGAGATATATATGCATCAGCCGACAAAATACGTGGCACCAGGAAAGGAGAATAAGGTGTGCAGACTGAAGAAGAGTATATGGCCTGAAGCAAGCCCCGAGCCAGTGGTACAAGAAATTCGACAGTTTCATGTCGGGAAACGGTTTTAGGAGATGTCATGCAGACCACTGTTGTTATTTGAAGAAGTTTGATACGTCGTACATCATCCTTCTTCTGTACGTTGATGATATGCTTGTAGCCGGTTCAAGCATGAAGGACATCTCAAATCTCAAAAGACAACTGTCTAGAGAATTTTTCATGAAGGATTTAGGAGCTGCAAAACAAATTCTAGGCATGAGGATAAAGCGTGACAGGAAAAACAAGAAACTGGTTTTGTCACAAGCAGAGTACATAGCCAAGGTACTTGATCGATTCAATATGGGAGGTGCTAAGCCGGTTAGCACTTCATTAGCTAACCACTTCAAGCTATCTAAGGAGCAAGGTGCAAAGACGCAGGAGGAACGGGAGACTACATGGCTAAAGTCCCATACGCGTCAACTATTAGGAGTCTCATATATGCTATAGTGAGCACGAGGCCAGACATTGCTTAAGCAGTGGGAGTTGTTAGCAGGTTCATGAACAACCTTGGGAAGGAACATTGGGAAGCTGTGAAGTGGATCAAATACCTGGTAGGTACTGTGGTTATAGAGTTGTGTTATGGTGGATCGGAAATCAAGTTACAAGGCTACGTGGATTCAGATTTGGCAGGAGATATCGACAGCAAAAGAAGAACTACAAGTTATGTCTTTACTCTGGGTAGTGCTGCAGTCAATTGGGTCTCTCAGTTACAAAAGATAGTATCTATCAGTACGACAGAAGCAGAATATGTTGCGACTACAAAAGCGTGCAAGGAGATGGTGTGGATGCAAGGTTTCATAGAAGAGTTGGGTAAGAAGCAAGCAGATCGCAAGTTGTACAGTGACAGTCAGAGTGCAATACACTTGGCTAAGAATTCAGCCTTTCATTCAAGGACCAAGCTTATTGACATCAGATATCACTTCATACGTTCGTTACTGGAAGATGGATCTATTGCTCTGGAGAAGATTCATACAAGTGAGAATCCTGTGGATATACTGACCAAGGCGATAACATGGGAGAAGCTGAAGCTCTGTTCAGCTTTGATTGGTCTTCAGGCTTGAAGACGGGGAGGTGGTGCACTCCGGATGTAGAAGAAGAAGGTTATGGCGATGTGTCTCCAAGTGGGAGATTGTTGAGATGTGGAGCCACATCTGGGGGCCGCTCGACCAGTCGAGTGCCCTGCTCGACCGGTCGTGGACTGACTCAACTCAAAGTCCAGCGAGCATCAGTTTTTGGGTTCCGAGGTGCTCAACTGGTCGTGGCCCACGCTCAACTGGTCGAGGGGTTCCCTCGATCGGTCGAGCAGTCTGCTCGACCAGTCGAGGTTACCCAGATTCGTTTCCGGATTTGATGCGGACTGCGGATTTTGGAGTCGGTTTTCGTAAGGGTGCGAAAGGGAAGTTGCCTAAACTATAAATAAGTGTCCCTAGGGCTTTTCTAGGGTATGGGAAATAATTCTAAGGCATGGGCAAAGGGTTTTCTATGTACTTCCAAGAGAGAGGTTAGTATATTGCCTTGTAATCTTCGTTTTTCTTCGTAGTGAAAGTTTACATCCGTGGTTTTTTACCCTTGTTGGGGTTTTTCCACATATATCTTGTCTTGTGATTTGTTTGGAATGCTTTGATTCTTCTTCTAGTTTATATTTCTTCCTGTTTATCGTTTGTGGGTGAGACCGGAGATTAGATCTCGGTTCACTGCGTTGTTGGCGTGCTGCGCAACATCCTTCAACCCATAAATTGCTTTTCTCATTTTATATACCTTAGTTGACTTCCCCTAAGCAACGAACCCAAGTGATTGCTCCATATAGACCGCTTATTGAGACCACCATAAAGAAAGGTATTTTGACATCAAGCTGGAAGAGTGCCCAACCATGATTGATAGCCACTAAAAGGATAACACGAATAGAATACAGCTTGGCATCTGGAGAAAAAGTTTTAGTATAATCATAGCCGAGTGTCTGAGTATATCCCTTTTCAACCAAGCGGGCCTTCAATTGTTCAACTGTACCATTAGGCTGAAATTTAATGGTATACACCTACAGGCAACCAACAATATGTTTACCATCGGGAAGACTGGTTAGCTCCGAAGTGTTGTTCCGATAAAGGGCAGCCATTTCGTCTTCCATTGCCTACTTCCGCCACTTATGTAACAAGGCTTCTTGTTACGCCTTAGGAATAGAATGAGATGAGCAAATATACAAAAAGTGGAAGATAACACTGAAATGAAACATATTTGGAGATGGGATGGTGAGTACACAAACACTTACCTTTCCTCAAAGCAATAGATACATAATATGATTCAAAAAATATAGGAAGAGACACTAGATCAATAGACTCGAAAGAAATGATGGTAGATGGCACATTATGATTGATCACATTCTTAAATCATGAGTAGACTTTAAGAGGAGGTACTGCAAGAAAGGACAAACCAATGGAAGGAAGTGATTGAATAGTGTCTTCTCCAACAAAATAGGCAAGTTAAGAGATTTATACGTTTTTTAGAAGAATGGAGAGGACTCAAAAAGGTCATATCCATGCACACATCTATAACCCCATTGTGTTCTTAAGGACCCAAGAAAAATACATTTAATTGCTCTCAGATCTAATTTATCACAGCGCGACTACAACTGATGAACAAAGCATACACATCCAAAAAGCTAAGGAAGCAAAGAAAACAATGGAATATCTAAAAATAAACCCTCATGAGGCGATTCACCAATTAAAATAGTTGAGGATATTCGATTTATCAGAAAGCATGTTATTGGAATTGCATCACCCCAAAAACTTTTGGGAACATTCATATGAATCAATAAAGCACGTGTCACATCAAGCAAGTGACGATTTTTCCATTCTACAACACTACCTTGTTGTGGAGCTTTTGCACATAATGTTTGATGTAAGATACCATTCTTAGAGAAATACAAGTTAAAAGACTTGGACATGTACTCCCTAGCATTATCTGAACGAAACACAAACACTTTGGAATTAAACTGATTTTGCACTTCCATAAAAAGGGCCTTAGAAATGAAGAACAATTAAGATGTCTTTCATTAAATAAAGCCAAGTCATTTTTAAACAATCATCAACAAATGTAATAAAATACTTATACCCTAACCTACCAGAGGCTCTAATTAGTCCTCACACATGTAAATGGATCAAAGAAAATAAACTAAGCTACACTTTTCCACACGTGGTGGAAAAGCGACTCGATAAAGTTTCCTCAACTCGCACACTTCACACTCTTAAACCAACACTGACAACAAGGAATAACACTATTGAGAGTCTTTAAGGATAGATAACCAAAATGGTAGTGCCACTGGGAAGGAGAGATGCTATTTTGTGCCACTATGCCAACTACTTCACGGTCAGGATAGTACAACCCATCACATGTTCATGTCCTCCACCAATTTTCTTCTTCATCTTTAGATCCTAAAAAACACAATATGAAGGATAGAAGATCACAAAGCATTTAAGAGATTTGGCGAGTTTACTAATAGAACTAAGGCTTAAAGAAATTTTAGGGACATAAAGAACAGATGACAATGAGGGAGAAGAATTTGGATTAAAAATACTCGTTCCACACACTTTGGTTCGTCAACACCATCAATTGAGGAAAAAGCATTGAACGCACCTGTAATATGGTCAAATGCCCCAAAATCAATGACTCATAGAGTAGAGGACTTGGACAGTTAGACCCAAAACATTTCATACCTAAGTTCACCAACGTGGCTATAAGAGTGGGAGTAGCAATAGATACAGGTTGATTCTTCAATAACTTGGAATATTCATCTTCGGTAAGCATACTCGTCACTCCAAATATACGTGGTTGTTGAGTTGTAGAGGTAAAACTCATAGAATGAGGCCCAATCCTCTCTGCAGTATAAGATTCCTGATTAGCCCAGGCTGGCATCCCGTGGAGATCCCAACACTTCTCAACAGAATGATTAGTAAGCCCACAATGGGGGCACTTCCTACGTCCACGATCTCCTCCATTCACCATGACCACCTTGATTACCTCTGCCACCATGACCAAAACCGCTGCCTCGTCCAGTATATGATGCTAAAGCAGAGCTATCATTGACTCCACCCGTAGAACCAAATGATATACATTGGAAGTGAGCATATGCTTCATTCAGAGATAACACATCCCTGCCACCCAAGATTTGTGCACGTACTACCTCATTTTCAAGTTTTAAACCAAATAAGAACTTAGCCACGGGAAACTCCACACACCGTTAACATTGTTTTTCCATATCACTAGTGAGAGGTTGACACACATTTAGTTTCTCGCATATTTTGTTAAGTTCTGAATAATATTCCCCCAAAGACTTATAGGAATGAGAAAATCTCTTCAAACAATTGGTATGTACGAGAGATTTTTTTTGTCAAACTAATACATCTCTCGTAATACATCCCAAACTTCCTTTGCAATATCCCAAAACATTACATTCACACTTACAGATGTTTTCATACCTTTCCGCAGCCATGTCATAATCTGAGCATTCTCCTGGATCCACGGATCATACATGCTATCACTCTCATCTGGCTTCTCCATGGTTAAATATTTTAATTCGCCTTTGGTCGTTAAAAACACTTAAATAGATTGAGACCATTGGAAATAATTTGCTCTATTTAATTTTCTAGAGATTATTTGGATCCCTATAAAATCTGATGGATTTATAAATCTAGATTTTGGATCATACTTCACCTCCATTAGAATAAAGAGTTAAGATGAATATCACAATTCACAAGCATATGGGCTGACCTTTCACTATAGGAAAACATCCCACTTGCACGCTTCACACAATGTACACACCACACTTAACAAGAACAATCAACCCACACGCCCACACGTTCCAACTGAACACAAGAGGTAGTGATCATGAATATAGCATACAACAAGAACAACCAGCCCACACATTCCAACCAAAAACAAAAGATGTGATGATCACGAACATGGCATTCACCCTCTCACCCGTGGACCATTAGTTACACAAGCCTGACAGAAAAAAGAAAAGGAAAAAAAAATAATAATAATAAGTTTCTTAAAGAACTTTCAGTACAACAAAGATAGAAAGGACAGAAGAAAAAACAAAGAGGAGAGTTTGTGAGATAGAAAAGCATAAGATGGATTAGATTATAAGTAAATACTCTCTGATATCATGTAGATTAATATAGAAGAGAAAAGAAGAGGAAAGAGGAAGAAAAAGTGTTGTAGACTAGAGAAGAGAATGAGAAGAATAGAGAATAGGGTAAAAATGTCACCCCCTCTCTCTCTTATATTAACTGATAAAACCCAAAAAAAAACACCCGAAAGTACCCATAAACGTTAAGAAATAAGACTAAACGCATAAATAAGACCAAACATCAAGATGCGGTTCGTTAACATAAAGGATAGATACATCTCAAACTGTGGGACCAAGGCTCTTAAAAGTATTCCTCTTAGGCTAGACACACCTATCCTCTTCATTCATCTTATTAATCTTGATTTCTTAAGTTACATTTGAATTTGTCAAAATCAAGGAAGCTTCATTAATTTTCAAGAAAACTAGTAGGACATGCTCCTTGCACAAGGCCAGGGGAAAATAGGTGCTCTGTTCCTTCCCTTTTGCATCTCCATGAAACATAAATTTGATTCACTCTTTTAAAAATTAAATTTCAGAAAATCTAGTTGGCGAGTATTCTAATCGTCCTTAAACATTGGTATTTGACCACTCATGCATCCCTTCATCTAGTTCCTTTCAAGGTTATACATAGGTTTCCACCAACCTTTGTTTATCACTATTGGGTCTATTTGACAGCTTACACCACTATCGAGTGTGTAGTTATTTGGCCAATTTTTCCATCAATGTTTGGAATCAACATCCCATTGCATTTGGACCTCTATCATGATAATGTAAGTGCCAAACTGCACATTATGATGAGCCAAAACTGCAAATTAATTAAACAAGGTGAGTTTCCTCCACCGAAAGTCAAGGGATAAGAGTGATGATCTTACAAAAGCAAGAGCACTCAAAGGTAGCAAGGAGTTTTCCAATACCATCTAGACAGAAAGAACAGCTTTTAGTTTCCACAAAAAATTAGACAAACCTAACACAAGGTGAGAATCACTATAACGCCTTATAACATTTATGCAAAAGCAAATGGAACAAAGAATAATACAAAGAATTACACATTAAATTCTACCCTTCAGCAGATGGTTTGCAGTTTTCTGAGATTTCAATTAAGAAAAATACCTATAGATGTTTAGTACAAATCATCACGGTTGTAGTAGGGTGCATCTAGGACTACTTCAATAAAATGGGTTGTTACACAACAAACAGTATTACAATCCTGCAGTACTATAGGCATATTGTGAAAATTGATACTGTAATGGGATCATAATCCCTGCCTTTCTTACCTGCTAGGAATCTGTTGATTGAGAGTCACATTCTTAATGTGCATGGCTCGGTGGTATACAGTCAGCTACTACTGGGGTAGCAAAGGGATGGGTTCAGTGCGGGTTGGGTATGCGCCGGGGCTAGGTTTGGGTCAGGTCAGGCCTCACACATTCACTCAATGGGACAAGAAGTCAAACCTGAGCTGGACCAACAACCAACGAACCAAGACACGAGTCCAATCCATTTATTAACCAGTTCTATAATTAAAGCCCAGCCAAAACAAATTATCCAGCCCAAGCCTTCACTCAATTCCACCTGTTCACTTAGCAGGCCTCATTTTCAGGCCCATTACCACTACTTGAAAGTTTGGGGATTAAAGCTTTTTATTACTATTTATATTCCAAGCGGGTTGGGTCTGGTTGTGTTGAGATTAACCATAAGTAGATCTATTTACTTAACTAGTCTCATTTATGGACAAACCAAATCCAGAACCCATTAAGTAGACGGACTGATCCAATGCACTGTTAGCCCCAGCTATGTGCCTACACATGTTGCCAAAATCTTCAAACAGAACTTTGAGATTATGGATCCAGTCTATAATCAGTGCCTCTCAGATTAATAGGAAGCTTATTTCATCACATAGCTTAAATAATAGAGAAGGGGCACATGATTACTTTCCATGTCCAGTTTATGGTCTAATTAATGGTGTGGCTCTGGCCTTCAAGTAATATGTCATTCAGTTTTTTGGCATCTTCTTTGATCCCTTAAAAAGGAGAAACTGACAGCGGAAGAGCTCATTGTCAACAACTAAAAATATTTTTTGCAATTAAAGCAAAAAACTTCAAATTTTGGAGATGTGAAACACTAGATTGAACAACCAAAGAAAACAAATTAGAACAAATGGATAGCAGACCTCATGTTATGAACAATAGCTGAATTTGTGTCCTGAGTCCGTGATATTTTGCACCATGTATGCTTCTCAAGTGAAGAGCTTGTGATTTCAGAAGATATTATCATCTCATTTGACCTCATCTCAACATCTGAATATCTTGAGTCAGATGGAACTGCAATAAGTGACATTAACATTCATAATCAAGGGTTCGAGTATCCACAAGTGGTGAAATTCCACTGGCGTGAGTGTGGGGGTGTGTGTGCGTGTGTTAAAAAAAAAAAAAAGGTGGTTTCAACTCGAGGAAAGATAGATAAGCTTAAGAATATAAACGACAACCATAATTCCGTATACCTTCTTTCACATACATTAAGAATAGGAAAATCTGACACTATAAAAAATGACATAAAGTTCGCAACTAGAAACACCCATAAATAGAAGGTCCTCAGAAATGTTGCTGAAGATTAATCACTGACAAAATGTCCATTAAATAGTGGCAATGAATCAATGAGCTCTCAAAAGGGGTAAAGATGCCCAAATGACGTTCTACAGGGATGGCTATGGAAAATTAAGTGTGATTTTGAGGATGAATAAAGACTTGCCTACAGCACCAGAGACAGGACTCTGTACAAATCCAGATCAAATGCCAAATGGTGCAGGATTTAATCAGTTGGGACTTGCGAGTAGGAGAAAACCACACCTTCCAAACTACTGTATTCACCAAATTTGGATGGTATCTAGTGGAGTCAGCATAGGATATGTAGTGGGAAAGCAACAATTGGCATGGTGGCCAACCACAAACTGTCGTTCACCGGTAGCATACAACCCCTCCCATGAATCTGGAGTATCAAATTTATAACAGGCAACCAATATTTTAAGTATCAACGATATAGGCCGATATATCCCACGATATATCCTGTATCCCACCTGTGCGATACTAAACACACAAGTAGTGGGATATATCCCGCATGTTCGATCCAGTAAGCATTTTCGATTTTTGATCTCTTTTTTTTCTGTAAATCATGTTAAATCAGTGTTGAATTATTACAAATCCATTATTTTTCATGTTTTGCAAGATTCATGGATTGGGAGCTACGATTTCGAGATTTGGAGAAGGGCTGAGTTGCAGAAAATTGAAAAAAAATCAAAAGTTTCCAATTTCTCGCAAATCGGTTGCAATCTTTGTGTCCAAACATAAAATCAAACATGTAACATGATCTAGTGATTCTTCTTTTGCTTTTGAATGTATTACTTGTGTTTCCACACGTCTTCTTACATTTATAAATTATATGAATAGACTTTGAATATACTTGCATCAATTCAGTTAGCACATAAATTAGGACCCCATACAAAGAAAACCTATTATGTGCACTTATTTTTTGTAATGTTTAGATTTGTAAGTATTGATGTCTTTTTTAACAATCACTGAAGTTTCATTAAAAAATTCGACCAATTTCCCAATGTCTCCCCATGTTTCCAACAACAGCAATACAACCGATATATCCCGAGCGATAACCAATATGTATCCGTATCCCAACGGTGCGATACGTGATGCGATACCGATATTTCGAACATTGCAGGCAACATGAGTTTTTTCAACACACGTACTGATGAAACTCCAAATGACTAGTTTGTTGGGCTTCAATCCTCATAGAAAGTCAATTAGGATTCATCTTGTGAAGATCGTGTGATCCGGATTGCCTCTGCCAAGGCCAGTTAAGAGGCATAGCAAACTGCATGATTAACATTTTTCTCTGAAGCTTTATTATGACAATCAGATAGTGATCCACTTCTCCTCTAATCCATTGTATCAGAATATATCATTACATTATCGCTTCATGAAGGAGAAGGCAACAGCATAGAAAATGTGAAACCTATATTGAAGATCAGACAATCAACTTGCAAATAATCTTACTAGGACTGTTAGGAGAAGCAAACTTTATCAGGCTTTTAAGCTGAGCCAAATCAACATCGACACTGGAAGACTATTATTTTACTTTGTCCTTCCTTCTTCGGATATGTTGGTGATTTATTCTATTGGGGCGTACTTGTAGTGTCCTTTATCATTCGATATCATGAATGATATAAGGTTTAGTTTTTTCTTTTTTACTTTTTTGGAAAGGCAAATATAAGGTTTGGTTGAAGTCTACTAATGCCAATTTTCACTAATTCTTTCCTCATCTTCTATGCTTCTTAAAACTAATAGCATTAAATTCTATACAAATGTGCAGCCCAGCGATGCGTTCACAGAATCCAACCATCCATAAGATGTGCCACCTCCGAAAACCCCTACATCCCAAAAATCAGCCTGATCCAAAACTCAGATGGTCTACAACACAGGATATAGTACCACCAGTAGCTTACATTGGTACCAGGCAAATGTGCAGCCCAGCGATGCGTTCACAGAATCCAACCATCCATAAGATGTGCCACCTCCGAAAACCCCTACATCCCAAAAATCAGCCTGATCCAAAACTCAGATGGTCTACAACACAGGATATATTGAAAAGGAGAGCTGATCATTGATTAGCATGGGGGTCCACCTTGTTGCACTTGCACATACATAGGCAAGGACATTCTGACTCTTCATTCAGGCCAGATGAAGGGTCAGGTCAATATTAAGACCGTTTCGCGACTTAGGTGGGCCCATGTGAAATCAAGGGCGGGCGTTTCCTCCCGGCTCATCCCCTTTGTTGTGCCCTACCTCAGTTGTGTATCGGGCTGATTCTTGGCTCCCAGGTGTTTTATGAGGTGACAAATCTGATAGATGGGTTGGATGGTGTGAATACATATACAAACATACATACATATATATGAGAGATGTTTACACACAACTAGTGTGTCCAAGTAGTTGGTGGGTGGGACCCAATCATGGTCTTTGTATGCCATACACAAATGGTGTGAATACATATACAGGCACACATACATATATATGAGAGATGCTCACACACTAGTTGTACGTCCAACCAGTTGGTGTGTGGGACCCAATCATGGTATTTGTATGCCATCTAACCCTTCGACCATGTTGCCCTTGCAATGAAAATGGGATTCCCTGGTGGACCCCACACACCAACTAGTTATGTGTGAGCTCTCTCTCTCTCTCTCCTATTCTCTCTCTCTCTTCTCTCTCTCTCTTCTCTCTCTCTTCTATCTCTCTCTCTCTCTCTCTCTCTCTCTATCTCTCTCTCTCTCTCTCTCTCTTCTCTCTCTCCTCTCTCTCTATATATATAATATATATATATATATATATCATCTCTAAGCCTTATCCAAGCCAATGTTTACAATACTGCAAATATCAGCCAATATATCGTGTATCGCAATGCAGCGATACCATCTGCCCCTGAAGTCTCTGGAATTCCTCGAATTGCGTAATGTATCGCATGACATTGTGATATATCGTATAAATTCGATATGGACCGATATCGTACAAAAACATGGGAAATCCAGGGCTATCTTCAGAAAATTCAAAAAAAAAAAAAAAAAAAAAAAACAGAGAGATAAGGGAATGAAAAAAAAAAAAAAAAAAAGCAAAGAAAGAGAGAGAGAGAGAGAGAGAGTGAGAGAAAAAAAATCATGGGGTGGCACCGACCTCGATGGTGTGTTGACGTGGCAAAGTTCTGCGGACCCCACCATGATGTATGCGTTATATTTGCACCGTCCATCCATTTTGTGAGATCATTTTAGGGCATGAGCCCAAAAATGGAATCAAGCAAATCCAAAGCAAGTGGACCACACCACAAAAGGCAGTGGAGATTGAACGCCTACCATTGATATTTTTGTTTTCCCTTCATCCAGGTTTGTGTGCCCGTATGTACAAGTTAGATGGCAAATAAGCATCATGGTGGGCCCTAGGAAGGTTTCAACAGCGAGCGTCATTGTCCCCACTGCTTTCTATGGTGTAGTCCACTTGAGCTTTGGATCTGCCTCATTTTTTTAGCTCATGCCCTAAAACGATCTCGCAACATGGATGGTCGGTGTGGATATAACACATACATCATGGTGGGGCCCACATAACTTTGCCATGTCAACACATCACCGAAGCCACACAATCCACAACCTTTTTAGGCTCTTTTCGCATCCCAAGGTGCATTAATGTTTGGCACACATGTCACTCGATATATGGGTCAGTGACTCAGGTAGGCCTCCACCATGATGTTTATGTGAAATCCAACTTGTTCACCAGGTGTGTCACCCCATGTTAGATCAAGGGCCCAAACATCAGCTCCATCCATGATTTAGGTGGACCACACGATTGGAAACAGTGTACAAGCACTGCTCACCATTCCAACTATTTTCTTGATGTGGCCCATGTGAATCATTGGGTCCCATTTCTTTATTTTATTGTGGCATCTAATGGTTGGAGTGGATTTTATATAATCATCACAGTGCGCCCTAGAAAAATTAAGGGTGGGAATCTCTTTACCAATTGTTTCCTTCTATGTGGCCCACTTGAATCATAGCTTAGCTTGATTTCATAGCCCTAGGCCTAAAGTGAGATTACATATTTAATGGTGGGAGGGGATTCCACATATTGCATCACAGTGGACCCTGAAAAAATGAAGAGTTGGTGTCCTTGATTTAAGCTAATATTTTAATTTTTAAAATAAAAAAATAAAAATAATAAAATAATAAAAATAAAAAAAAAAGAGCTTATTTTTATGGGGCCCACCTTGATATGTATGTCAGATATGTATGTGAGATGTGTAATCCCACATTAGGTCCAAGGCCAAAAAATCAAACTGACTTATGATTCAAGTGGGCCACACAAAAGGAAACAACTAATAAAGAGATGTCCACCCTTGATTTTTACAGGGCCCGCCGTGATGATTATATAAAATCCACTCCTACCATTAGATGCCACAATAAAATTTAGAAATGAGGCCCAAAAATCAGGCCCATTCGTGATTCACATGGGCCACACCAAGGAAAATAGTTTGAAGGGTGAGCATTGACTGTACACTATTTCCAATCATGTGGTCCACCTAAATCACAGATGGGGTTGATTTTTGGGCCTTGGACTTAACATGGGGTGAAGCACTTGGTGAACGGGTTGGATTTCACATAAACATCACAGTGGAGCCCACTTGAGTTGTTGGAATCCCTATATTTATTTAAAGGCGTGCACAAATTGTACGTGTATGATGCATATGATGCATGTAGAACACTTAAACATGCACTCAAATATTATATGTGTGTCATATATTAACTCATATTAAACCAATTAAATTGTGGAACCATTGTTACTAAGTCATGGTCCCAAAGTTGGAACGTTTGAACAATCCTTACCTTTTGTAACATCCCGGATTTTTCCTAACTTGGCAATGGACGCCCTTGGACGTAGAACTGCCCTAGGACCTTATTCTGTTATAATTAGGGCGTGAATTAGGTAAGTATTAATAGCTTGGATCACTTTATCTACAAACTGCAAAGGTCCAAGTACCACCTCAGGCAGAAAATCAAATAGGACCAAATCCTTTAGGAATTAGACAAAATTAACTAAGTGTTAAACTAGATTCGTTGTGAAATCCGCTTGAATCACTTTAAATACGATCTGCAAGACCCAAAACTTGTAGAATCAATGACACTAGGATACGTAAAATCTAGGATCAATCTCATTACCCAGTTGCTCTCGGGAGCACATTGAAACTCCGTATCGGATCTGGACCGCACGTCGAAAGTCCGATTACTACGAAATTATATATTCAGGACCGTCTTGCTGGACTTGACAACCATCTCGGAAATCAACTCCAGATAGTATCCCGAGGCTATTCGCTTGAACCCGAAGCGAAGCGTGTGAGAAAACGTGGTTTCCTTTAGAAATTAATGTGAATCTGAGACTTGTCGCTTGCAGGCCGAATATAAGCAATTAGACCGTCAGAATCTGACCCAAATACACCCTCGGATCAGGAGAAATTTCATACACAGGTCAGTGTACTTGTGGCCCTGATCGAGTTTCGGTGACCGTTGAACTGAAACTAGTCCGCCACGTGCGATCTGGAAACCCGACTGAAACGAAAACTTAACTCGACCTAGATCCAAGGTCAGTGAGCTTAAGTCCGACCTTTGGCTCAAGGGGGGGCTCCGGAAATGCTCCGTTGAGTCGAAACAGACTGGTTTTGGACATAACCTAAGTATACCTTGGCCCTGGGGCCATTCCCATCAGTTTTGGGCCTATATAAGGGCCTTAAGCCCTCACTCTCTCAGCCCATACGAATTTGGGAAACCCTAGGAGAGAGAAGAAAGAAAAGAGAGAAAAAGAGAGAGAGAGAGAGAGAGAGAAAAGTGGGGATTCTTCCTGGGATTCTTCCCTGCTAATCCACCTGCTGAAACACCACTCCCGTGTAGTTCTTCCGGTGTTTCCAACGCCGTATTCGGGTAAGAAATCCTAACCCTAACCTGTTATAGAGATTCAAATAGAACAGATGGTGGAATAGCTAACATATTCCCTACTGTAGGTAGTTGTGGTGTCGTTGACAAAGACTTAGTGTCTAAACTGATTTCGTTTCGCATCTACGGCATAAGGTGCGGACTTTAAACGTATAGGTTATGGTTTTCAAGGCTTTCAATGTCAGTTAATGATATATTACTGACGTGGATGCTATTGCACATGTACAAAGTGTTGTCCGTTTCGTTTTTCAGATATACGTTAACTATGTTGAATATATTGTATTCCTCGTATTTGTAGAAAATACCGTATACGTATGAAATACGGATTTGTGCTTGCCATGATTAGTTGCTATCTATGTATGCTAGATGCATGTGTATCAACTTCTGGGTGAACGGATTAGCCTAATACTTGTTATATTAACATACATCGTGTATGTACAAGTTGTAGCCTAAGTGTTTGTGAAAATGTCTACGTGAGTATAAACTATGCATTAGTGTACGCCACGACTAACCATCGTGGATATGTGATTGTTGTATAGGCAACAATCCTTTGACGAAAGGACTTGCCCTAATACGTATTCTAACTACTACATACCATGTATGATGTAATGTGCAGACAAAGTGTATGTAAAAATGTCTGTCTGAGTAAGTGCTTTTAAATTCTTCTCAAATTGGGCGTTGAGATAGGATTCTCAACTACCCTAACGATGTGTATGATTTCCTCCATGTACCGTATATTATGATGTCTGTTTATCTATGTAATGCATATGTATAAATTCATGTTTAAGTTGTATTCCATAACATGTAAAAACAAAGCTGTGAAGGGTGATGGGGGAGTGGTGTAACGATTCCGTGCAATAGCCCTGGCAGCCCTAAAGAGGACATTATTGGACCTTTGATTATATGATTTGCAATCTTGATTCATAACTGCTTTAACTATCTTCTAGGATATTTTGTTGTAATTGAATGTGATTGGGGCTATTGTATAATCCAGGCAATCAGTAACAGGCCTTGATTTTGTGACTGAGGTCATTTCGCCACAAAAGACACATTCGATGAATCCGAATCATAAGATGGTTGTCGACAGTGGTACCTTGTCGGTTACTTCAGCGTACGCCCGTACCAGTCGAACTTGTCTAATAACCCATTAGCCATTGTATGTTCACCATGTTTGGACGCTACTGCTTGAACTAAGGTACCAAACTTACCAGTGAAACCCCTTACCTGGTACCACCCCGTTAAACTTGGTGCGACTCCTCGATCCGCTAAGACTCATGAGCCGGACATGGTGGTATGGGACACCGTGGTCGAGTTGCGGCCTACACTGGGGCGACGAGCCTCCCCGTAGTGACCAGTGAGCAACCTAGACTCGTGAGCCGAATACGGTGGTATGGGATACTGTATTCGAGCTGTTGGCCTACACTGATTTGGTGACGAGCCCTTTGTAGTGACCTCGAGCATACTCTGAACCTGCGTAAAGACGACGAGCCTTTCCGTAGTAATCAGAGTATACACTAGGCCTGTACTGGTTTGGCAACGAGCCTGTTGCAGCAACCTAGAACCGCAATAGCGTATGAGATTTACTAGGACTGACGACCCTAGAATGGATCCTTATTTGGGAAGTGATATAAGGGAGGTACCTTAGTTTCCCAATCCTGCTGTATGAAAATAACTAATAAAGAACTTAGTAATCACGTTTATGCACCGCATTACGTGTACGTTTGGCGTTGATGGTCAAGCACTGAGGGAGTGTGGCATGCCGTGATCACAAGGAGTCGCTGAGGGAGCGTAGGCGAGGGCATGCATCATACATATATACCATACTTGCATTAATAAGAGTACTGAGGGATGTGTGATTTACTGTTTTATCATTACTGCTTAATTGAATTGATAACATGTTAACCTTTGCTTTATTGTTCCACTGAGTTGATCACTCACTCCCACGTTATAGGACGGTGTTGTACACACCAACCAGACCCTGTTTGAGTTTCAGATAATGGCGATGCTTGCGAAGCGGAGCCGGACTTTTATGATGAGGAGGGTTTCTCCTCATACAGCTATCAGGTGGGTCTATATAGACCATCTTTTGATCGACGGGAGTACAAGGATTACTTTAGTTTGCACTTTTGGAACACCCATGTATATTCCTTTTGTTCATTTTTGGTGTATACATGTCTATCTTTAACCTGGTAACATGTTCATACTCTGGAGACGTACAACAGTTTATATATTTTATATATCTATCACAGTCTTCCACTTGCGTAATTTAACTGTCTCTGGAGTATGATATGTTGTTTTGGTATAATCTCACTCATGTTTATTGCATTAATATGAACAACATTCAATCATCATTATCTATGTTGCATAAGTGATGCGTTGGAACTCGAGAATGGAGTTTATGCTCGACTCCCGATTTTCAGGGCGTTACACCTTTGCTTCGTGAACACTTGTTTATTGAACAGGACCATTGGATATTTTTTATTCTTAATTGTCCAAGAAACGTCCACCAAACTCATTATCAAATGAGGAAATAAACCTAATTTTTGGGTTACGAGATTATGGACAATTTAATTTCAATTACTTGAACGCCATGTGTGCAATTTAAAAAAATAATAATAATAATTGATTGCATTTTCATACATGTCTTCTATTATTTATAAATTATATTAGTTGATTTTGAATATAGTTGCATCACTTTGTTAGACAATGCATAGTTTAGGACCCTATACAAAGGAAACTTGTTATGAGCACTTATTTTTTTTAATATTTGATTTAAGTATGTAATGATGTCTTTTTTAACATTTCCTGAAGTTTCAATGAAAAATTCAACCAATTTTCCAATGCTTCCCAAAAACAAAGAAACATTACGCGATACATCCAATATTTCCCATGCAACAACCAATATGTTTCCATATCCCAAGGGTGTGCTACTTTCATCGATGGAGATACTGAAAACATTAATCCCAGCTAACTGGGGTTGGTTGCATGAATCTTGTTCCGCCATTCCACTCTATCAAGGACCATACCCCAAACCAAAGCATACGTAATCAAATTTTTCTTACCTCCACCCACGTCTTTTTTGGGCTTCTCCTTAACAAGGTAGTCCATAATGGTAACAGTGGTCGTAACAACCACTACCATTACCATTATGATATGGGCCATAACGGGCGTTACAACACTTCTTCTTTTTTTTTTATTGGGGGGGGGAATATATTATGAGTCAATTTTTCCGTATTGGCCGCTACATACAACTCCGTATCGCACAACAATTACCACCATTACCGTTGCAGCGTAACAAGGGTTACATAACCGTTTTGGAATTCCTTGCCCCTTACCCTTTTAGAGCCTTCAACTTGAACCATCTTATCATCATCTTCATCATCTTAAGCCTTGTCCCAGCTAATTGGGGTTGGGTACACGAATTTTGTTTCACCATTCTACTCTATGAAGGACCATATCCTCAGTTAAACCATAGGCCATCAAATATTTTCTTACTATCTCCACCCACGTCCTTTTCGACTTCCCCTTGCCTTTAAAGCCTTCAACTTGTCTTGAACCAACTCACTCCTTCCAACAGGCGCAATTTTTCGTCTCCATTGCACATGGACAACCATCCAAGTCTACCCCTCATATTGTTACTTATTGGTGGCTAGTGTTAATCCTAACTTCGCTCGAATGTATTCATTTCAAATTTTATCCTTCCTCGTCTTGCGACTTAGCCATCTCAACATCCTCCTTTCAACTACATTCATCCTATAAACATGTTTTTCCTTGATTGCCCAACATTTTATTCCACATAGCAAGCTAGTCTTATGTTGAGGGTCAAATATTGCATATTAGACCCCAGTTATTGCCTGATTTTACAAACATGATAATGTTTAACGCTCTATTTTAATTGTGTTTGTGTTGCAAGGTGAATTTAAGAACTTGGACCGAAAAAGGGTGCTAAAGGCATAGATTTGATGCTCACAAATCACCAAGGCAAGGGTTGGATCTTAGGTGACCGAGAAGAAAGAATTCACACGCCAAATATCCGAGAAAATCAAGTGATTGAAGTTAAAGGGGCCTGTGAAATCGTCCTGAATGCAAGATCACGGGGTTCCCATCATCCGTTTGGCTCGAAACTTTATATCTAGCCTGAGGACCCTAAAGTAACCGTACACATCGAATTTCAACCCTTGGATCCTTGTAGAAGTGGCTCAACGGACAGATCAACCCATAAATCATCAATCTGGGGCCCACCTGATCTTTGGAAATGCTTCAATTTTGGTCTCAACCCCTTAAATGAGGTGAAAAACAGATGGACGGAGCGGATTTCTCACACGCATCACAGTGGATCCCACACGCGACGTGCGTGTATACAGCACGTCCGTAGCCACCCCACACCGGACGGTTAGCCTGGTCAAAGTCAGGCTAACCCGATTCTTTTCGCACCAGCGTCCAGCAAACGGACGCTGAGATTGGTAGTGGGCCACCATCATGGACCTAATGAATGATCGGGACCGTCCATTCGCCCCAGGGGGTGGCCACGACCCTAGCCAAGGTGTCTTCTTGGACCTATGCACGTGTACACACGTGGATCGCCGGAAAACGCAGGATGAACGGTGGGAAGATTTGATACAGTGGGCCGCACCAAACTCGACCAAAACTACCCCTTCCCGACTGAAATCGTGCCAAGAATCCAATGGACGGGGTGGATTTCTCCGAAAACATCACTGTTGGGGCCCACTGGGCATCTCAAAGCAAGAACTTTCCTTTTTCGCACGTCCGGATGTCGTTTCTTCCGTGGGCCACTGTATGATCTTGGCCGTGATCGGATCACCCATCTAAACCGTTCAAACAGAGCCCAAGGTGGGGCCGACCACCACAAAGATGGCAGAACAGATTTCTTTGATCGCAGGGTTCTCCCACGGCCGCAAATGCAAGATGTTATTTGCGGTTTTGCTGCACAAAGCAGCTGTTGCTGCATGAAAGACACCGACGTTCCCCACGCACCTTGCATGTGAAACTCCACCAACCAACTCCAGCCTCCCTGCTGCCTATAAAAGGAGAAGAGAAGAGAGAGAGAGACTTCATCTTGGACGTGTGGAAACCGTGGAAGAAAAGAAAGAGAGCGAGAGCGTGGAAACGGCGGGAGTTTTCTTCCCCTTCTTCTTCCTTCCTTAGCCTATATTCTTTTGATGTTTTAAGAGTTCTTTTTAGCGTGAGCATGTCTATGACAGGCTAAACCTCTTAGCTAGGGCTAAGAGGTGAAGCTTGTAGTGTGATGGGAAACTTTTCTTTATGTCTTTGATTCAGATTTAAGTTGAACTGATTTTGATTCTAGTTTGATTATAAGAAATGCCTTTAGTTTTTAATGGTTTTTTGTGACTTAAATTACAATGGATCTGCGATAGCTTTGAGTATGTTCTTTTCATTATTGTGACTATGAAGTTAGGAAGCCCTGTTGTTCACTATCGTCTCATGGGCATGGTTGGATGATGGAATCCTTCCTAACGTTCATAACGCTCTTAGATTGGATGTGGATTGGTTAAATTCTGTTGTTTACTTTGTCTCATGGGCATAGTTTTTTATGGAATCAAGTCTACTTCTCATACCTCTCATCTCTTGAAAACTAGATCAAAGGAAGTTCAAATTTGATTTTTAATGTTATATCCTCCAACTGGATGAAGATGGGATTCTAAATCCAGTTGTGTTCATGAATCAAGCATAGATCTCCCTGATCTCTACAAGTGGATCCTTGGAAACCCTAGTTTCCCCACCTTTGAATTTTACAAGCTTTAATTTATAATTCATCATTATTCTATTAAATTCCCCTGGTTTAGATTACATCTTCTTCTAGTTCTAGTTCTGGTTATTTTCATATTACGTACGAGGTTTAGTCCCTGTGGATTCGACCTCGGTCTTACCGAGATTATTACTACATCACGACCCTACACTTGGGGTTGTGAACATCTTATAGCTAACCTATGGAATCTCTGCTTCAATTTGATAAGTATGCGGAAATCACATAAAATTCTAGAGGAACATTTCAACTTCATCCGCTTAACTCTAATTCTATAAGCAAACATCCTTTTCAATCTCTCCTCTCCCATTGATCATAAACCCACGATATTAAAAATGGTCCTTTTGGGATACTTCTCGGTCAACAATCCTAACTCTTCATTTTCACTCGTATTGTTACTAAAATTTGACATCATAAACATTGTTTTAGTTTGACTAGTTTTAAAATCTTTACAGGCTGTTGGAATTGACATTTCAAATCGGTGTATCAGGTGTTACAGCCTCATATCACCCCTATATCAGGTTGTTTCAGGCTAGTGAAGGTCGATACAACCGTACCATTCATGACAACCTGTACGTATCCAGATATATACGTACCAATTTCAGAAAATACTTTAAGCCTTGGTTCGGATACATACAAAGTCGTATACCACACATGTTGTCCTACACATGTCATTAGCACACACTATGCGAGTGCGCAGTGCAGGATTACTTGTATTATCCCTGTTTGTCAAGCACTTGGGATGTGGAGTGGTAGAACATGTGGGGAGCCTAAGATGGTTGGTAACATTATGGCACATGTGCATACTGAATGACATGTGAAACACTTGAAGATTGATGGTAGCACATGTGGGTACTTAACTATGGATGGTTGCACCTGTATAACACTTAGCACATGTGGTGCATGTGCACGGAACATTATGTTCCTACATGCACCATACAAGACTTTTGCACATGTAGTCTATCAAGCTTTTGAGCAAGGATAGACTACTTGCGTAACAATCATAGTGGTTGTACATATTGTCCTCATTTTCCTCTTTTGGTATGCAAACAGTGCATGAAACAGCGCACATGCTGTCAATGAAGGATAGTATGTACAGTACATGACTTTTCTTACATCCAAACAGCCCTTTCTAAAGCATCCCCCCATAGTCCTAGCTTTGCGCTTAACCCCTACCTGGTCTCGCCAATCAAAACTTTGTTATCCATAAACAACATGCACCACGGAACCTCTTGCCCCGTTAATTTATCCATGATAATGCAAAAGGGTGTCTTGATGCATTCGCCCCACATCCCATACGTCCACGCTACGTGCACGTGTACAAGAAAATGACCACTTTTCCTTTTTAGCCCATCACTACTTTCCATTTCTTTCAAATCTTTACATTATGATTTTTTTTTCTTTCATATCTTTATATTAGTCAAGAAGTAATTTTTAGATTTTTCTTATTTAAGTGTTTTCTTAATTACAGTGCTTTCTTATTTAACTAGTTTCCTATTTTTCATATCTTGGCTAGCTAGGAATTCTATTTTTAGATTTCATAGTTTTTATTGCATATTGTAATGATTAATTATAAATAAGGCCTAGGCTTATAGAATAAGATAAGTTGAATGATATTTCTTTTAAGTTCTCTTATATCCCTACGGTAGTCGTTGAAGGGAGGAAAGTGATCTCTAGTCTAAGAATATAGGACTGTTGAGCTTGCTCACAGTCTTAAGCTTTCAGATAGAAGATTGTCGGGTCCTTTTCCGCCGTCTCTTTCTTCTTTTCTTGGATCTATTTGCTTCCCCTTTTGGGGTTTGCATTATGTCTGCTCAATGCCATGCTCTACCAGAGTATCAAGTTACACCTCATAGCCATGGTCTGCTGGAGTATCAGGTAACAGTCTTCCTATTTTCAAATGTTTACTAACAAAGGGGCATTTCATGTCCAAAGCTTTCCAGGATTTCAACAAAGCTCAAACAACCAAATTGCTAGAACAGAAAGCAAAAAAGTTCGCCTCCACACCCTCAACGAACAAAAACTTGAATAATGCCTCAAACAAACACCACTCCGTCGCAGATTCAAAGGGTGCGTTTCCATGATCAATTGAAACGAATTGCAATAACCGAATTGCATGGCGAGAGACTGGCCCATCAAATACCATTAAGATCACCTTGGGAAATGCATTGAATTGCAATTAGGGACTCCTTAAAGAAATAAAGCTATTACAATTCGATTCGAATATGCATCCAAACCCACCCCAAACCTAGGCACAAATTCGGCAAAGCTGTAAACGGATTCGAGGAGAAGAGGGAAAGATTGCTGCCAGAATTCATGAAATGCAGTGCAGATTCAAAAGAAGAAACTTCAAAATACGTATACGCATACCGAGTTTTGCCCAGATTTCTTGGTCAGATTTGGTTCCAGAAGATTCTCCAGTTTCCATGGCTTACGAAGAGTAGAGAAGAGAAGAGAAAAAGGAGAAGATTATTTCTTTTCTTTTTCTTTTTTATTTCTTGATTGAATTTCAGAGAGACGTGAAAGGAGGGAAGGGTTTTACATGAATATGGTAGGCTTGCTGAAGAAGGTTGCGTGCCGTGTTCAGTACTAAAACCCCTCCCTCTTAATCGTTCAAAAAACTTAGGCGACTTACTTGATACTCTGGCAGAGTATGATGCTTGATACACGGGCACTCGTAAATTGCCCATGTTGCATACATTAACTCAAATTAAACCGATAAAATTGAATAACCCAATGTATCTGAGTGAGAGTCCCACAATCATATATGTTGACCAATCCTAACCCCCAATTTGTGGACAGTTATCTGTTGAAATGTCCACCGTTGAATATTTTCATTTAGTTTAGTTTCAGAGAAAGAATCCACGTAGGTATTGAATTAAGTGTTGTACTTTCTTTTGTACCATTTATGAAATAGCTTATCAGAGAATGACATATGTCATTGCACCCAAAATAAAAAAGCGTGCAAAAGATGGTTGGAGATATTTGGAGCTTTCAATGGAATCATAGCTGACGTTGAGATGAATGATAAATGTCGTCTAACGAAGAGGCGCCCAAGAAGTTAAAGAGGTGGAAAGTGTACACTTAAAAGAACACAGATAAAAGTATCTAAAAGATCGACGGGGCAAACATTTAGTTGTCGCAACTGCTGAATTAATAACAAAAACCAATGCAGAATATCTGGAAACTTATAAATAGAAGGGTAAATCAATCGAACAAATTGTCTCGTATCAATCAAACAAACCGATCACTTTGTCTTTCCTTATCATATCTTCGACTCTATCTTATGAATAGTGATAATCTTTAGCGCTAATCTTTAACTGCAATTCAAATATACACTCTTACATTGTACTAGTTCTGCTTCAATACAAACAATTCTTCATTTAGAAAGGCTCCTTGTAGTCTTGCCCTATGGTCAATTGTAAGTATTCCATTTCTATGTAATTGTGTTCTAATTGCCTGGTATACCAAAAGTCCTTTCGTACGAAAGGCAAAGTGCAACCATCTTCGGTAAAAGAACCCCACACTTCAACATAGTCACAAACTCAAATACAGCATTCACACACAGCTTAAAGAAACTTTATGCATTTCATTTACCAAAATTGTCACAATACATGAGACACAGTATTATATGGATTATGACAGAATATGCATGTGAACTAATATAAGAGGCTCCTAACACTTAAAACATGCTAACTATTCGACCACAATACTAAGCCTAACAAGGCTATACATAGCAACAAGGAAAGAAATACAAAAAGCAACTAAAAGGACGACTACGTGCAGGACTAGTCGTTAGAATCTGGCGATGGTGGAGGCGCACTCTTGTCCTATACACAGCACATGATGGACCTCAAAGTGCGAGACACATTCTTGAATTTCCATTTCATAAAGGCCTCGGTCTCATCAACTTTGGTTCGGATCTGCGTGATCTCTTGTCGCAGGGCAACTTGGCCCTCTTCCAGTTGAGCCAAGCGGGCTTCCCTGGCAGCCCGATCACTGTCAGGCTCTCGCGTAGCAGCAGGAGGAGAACCCTCATCAGTGTCCTGGGCCTCCTCTTCTTCCTTAGCCTGCTCATCCTCTATCTCCTCCATGCCTTCCTCATCACTTTCTTCCTCCTCACTCTCTATTTCGTCCTCATTCTCGTCGAGTCGGGCTTGACAATATCGTGGCCCAATCTCCATGTTGTTGAGAGTAGTGTTGTTGATGCAATGGATCAGCCTAAGAAGTTCTGCGCCAAGTCCGTAGCCGAATTCACATGCAAGCTTGCATATGAGTCGTCCAAATGGAAGCGAGATAGTAGTCCTAGTAGAGCGCGCAACCAAAACTATCTGACGCAGTACATACATAGGCAGGCATAGCTTCTCTCCCTGCCCAGCTCGGTGCAGAAAGTCTACCATCAGGTGCATGCACTCGCTGCGATTGCTCCATCTGGGGTACACGTTGTACGTGAAGATGTGGTGGAGCAGGCGAAAGTCGTCGGTCATATTGGATGCTAGGAGGCTATTATTTGGATTCCAGTCAACCAGTTAGCCATAAAGGAATCGCGTGCGGCGATCCCTCTCACGTGCAGTCTTAAGACTCTCCTCACTAGCATGGATGTCTCCAAGTGGCATTCCCATGAGTCGGGCTATTAAGCCCACATCAACCGTGGCATCCCGCCTTCCCACGGGAATTTTGAACTGCAAAAGCTCCAACGTAGGCTCTCGAATATGGGCGTAGAAGGCTCGGACAGTGCCCACATTTGCACGAGACTTTCCCTCAAATACGGGACCCCACCCGGCTTCCACCAGGCGGTCCATCAGCAAATAGTCTCCAAAGAGCCTCTCATCCACATTGCTTCAAAAAGGACCATACGACCCTCATACCTCCCATGAGACAAATCAGCCAACAAGGTTCTTGGGAGAGGAGCCTGCAGATCGAGGTCCCGCTTAGTCCGTATCTCTCGTTGAACGCTTGAACCTACGGCGGCGCCTCTTTCTTCCTTGAACGGGTAGGGCAGCTAGGCCCGGCTTCATCCGAAGGAGCTCTCTTCTTCCCCATGAGAGAAAGAAGCGTGGAAATCGAGAAAATGGTCGCCACAAGCCCGAATAGAGCCATTGGATTGGAATAAAAAAAGGGGAATAGGATGGGTTGTTGGATTCTAAAATTTTTGAGACACAAAGTAATGGTTGTATACTCAAATGGGGAGAAAAAGAGAGATAGGAGAGGGGTTTGGCTGAAAAACGATGGAGGAGTGTAGTCTTGAAGGAAGATGAGGAAATGGAAGAATGGAGGGGAGATTTGAGAGAGAAACAAGAGTTTTTGAAGAAAAAGAAAGCTTGGAGGGGTGCCAAATGAAGGAGAGGAGCAAATAAGGTAGAAAAAAACCACATTTATATGATTTGGTGGGCCACACAGCACCCCACCATCGTCGGCCTGACCGGCCCGCGCCGGCCCGATAGGCCCGGGCCAGGCGATCGGCGAGGCCTCGCCGAATCGGCGATGGCATCGCCGATCCCTAGAGGTTCCGGCGAGGGCTACCCATCTGGGCGATGGCCTACCCCCTGGATGTCAAAATGATGCGGGGCCCATTTTGGATCCCTCTGGATTGATCAGTTTAGGGTCTGACCTCGTTTCGAGTCATTTCGGGTCCTTACTCGCGTATATTCGCGTATTTTCGGTTTGTAGAGCGTGGGACTAGTTAGATTTTCATCTAAACTCATCGATTGATGATCTAGAAGGATGTTGGGATCATTTCACGTAATCGGGAAAGCCTACGGGTTCAATTTCTACGGTCGATTTCGGTCAATTTCGCCGTTTGGTGAAAATAGAAATTCTAAATCTATTTCTACATTTTCTCGCACCCTCCTAGGTCAAAATGCTGCAGCGTGCGTCATGTGACCATAACCCAGGTCCAGTTTAATCCAAATCATGCTTTGATACCAACTTATAACACCCTAAAAATCGGGAGTCGAGTAGGAGCCCAACTCCCAAGTTCCAACGCATCACTTATGCAACATAGGAAATGATAATTAAATGTTGTCCATATGTTGTCCGTATTAGTGCATGAAACATGAATGAGATTATACCAAAACAGCATATCATACTCCGGAGACAAGTGAAATTGCAAGCGGAAGACTTTGATAGATATATAAAATATATAAACTGTTGTAAGTCTCCATAGTGTGATAATGTTACTAGGTTAAATAATTACATGTACAATTCCAAAATATACAAAAGGTGTAATGTCATCTAGTCAACATCCTAGAAATCCCCGTTGATCAGGACATAACTCACATGAACCCGCCTGTAACACTCCGAATTTTTGCCAACTTGGAGTTAAACGTACTTAGGCAATGGGTCGATCCTAACACCTTATTAACTTGTCAGAACTCAATTCCAATGTCTGAAATCTTTTTTTTCAACCCATGTCCTTCGAAATCTCATCTTTCACCACCTTATTCTTTAAGATTTTCTAAGTACTTTCATATTAGACACAAATCCCAAAGTTTAGGTGATGAAGAACAATACTTAAACTAGAAGTTACTATAAATAGTAAATAAATAAATAAAATGGATTTTTGACCATTAACCTTTTGGAATCTCCCAAAATAAATAGGTTATTTGGATAGAGCAGCTTCTCCTACCCTAAAATCATATATTGCAAGTCGAATAACTCATTCTGGCTTGCAAATGGGACCTGAAAACACCTCAAACGGACTCGGGGGCCCAAACGACACAATTCGGGGGGGACCCAAGGTGCGTCCCGCACATTTTCGGCGCCCCGGGGGCCGGAGGACCTCGCCCCACCGGCGATCCCTTGCCGGAAAGTCCAGAGGTCGGCAAGGACCTCGCCGGTTTCGCGAGGCCTCGCCGTTTGGCGGGCCGCAATGGGCCGGGAGGCCCGTTTTCTGCAATTTTTCTGCACTGTTTGTCGAACTTCGAAAAATCATATCTCCCTCGTTATAACTCCAATTTAGGTGATTCAAAATCCAGATTGAAGTTTGATAAGTCTATAACCCCGATTTAGGTGATTCAAAAGCCAGATTGAAGCTTGATAAGTCTAGTTTCATATAAAAATAAGTGAAAAATATAATAAAAATTTTATTGTAGTTAAATATAGGTCGTTCTGACGACTGTCCGAAAATCATTTGTTTGAACAGCTGCTGCTTCAAGAATTTTTAGAATTTTTCTACAACACGAAATCTAATGAAATTTGGTAGAGATGAAGTAGACTTGATGCCAAACTACTAGAAAAATAATTAAAATAATATACTAATTAAAAGTGCTAGAAATGGACGTAGAACTGCCCTAGGACCATATTTTGTCGTAATTAGGGCATAATTTAGTTAAGTACTAAACTGAATACTCAGTAGAATTAGCTTGAACCACTTTAAATATGAACTACAAGACCCAAAACTTGCAGAATCTTTAATGCTACATTATCCTATAACATATGAACAATCTCATTACCCAGTTGCTCTCGAGAGCATCACAAAACTCCGTATCGGACCTGGACCGCACGTCGAAAGTCCGATTAACGCGAAGCTAAATGGTTAGGACCGCCTTGCTGGGCTTGACAACCACCTCGAAAATCAAGTCCTAACAATGTCCAAAAACGCACGCTTGAGCTCGGAGCGAAATGTGTGAGAAACACAAATATCTTTAGGAAATAAACTAAAACTTAAGTAAATTAAGTCGGTTCACTTGCGGGCCAAATATAAAGATTCAGACCATCAGAATCTGACCCAAATGCACCCTCGGATCAAGAGAAATTTTCCATACATGGCAGTGTACTTGTGGCCCTGATCGAGTGCCGGTGACCGTTGAACTTAAACTGGTCCGCCACGGTCGATCTGTAAACCCGATCAGAACGAAAACTTGGCCTGACTTAGATCCAATGTCAGGGGGCTTAAGTCCGATCGCACGTAGAAAAGGGGCCTCCATAAGTGCTCCATTAGATCGGAACAGCCGATCTTTGGCTATAACCTAAGTATACCTTGGCCTGGGGCTATTTCCATCAGTTCTGGGCCTATATAAAGGCTTAAAACCCCCTCTCTCTCACTCCATACGAATTTTTTTAACCTAGGTGAGAGAAGAGAAAAGGAAGAGAAGGAAAGAGAGAGAAAGTGTGAGGGAAGTTAGGGTTTTGCTACAGAGATTGTTCCCTTCCGCTCTACGTATCGAAACACCGCCTCTACAACGCTATTCCAGCGATTCCGACTCCATTCGTAGGTAAGAAAACCTAACCCTAATCTGTTTTAGGGTTTCCAATAGTGTAAGTGATGAAATAACTAACCTATTTCATGCTATAGGTAACCGTTGTGCCGTAGACAAAGGCTTAGTGTTTAAACCGAGTTCGTTACGAGTCTACCGGTGAAAGGTACGGACTATAGATGTTTAGGTTATGGTTTTCAAGGCCTTCAATGTTAGTTAATGATTTATGACTGACTTGATTGTTATCGCATATGCTTAGATTAGATGTTTCCCGTATATTACATATGTATGTAAGCTATGTTGATTAAAATGCATTCCAAGTGTTTGTTATAATGTTTGAATGAATATGAAATTTGCATTTGTGTTTGCCATGCTTAGTGATCATGTGTGTGTGTGTGTGTGTGTGTGTATATATATATATATATATATATATATATATAATGGTTGTATATGTGACAACTCCTTTGTGAAAGGACTTGTCATAATATATGTTAAAACTAATACATTAATGTACGTGGATATGTGTAGTATAAGTATTTGATAAAATGCCTGAATGAGAAAATGCTTGATGTAATGTACTTAATGAGGGTGTTGAGATGGGATCCTCAATCCCCTTATACATAATTAGAGTTTCCTTTATGTAACCTATATCGCTACTACGTGCTTTATGGTTGAAATGCCATGTATGCTAACATGTACCCTTTGTGTTTGTAGAAATGCTCATGTGAGATTTGTAATTGATTTCAGCTGTCACATGCTGTTTTGGCTTACTACATGTGAATGCTAATGTTTGGAATGTGATTGGGGTTACGAGGTAGTCCAGGCAATCGATAATGGTTTACGATAGGTGGTCGTACTACTTAACCACGACAGATGCACCCGATGCATCTGAGTCGTACGCTGCTTGTCGGCAGTGGTTAGGCCACACAGAGTGCTTACGCGCTCCATGTCGATCAACTCAACATGCGGTCGTACTAGTCGAGTTTGTCAAGCAACCTGATTGACCCGATGTATGTTCACCATGTTTGGATGCTACTGCTTGAACCTAAGGTATCAAACTCACCAGTGAAAACTCCATTAACCTTAGTACCTCGATCCGCTAAGACTCATGAACCGAACATGGTGGTATGGGACACCGTGGTCGAGCTGTCGGCCTACGCCGGGGCGACGAGCCTACCCATAGTGACCAGTGAGCAACCAAAGCTCGTGAGCCGAATATGGTGGTATGAGACACTGTATTCGAGCTGTCGGCCTACACTGATAAGGTGACGAGCCCTTTGTAGTGACCTCAAGCATACTCTGAGACTGCGTTGAGGCGACGAGCCTTTCCGTAGCAACTAGAGTATAAACTAAGCCTGCACTGATCAGGTGATGAGCTAGAACCGTAACTTTGTATGAGATTTTCTAGGACTGGCGACCCTAAAATGGATCATTGTTTGGGTATTGATATAAGGGAGGTACCTTACTTTCTCAATCCTACTGTATGAAAAGGACTAATAAGAACTTGGTAATCACGCTTATGCACTGTACTGCATGTGCCGTTTGGCGTTGGGCAGAGCATTGAGGAAGTGACCGACATGCGCGACCGTTAGATAGAGATTGCAGAGGGAGTGTAGGCGAGGGCATGCATCATTTATACATACCATTCCTGCATTAATCAGAGTACCTAGGGATGTTTGATTGTATTGTTTTATCATTACTGCTTGATTGAATTGATAACATGTTAACATTTGCTTTTAGGGCTGAAAGTTGGGCGGGATCAACCCGACTGACCCGTGACCGACCCGACATTGGGTTGGGCTGGGGCAGGATATTTTGTGTCCGATTTTAAGCTTGGGCTATGTAAACACCAACCCGATAAAACTTGGGTTGGGCTCGGGTTGAGGTCGCGGGTTGGCCAACCCAACCCGAACCCGATCAATACATAAGTTACTTATAAATTATAATTGAGTGTGGATTGTCACACTAGTGATGTCGAGTCTCATTTGTCCACGTCATTTCCAAGGACTCAAGCTAACAAGATATGCCAGATTTCTCTCTCCCAAATAGACTTCATGCTATGCTACATGACTTTTAAAGGAGTAGTTGTCTTATATTTAAGCTTGTTTTTTTTTTTTTTTTTAAATGAAGTTCTTTATAATGAATAATCGCATATATAATTAATAAAATTATAAATACAAAAAATAAGTCCTATATTGAAATATAATAAACTAATGTAATAACAAAAATATTAACATGTATATACCTGACCAACCCGATCAACCCGACGGAGCCCGCTTGGGTTGGGCTTGGGTTGAGAATTCCCAACCCGAGATTGGGTTGGGTTGGGTTAGGGTTGAGGTATAAGAACCTTGGGTTGGGTTAGGGTTGAGCACCAACCCGACCCAACCCGCCCGACTTTCAGCCCTATTTGCTTTATTGTTCCACTGAGTTGATCACTCACTCCCACGTTACGGGACGATGTTTTAAACACCAACCAGACCCTGTTTTAGCTTCAGATGATCGCGATGCTTACGAGGCGGAGCCGGACTTTTATGATGAGGAGGAGGGTTTCTCCTATATGTAGCTATCAGGCGGGTCTATGTAGACCATGTTCTGATCAACGGGGTTACAGGGTTGCTGATTAGATGTCATTACACTTGTTATTTTGCACTTTTGGAACACCCATGTATATTCATTTTATTCATTTTTGGAGTATACATGTATATATTTAACCTGGTAACATATTCAAACTTTGGAGACTTACAACAGTTTATATATTTTATATATCTATCACAGTCTTCAGCTTGCGTAATTTAACTATCTCTGGAGTACGATATGCTGTTTTGGTATAATCTCACTCATGTTTAATGCACTAATCCAAACAACATTCAATCATCATTATCTATGTTGCATAAGTGATGCGTTGGAACTCGGGAGCTGAGCTTTTGCTCGACCCCCGATTTTCAGGGTGTTACACCACCTGAAAACTGCATGTAAGAGAATGCCTACTCGTCATCCTCAAAGTCTGGCTCCGCCTCATAAGTCGTGCCATCCTCTGAAACTACAACAGAGTCTGGTTGGTGTTTAAAAACACCATCCCAGAACGTGGGAGTGAGTGATCAACTCAGTGGAGCGATAAAGCAAAGGTTAACATGTTATCAATTCAATCAAGCAGTAATGATAAAGCAGTACATCAATCATGTCCTAAATACTCTTGTTAATGCAAGAATGGTATGCGAAGATGATGCATGCCTTCGCTTACACTCCCTCAGCATCTTCATCTCACGACGCACATGGCAAACTCCCGAACGTGCTCTTCCTCGTCAAATCACATGCAATGCTGTGCATGCTCATGTTAGCCAATACTTAATTAGATTGATTCATATAGCAATGTTGGGAAGCCAAGGTACCTCCCTTATAACATTTCTCAAACAATGATCCATTCTAGGGTCGTCAGTCCTAGTAAATATCATACAATTATGCGGTTCTAGGTCACTACAAAGGACTCATCACCTGATCAGTGTAGGCCTAATTTATACTCTAGTTGCTACGGAAAGGCTCGTTGCCTCAACGCAGTCTCAGAGTACGCTTGAGGTCACTACAAAGGGCTCGTCACCTAATCAGTGTAGGTCGACAACTCGAATACAGTGTCTCATACCACCGTATTCGGCTCACGAGTCTGGGTTGCTCACTGGACACTACGGGGAGGCTCGTCCCTCCAGCGTAGGCCGACAGCTCAATCACGGTGTCCCATACTACCATGTCCAGCTCATGAGTCTTAGCGGATTGAGGTACCAAGGTTAACTGGGTTTTCACTGGTAAGTCGGTACCTTAGATTCAAGTAGTAGTGTCCATACAAGGTGAACATGCATCAGGTCAATCGGGTTACTTGACGAGCTTGACTGGTACGATCGCACATTGAGTTAATTGACATGAAGTGCGTAAGCACTCTGTGTGGCCTAACCACTGTCGACAATTGAGGTACGGCTCAGATTCATCGAACACGTCCTAAGTGGCGAAATGACCTCAGCCACTACTCGAGAAACCTTTTCCGATTGCCTGGACTATACAGTAGTCTCAATCACACTTCAATACAATAGGAATACATATATGCTAGTCCAAAACAGCAAGTAGCAACCAACTTAAATATAAGTCTTATTCGAGCATTTCAACTAACACATAATATACATGTTAACACACAGGCATTTCAACCATAAGTACGTAGTAGTGATATAGGATACAGAAAGGAAAACCATAACCATAGTTAAGGGAATCGAGAATCATATCTCAATACCCTCATTACATGCATATCATCAAGTATTTCCTCATTGAGGCATTTTATCAAACACTTAGACTACACATATTACACACATGTAATAGACTAGTTATAACATACATCCTGGCAAGCCCTTTTTACAAAAGAGTTACCACATACACAACAAGCATATATCCATAGTTAATAATCATGGTAAGCATAAATTCAAATTCCATATTCATTCAGTCATATCAACAAACACATGGAATACACTATATTCAACATAGTTCATATGTATATATAAAACGCGGGAAACATCGTATCTAAGCATGTGATAGCAATCAAGTCAGTCATAAATCATTAACTGACATTGAAAGCCTTGAAAACCATAATCTAAACGTCTATAGTCCGTACCTTTCGCTGGTAAACGAGTAACGGACTCAGTTTGTATGCCGAGTCTTTGTCTACGACACAACGACAACCTATATCATGAAATGGGTTAGCTATTTCCTCCCTTACACTATTTGAAACCCTAAAACAGATCAGGGTTAAGTTTTCCTTACCTAAGAACGACGTCGAAATCGCTGAAAAAGCGATACAGATGTGGTGGTTAAGCACGTGGAGCGTCGAGAAAGAATCCCTACAACAAACTCCAACTCTCTCTTTCTCTTTCCTTCTCTTTTCTCTCTTCTCTCTCTTAAGGTTTTTCAAATTTGTATGGAATGAGAGAGAGAGGGTTTAAGGCCCTTATATAGGCCCAGAGCTGATGGGAATGACCCAGTGCCATGGTATACTTGGGTTATAGCCAAATGGGAGTTGTTTTCATCCAACGGAGCACTTCTAGAGCCCTTTTTCTGCATTCGGTTGGACTTAAGCTCCCTGACATTGGATCTAGGTTGAGTTAAGTTTTCAGTCCGATTGGATTTACAGATCGACCGTGGCGGACCAGTTTCAGTTCAACAGTCACCGACACTCGATCAGGGCCACCAGTATACTGACATGTGTTGGAAATTTCCCCTGATCCGAGGGTGTATTTGGGTCAGATTCTGACGGTCTGAAACCTTAAAATTGGCCAGCAAGCGAATGACCCAGTTTACTTAAATCTGAGTTCAATTTCTAAAGGTATTCGCGTTTCTCACACACTTCCCTCCGAGCTCAAGTTGTGCGCTTCTGGGTACTATCTGGATTTGATTTCTGAGATGGTTGTCAAGTCCAGTAAGACGGTCATAATCGTTTAGTTTCACGGTAATCGGACTTTCGGCGCGTGGTCTAGGTTCGATACAGAGTTTTCAAAGTGATCCCGAGAGCAACTGGGTTTTAAGAGTGATCCTAGGTTATAGGGTAATGTAGCGTTAAGGATTCTACAAGTTTTTGGTCTTGCAGTTCGTATTTAAAGTGGTTCAAGTGAATTTCCCAGCTAATCTAGTTTAGCACAATTAATTTCGCCTAATTTCTAAAGGATTTGGTCCTGAGTGATTTCTGCCTGAGGTGGTACTCGGGTCTTTGTACGAGTTTTTCCGAGGCGTTACAGGTAACCCCTCTCAACTATTGTATGTGGTGTGGCCCACCCAAATCATGAATTGACTTTATTTTTAAGCCCATGGCACATCATGGAATGATGCATCTGACTGATGGGGTAGATGTTCGACACACCCTATTTCTTTCCATTAATCGTCATAGCCCTGAAGAAATCAAGATCTTAGAATATTATAGCGCTTTCGACTTCTCTCATTTTGGCTCTATTAGAGCCACTTCACCCTTTCGATTCTTTAAAGGTAACATTTTCATCAGAATCTGAAGATCACAATTCCAATATATTCCTTGATCCTGCCTTTCATTTAACATTTACTCTGGATTTATCTGATATTACTCCATTTTTTTCGGCCAATAAACAAGAAACTTTCCTAATTAACCTTGAATCTTTCAACTGGACATACTGGGAGCCTGGCAAAGCTTTTCGATTATGGCCAAATCCTTCTAAAGAATGGGTGATTTGGTACAAACGTATCAAGGTGCAATATTCCTCCTTACGGATTAAAATCGGGATTGCCAAATGCATCTGCCTGCCTGCCTACAAGATTATGCCTAATCTAGCTTTTATTCTTGCGATATCTTGTTTCTAGAGTCGTTCGACTGACTCGTTTCATTTTCGATGTGCCCCCATCAGTCCGACCATAATGTATGTAATGCCCTAATGTCCCTTCTTCCACTAAGATTTGAGTTCTATCCAAGATGCTATATCGACATTTCTACATTCAACCATTCCTGCTCCTATATATCATATGGTACATTCCTAGCCCAGGAGCATAAGACCGAGGGAGAAGTTACACATCAGGAGCATTGTGCTTTCCTATTGATGCGGGTTTGTCAGTATCTATTTTGTATCAAAGTAGAACAAATAACGAAAGCGTATCTTGGTTTGGGCATCGTTTAATCGACTACTCGAATAATAAATGACTTGTTCACAGATTGTCATTCTCCTGTGCCAGTAATACTCCAATCAATTCTTCGACTATTGATACATATAGCCGAAGCGATCTATCTTTGCGTGCCGAGAACAAGATTGGCGACCTTGTTAGATATTCTTTTATCCTATCAAAAGCTTATTGATGGCACTCTTCCTAAACAAACGTCTCTCATGTTTTTTAGCTGATCGACCAGATAAATCCAGCTTTCAGCAATCACTCGATCTCTTCCTTT
This sequence comes from Magnolia officinalis, assembly GCA_021015155.1. Taxonomy (NCBI): domain Eukaryota; kingdom Viridiplantae; phylum Streptophyta; class Magnoliopsida; order Magnoliales; family Magnoliaceae; genus Magnolia; species Magnolia officinalis. The sequence continues at coordinate 89,816,896 of JAJHSJ010000004.1, forward strand.
ACTTTGGTTGTGACCTCCATTGTCATTATCTTTGGAGGTTGTTTGATCGGTCGATATTGTTAATCAGTGCTCGACCAACTTTCAATCTAATCCAGGCATTTCATGATAGTCCCAAACAAAGCAATCTTTATACTCTCGGAGTAGTTCGACCATTAACTCATGTTCCTCAGGTGGTAAACATTCACTAACATATGTCGGCAACGTATATATGTATGTTCCCAAATTAACTTCTATATGAGGATCATGCACATCCGCTTTCAAATCATCTAATCTCACAAGTGAAGCCTCTAATTCTTCATAATGTATGCCATCTTTGCCAATTTCATCATGTTCTGGTAAACATTCAGCTATATTGATGAAAACAACCATTGTATAACTCACTATTTTCCCAAGCTTGCTTTAGATTAGGAAACAATGTATGATTGCCCTAGCCGATATACAATGAGTGCTTTCGATGCGACTAATTCTCTATTAGAAACTAAGCTAATATCCTTCACTTTAATCGATGAGTTTTTTATATTGAAATTCCCGTTAGTCGGCCAAGTCAATTTTGACCGATGAAGAACTTTGGTCCGACTTCATTTTTGTAAAAATACACTTCGGTTGTATTAGATTTAGTGTGAAATGGTTTATTGTTGGCTACTACCACTTTAACCTATCCATTGCTCTAAAAAATAAGAAATTGATGCAGAGATGATGGGATGTAATAATTTACATGAATCTAATATTGCCCGAGGAGGGCATTATAAGTTACAGCTGATGGTAAAACGAAAAATGCCATCAATGTTTTCTTAGTCTCGACTGTTAATTCGATCAACAAAATCTCTTATGCATTTGTTACACCACTTGTGAAATCTGTAACTGTTACTTTCACAGCAATCATATCAAAATAAGTTTTTCCTAATTTTCTTAACATGCTTATTGGCAAGATGTTGACAACTGCTCTATTGTCCACCATTATAGGGGGAATAGGACAATCATTCATATGTGCCAATATAAATAATAGTTTAAGATGTCATGACATTGCGAGAGAGGATTGGTCGAATATTATCTTTTCCGCATGCGGCCGTCTCTCCCGTGGTTAGAGTTGCTCCCACTTCTTCGACATTACCTCTAATATCGCATGGATGGTCCAAGTTAGCCAATAAATTTAACGGAATGGTGGAAACCATATCACAGATTACCTACATTGGTGGTAATGTTCTAAATGTAATAGTGATTGCCTCTTGCCCGTCTGGTATTTCGGTATTTCTTGGATCCATTGCCAGTTGAAAATTGACATCATGTTCTAGTATTTTTGCATTTGCCAACATTTATTTGATTACTAAACCTTCCTCCAGAGAATCAGGATTGCTTAAAGCTCCCTCAGAGGTATTATTTTTTGTAACTTTGTCAGCCGGTTCTAGTTCATTCTGGCTGTCATGTGTTCTTTCAGTCGTAGAACTTTCCGGATATCGTGAAATTTTGACATTTCCCTAAATAATTGTATAGTTGTTTCTGAAATTAGTGGCAGTCGTTGCGAAGAAGAGAAATGTGCAAACTCTTTATTAGTTGGTACAAATTCGTCAAAAAATGGCCTGTTACAGGAAGCCCTGCCGTCCAATAACGATCTCACAACCTGATGTTGATTTCACTTAATGGGAGATGGAAATAGTTAGTTATTGGACACCGGTATTTGAGAAAACCCTTGAAGACCATGGTGTCTTTGCAAAAGTACTCCGAAGTAACCTCAATAATGTTGTAGAGGCCAATTTCAATCAATACATTAGCATGCTTCTTTAATATCACATTTGCCCAAGTCTCCCCATCAGTTTCACGACCTTCTTTAGGAGGTCTTTTAATGTCCCCCATTATGATCACATTCCGAATTGGGCTAACCAAGAAAGGTATACGATCGGAGAAATCGATGGTCGGAGGGATGGGCATTTTGTTGTAATCTTCACCCTTTTTCTAGCATGATTCTCAACAGGAGAGAAATGAGGTTTTGTAGGTTCGGAATGTTGAGAGAGTGTCGCTTACTCTTGAGAAGAGTTGAGGTTTCTCTTAGTTCTGGCCATTTGAGATTATGATTGCGAGAGAGGATTGGTCGGATATTATCTTTTCTGCATGCGGTCGTCTCTCCCATGGCTAGAGTTGCTCCCACTTCTTCCACATCACCTCTGATATCGTATGACTGGTCCAACTTAGCCAATAAATTTAACGAAATGGTGAAAACCATATCACAGATTACCTGCATTGGTGGTAATGTTCTAAATGTAATAGTGATCGCCTCTTGCCCGTCTGGTATTTCGGTATTTCTTGGATCTGTTGCCAGTTGAAAATTGGCATCATGTTCTAGTATTTTTGCACTTGCCAACATTTATTTGATTACTAAACCTTCCTCTAGAGAATCGGGATTGCTTAAAGCTCCCTCAGAGGTATTATTTTTTGTAACTTTGTCAGCCAGTTCTGGTTCATTCTGGTTGTCTTGTGTTCTTTCAGTCGTTGAACTTTCCGAATATTGCGAAAATTTGACATTTCCCTGAATAATTGTATAGTTATTTATGAAATTAGTGGCAGTCGTTGCGAATAAGAGAAATGTGTAAACTCTTCATTAGTTGGTACAAATTCGTCAAAAAATGGCCTGTTACAGGAAGCCTTGTCATCTGATAAAGATCCCACAACCTGATGCTGATTTCACCTAACGAGAGATGGAAAGAGTTAGTTATTGGACACCAGTATTTGAGAAAACCCTTGAAGACCATGGCGTCCTTGCAAAAGTACTCCGAAGTAACCTCGATGATGTTGTAGAGGCCAATTTCAATCAATACATCATCATGCTTCTTTAATATCACATTTGCCCAAGTCTCCCAATCAATTTCACGACCTTCTTTAGGAGGTCATTTAATGTCCCCCATTATGATCACATTCTGAATTGGGATAACCAAGAAAGGTATACGATCGGAGAAATCGATGGTCGGAGGGATGGGTTCCTTGAAGAAGGCAGGGCATTTTGTTGTAATCTTCAACCTTTTTCTAGCACGATTCTCAGTAGGAGAGAAATGGGGTTCTGTAGGTTCAAAATGTTGAGAGAGTGTCGCTTACTCTTGAGAAGAGTTGAGCTTTCTCTTAGTTCTAGCCATTTGAGATTATGATTGTGAGAGAGGATTTGTCGAATATTTTCTTTTCTGCATGCGACCGTCTCCCCCGTGGCTAGAGTTGCTCCCACTTCTTCCACATCACCTCTGATATCGTATGGCTGGTCTGACTTAGCCAATAAATTTAATGGAATGGTGAAAACCGTATCATGGATTACTTGCATTGGTGGTAATGTTCTAAATGTAATAGTGATCGCCTCTTGCTCGTTTGGTATTTCAGTATTTCTTAGATCCATTGCCAGTTGAAAATTGGCATCATGTTCTAGTATTTTTGCATTTGCCAACATCTATTTGATTACTAAACCTTCCTCCAGAGAATCAGGAACGCTTATAGCTCCCTCGGAGGTATTATTTTTTATAACTTTGTCAGCCAGTTTTGGTTCATTCTGATGGGATTTTTTCCACGTGTTCGACCGGTCGTGAGCTTTGCTCGACCGGTCGAGGGCTGGTGCACGACCAGTCGAGCATGGCTCGATTCAAAGTCCAGCGAGTTGAGATTTTGGATTTCCGAGGTACTCGACCGGTCATGGGATGTTCTCGACCGGTCGAAGGTGCCGCTCAACCAGTCGAGGGATCCACTCGACCAGTCGTGGTTACGCAGATTCGTTCCGTGATTTTGTACGGATTGCGGATTTTGAGTCCTTTCGCAATAAGGATGTGGAAGGGAGTTTCCTAAACTATAAATAGGAGGTACCTAGGGCTTTCTAGGTATGACAAGAGGGTTTCCTAAAGCTTTATAAGGAACTTGCTAAAGGGTTTAGGGCTATCAAAGGTGTGGGAAAATAGAGAAAGAGAGAGAGGAAGCTTGTGGAGGGGAGGTTCTGCTCATAGAGGTGATCCATCGTGCACTTGATATCTCAGCTCTTATACGTCCTTGTAATCGATTAGATCTCCCCGTTTTTCTTTTATTCTCTTATTGTTTATCCACTCCTGCGTGAGTGAAGAAGGTTGTAACGTTCTACTTCATAGTGGATTGTTGATCTGGATGAGGTCCCGTGGTTTTTACCTCTTTGAGGGTTTTCCACGTAAAAATCTCTTGTGTGGTGTGTGATTTATGCTTTGATTTATTTCATTGCTTTATTATCCATAATTCTGATTTGTTTCGGGAGGCTAGATCCTAAGGTTTTGTGCAAGGCCCCCAACAAAGTAGTATCAGAGCTAAGTTCATTGAACGGGTAGGATCGGTTTTGAATTATGGAAGGGGGCTCATCAAGGATGATCAGCCTCAATAGTTCTAACTGGACCATATGGAAGGCAAAGAGGGAGGATTTGCTTTATTGCAAGGACCTATATTCTCTAATTTTATGTATATCAGCAAAATCTAAGGATATGTCTGATGATGATTGGAAGAAGATGGACCGAAAGGCGGTGGGGTTTATTAGACAATGGTTGGATGATTCCGTATTCCACTATGTGTCTACAAAGACTCAGCCGGTAGCCTATGACTGAAATTAGAAGGGCTGTATGAGAGGAAGACAACCACTAATAAAAAATTTTTGATAAGGCGACTTGTGAATCTCAAGTTCAAGGATAGTGGTTTTGTGGCCGAGCACATGAATGAGGTCAACAATATAGTGAACCAGCTCTCCTCTATGAAGATGGTCTTGGATGATGAACTGCAGGCTTTACTTTTGCTTAGTTCATTGCCTGATAGTTAGGAGACATTGATGGTGTCTCTAAGTAACTCTGCGCCAGATGGAAAGATATCCATGGAACAGGTAACTAACTGTCTCTTTAATGAAGAGACAAGAAGGAAGTCTCAGGGGTCTACTCAGCAAGAGGTCCTTGTGACACAAGAATGGGAGAGAGGAAAGAACAAGAAGGGTGGGAAGGCCCAAGATAAATCAAGAGGCAAGTCGGGTAATAGAAAAGATGTTGAATGCTGAAATTGTGGCAAGAAGGGCCACTATAAGCATGAATGTCGTAAGGCTAAAAACGACAAGAAAGGAAAAGGAAAGGAAGATGAATCAGATTCCACTGCGGTCGCTTCAGATGGCGACGTTGTAGTTATTCTTTCAGCAGATCACGATATATGTCTCACGGCTACGAGTCAGGACACCGACTGAGTGATTGACTCGGGAGCTTCTTTTCATGCGACTCCACGAAGAGACTTCTTCACAAGCTACAAGTCAGGTGACTATGGGACTGTGAAGATGGGAAATTCTGGCGTATCGAAGATCGTGGGAGTCGGTGATATTTGTGTGAAGACTGATGTGGGATGCACATTAGTTCTCAGGGATGTGAAACATATCCCAGACCTTCCCCTCAACTTGATGTCGACGAGAAGGTTGGATGATGATGGCTATGAAAGCCGGTTTGCTGGTGGGCGATGGAAGCTCATCAAGGGTTCGTTGATCATAGCTAGAGGAAAGAAGTGTTGCACCCTTTACAAGGCAAGTGTCAGTGTGTGCAAGGGTGGATTGAACGCAACAGAAGATTCAGTTATTGACATATGGCATAGGCGTCTAGGTCACATGAGTGAAAAAGGGCTTCAACTACTAGTGAGGAAGCGGCTCCTTCCAGACGTGACTGGTACACCTTTCAAAACCTGTCTTGATTATTTATTAGGGAAACAACATAGAGTTTCATTTATTAAATCTGCTTCTCATGTTAATAAAGTGCATGCATTAGATTTCGTTTGTTCTGATGTTTGTGGTCCTATGAGGACAAAAACCTTGGGTGGGGCATTGTATTTTGTTACTTTTATAGATGATGCATCTAGGAGGGTTTGGGTTTATGCTTTGAAATTCAAGGACGAGGTCTTTGGTGTGTTTAAATTGTTGCATGCCATGGTCGAGAGAGAGACAAGTAGATCATTGAAGTGCATCTGTACTAACAATGGTGGTGAATACATTGGCGACTTTCACGAGTATTGTAAGTCCCTGGGTATACGGCATAAACAGACGTTTCCCAAGACCCCCAGCATAATGGTGTAGCAGAGCGAATGAATCACACCATTGTTAAGAGAATCAGATGCATGTTATCCTATACGAAGTTGCCCAAGACGTTCTGGGGAGAAGCAATGCACACGGCAGTGTATTTGATAAACAGGTCTCCATCAACCTCGTTGAATGGAGAAGTACCTGAGAAGGTGTGGACTGGACAGGATCCATCGTACAGTCATCTCAGGGTGTTTGGATGTAGGGTATCCGTTCACGTACCAAAGGATGAGAGGTCCAAGCTCAATATGAAAATCAGGCAGTGTGTGTTCTTAGGGTACGGTGATGAAAAGTTCGGTTACAGGTTGTGGGATCTGACCGAGAAGAAACTCGTCAGGAGCAGAGATGTGGTTTTCTTTGAAAATAAGTGTATAAAAGACATTGGTAAGCTAAAGAAGAATCAGCCTAGTTCAGGTGAGCTAGAGGACATAGATCCTATTTTTCCTCCCGTGGTGCCTGATGACGGGGGAGTACAGAAAGGTGCAGAGGACGATGGAATTCCTTCAGAAGATGAACCAGGGGAGCAATCCCCACTTGATCTACCGGTTGAGCCACAGGTGAGGAGGTCATCTAGGGACCGATAACCATCCAAGAGGTACTCGCCGCATAAGTACATTATGCTGACTGATGAGGGAGAGCCAGAAGATTATTCTGAGGCCCTAGCCGATGAGCATAAGGGGGAGTGGTTGACAGCTATGCAAGAGGAGATGAAATCCTTGCATAAGAACCACACCTATGATATGGTGAAATTGCCTAAGGGTATAACGCCCTGAAAATCGGGGGTCGAGTATAACTCAACTCCTGAGTTCCAACGCATCACTTATGCAACATAAATAATGATGATTAAATGTTGTCTGTGTTAGAGCAATAAACATGAGTGAGATTATACCAAAACAGTAATTCATACTCCAGATCAATTGTATAAAGGCAAGCGGAAGACTGAAACTGTATATACATGTATGTAAAAGATATAAAATCATTTCTTTTTTTTTTCAGAATATAAACCCATCTGAGTCACCTTATACATATATCTATTTAATGTTTCAAAAAGTCAAAAATACAGCTAAGGGTGTAATCCCAGCAAATCCCGTCGATCCGGCAGTCTAGTCAAAACCGCCAGCATACTGCATATAAGAGAACTCGTCCTGGTCCTCATCGTAGCTAGGATCCACCTCCTGAGTCGTCAGCTCATCTAAACTTGAGACAGAGTCTGGTTGGTGTGCGCAACACCGTCTCGTAACGTGGGAGTGAGTAGTTAACTCAGTGGAACAATAAGGCATAAGTTATCATGTTATCAATTCAGTCAAGCAGTAATGATAAAGCAGTAAAATCAAACATTCCTAACTACTCTTATTAATGCAAGTATGAATTTAGTCATGATGGATGCCCTCACTGACATACTCCCTAATACGACACCCTCTTCGTTCGCGGCATGCTTTCATCCCTCAGTGCTCCACATCTTCCAGGCACATGCAATGCATGATGAGCATGATTACCGAGTTTTTATTAGTCCATTTCAAACAACAGGATTTGGAAACTAAGGTACCTCCCTTATATCATTCCCAAACATGATCCATTCTAGGGTCGTCAGTCCTAGACAATCTCTTACGATGGTGTGTTTTTAGGTCACTGCAAGGGCTGTTACACAGAATCGTTGCACCACTCCCCTATCACCTTATCAATACAGGCCTAGCTCATACTCTACATACCACGACAAAACCCTAAGGCTCATTGCGATTTCAGAGTATGCTCGAGGTCACTACACCGATACGGTCAGGGCTGCCAGGGCTGGTACACGGAATAGTTACACCACTCCCCCATCACCCATCAAGTAGTGTAGGCCGACAGCTCGAATATAGTGTCCCATACCACCATAATCGGCTCACGAGTCAGGTTGCTCACTGGTCACTACGGGGAGGCACGTGGCCCCAGCGTAGGCCGACAGCTCGACCACGGTGTCCCATACCACCATCACCGGCTCATGAGTCTTAGCGGATCGAGGTACCATGGTTAACGGGATTCCACTAGTAAGTTTGGTACCCTAGGTTCAAGCAGTAGCGACCAAACATGGTGAACATACATTAGACATATCGGGTTACTTGACGTGCTCGGCTAGCTCGAGCGCACAACTAGTTGAACGATATGAAGTGCAGAAGCACTTCGTGTGGCCAACCACTATCGCCAACCGAAGTACGACTCGGGTTTGTCAAACACATCCTTCGTAGCGACATGAATCTCAGCCACGACCTCAAGTCTGATACCGAATGCCTGGACTATAGACATAGTCCCAAACTCAATCAATCTTTACTCATAGCATGTGGTGTAAAGCATAATAAATAAAGCATCTCAAGCATGTTAACAAGCATGTTATAAAAAGACATGTTACAAAGCATGTTATAAAGCATATTATGGAGCACTATACAAATAGGAATACAATCACATATATTTCATAAGTGAGTGGTTAGAGTAAACAACCACATAGAGGAAATCATACATGTCTCTAAGGTAGTTAAGAACCCCATCTCAACACCTACCTAAGGCACTAACATCCAAGCACTTACTCTCCCAAGCATTTTCACAAACACTTAGAGTACACTATTTCAACATACATGATGTATGTTAGTAAACTATACACTAGGGCTATCCTTTCGCCAAGCGAGTATTTTATCCGTGTATGTCATATTCATACAACAAATAATCATGACAAATACATCTCCAAAATTTATACGTATATGGTATTTTCTGGAATACACAACTTCAACATACATAGTGTATATAAGCGAACATGTATTATGGCAATTCCTTTCGTCAAATGAGTATTTTATCCATATACCATATATTCATACAACAACTAATCATGGCAAACACATCTCCAAAATTTATACGTATACGGTATTTCTACGTATACCTAGAATATGTAAAATTCCATAATCTACATCTTTAATTGAAACAGAAAACATAAGGCACTTTGTACATGTGCAATTGCATGCAGATCATGATTCTATCATTATCTGACATTGAAAGCGTTGAAAACCGTAACCTATACACCTAAAGTCCTCACCTTACGCCGATAAACGTATAACGGAGTCAGTTCGTTCACCCTCGTTTTATCTAAGGCACAACGACAACCTAAGACAAGAAATAGGTTAGCTATTTCATAACCCACACCCTTCACAACTCTAAAACAGGTTAGGGTTAGGATTTCTTACCTAGAAATGGAGTCAGTATCCCCGGGAAAGCGGCAAGATAGGTGTGGTGGAGCTAGGGTAGGGAGAGGAAACAACAATAGGGAGATTCTCCCACTTCTCTCACTCTTTCACTCTCTTTTCTAACTTCTCTCTCTAGGATTTTCTTCAAATTCGTATGGCTGTAAGAGAGGGTGTTCTAAGGCCCTTATATAGCCTAAAAAGTCTCCAAAGTAGACTTAAGGTCAAGGTATACTTGGTTATATCCAAATCGGCTTTAATTCAGCTCAAAAGAGGGTTTCTGGCGGGCCTCCTTGAGCCAAAAGTCAGACTTAAGCTCACTAACCTTCGATCTACGTGGAGTTAAGTTTTCATCTCAGTCGGATTCCCAGATCACGTGTGGCGGACCAGTTTCAGTTCAACGGTCAGTAGGCCTTGATCCGAAATTCCAAGTACATGTAAATGTTCCTGAAATTTTCCTGATCCGAGGGTGTATTTGGGTCAGATTCTGACGGTCTGGTTTCTTATAAATTGACCGCAAGTTTCAAGTCTCAGATCACTATTCCAGATATTTATTTTGTAAAAGAATTTTGTGTTTTCACACTCCTTCGCTCCGGACTCAAACGAACAGCCGTGGGATACTGTCTGGGTCTGATTTTCAAGATGGTTGTCAAGCCCAGTGAGGCGGTCCTAAGTCCTTAACCTTGTATTATTCGGACTCCCGATGTGTGGTTCAGACCTGATACGGAGCTTCAATGTGTTCCCGAGAGTAGTCGGGTAATGAGTTTGATCCTAGATTTTAGGGTGACTTAGCGTCAAGGATTCTACAAGTTTTGGGTCTTATAGATTGTATTTAAAGTGATTCAAATAGATTTCATGGCTAATCTAGTTTAACACTTAGTTAACTTTGTCAAAATTTTTTTAAAGGATTTAATCCTAAGTGATTTCTGGCCGAGGTGGTACTCGAGTCATTGTACGAAAATTTACGAGTCGTTACAAAGGGCAAGAAAGCTTTGAGCAACAAATGGGTGTTCAAAAAGAAGGTTGAGCAGAAGAATTCACAAACGAGGTTCAATGCCAGACTTATAGTGAAAGGGTTTGGTCAGAGGAAAGGTATAGACTTCGAGGAGATATTCTCACCAGTAGTGAAGATGACATGTATATGAGTGTTGCTTGGGTCGACGGCTAACATGAATCGGAGATAGAGTAGTTAGATATTAAAATTATCTTCCTCCATTGTGACCTGGAAGAAGAGATCTATATGCACCAACCAGAGGGGTTCGAAGTCAAGGGTACAGAGCACATGGTGTGTAGGCTGAGAAGAGCTTGTATGGGCTGAAACAAGCTCCACGACAATGGTACAAGAAGTTCGACTCGTTCATGTTACAGCATGGGTATGACAGAATGGAGTTCGGCCACAGTGTGTTCACGCACAAGTTCTCAGATGGTGATTTCTTAGTTCTGCTGTTATACATTGATGACATGCTCATCATGAGAAAAGACATCAAGAAGATCGATAGGCTGAAACAGGAGTTGGGCAATCTTTTGCGATGAAAGACTTGGGCACGGCTAGACAAATCTTAGGAATGGAGATAACCCGTAACAAAAGTAGCAGGAATCTTTGGCTGTCATAAGAGCGGTATATTGAAAAAGTCCTAAAGTGGTTCAATATGAATGCAGCGAAGCCGGTCAGTACTCCACTGGATGGTTACTTCAGATCTAGCGACAGGTAGTGTCCCAAGACGAAGACAGAGGTGGAAGAGATGTAGAAGATACCCTATGCGTCAGCTTTAAGAAGTTTGATGTATGCTATGGTATGTACACGCCCAGACATAGCATATGCGGTTGGTGTTGTCAACCGGTATCTTGCCAATTCTGGCAAAGAAAATTGGGCAGCGGTTAAGTGGATACTGCGGTATTTAAGAAGCTCATCCAGGTTGAGTCTATACTATGGTGATGGTAAACCTGTGCTAGAGGGCTACACAGATGCAGATATGGTAGGTGACATAGACTCCAAGAAGTCTACATCGAGGTTCATGTTCACGTTTGTAGGGGGAGCGATTTCTTGGCAGAGCAAGCTAAAGAAGGTCGTAGTATTGTCGACGACAGAAGTTGAGTACATTGCAGTCATAGAGGCATGTAAAAAGATGCTTTGGATGAAGAGGTTCCTACAGGAACTTAGCCTAAAGCAAGAGCAACACGTGGTCTATTGCAATAGTCAAAGTGTTATACACTTGAGCAAGAATCTAAGTCAGCATTCCAAGTCCAAGCACATAGAGATTCGGTATCACTGGATCAGGGATATTTTGGAACAGAAAGTATTACAGCTTGAGAAGGTCCACACGGACGATAATGGGTCAGACATGATGACCAAGGCTTTGCTCAAGGGTAAGTTTAAGGTTTGTAGAAACCAGGCTGTCTTGAATAAGGTAAATCTCTCCTGGGTCAAAAAGGGGGAGATTTGATGGGGTTTTTTCCCCGTGCTCGACCGGTCGTGAGCTTTGCTCGACCGGTCGAGGGTTGGTGCACAACCAGTCGAGCAAGGCTCGACTCAAAGTCCAGCGAGTTGAGGTTTTGGATTTTCGAGGTACTTGACCAGTCGTGGGATGTTCTCGACCGGTCGAAGGTGCCGCTCGACCGGTTGAGGGATCCACTCAACCAGTCGTGGTTACGCAAATTCGTTCGGCGATTTTATGCGGATTGGAGATTTTGAGTCCTTTCGCAACAAGGATGCGGAAGGGAGTTTCCTACACTATAAATAAAAGGTACCTAGGGCTTTCTAGGTATGACAAGAGGGTTTCCTAAAGCTTTACAAGGGATTTTCTAAAGGGTTTAGGGCTATCAAAGGTGTGAGAGAAAGAGATAAAGAGAGAGAGGAAGCTTGTGGAAGGGAGGTTCTGCTCATAGAGGTGATCTATCGTGCACTTGATATCTTAGCGCTTCTACGACCTCGTAATCGGTTAGATCTCTCCGTTTTTCTTTTATTCTCTTATTGTTTATCCACTCCTGCATGAGTGAAGAAGGTTGTAACATTCTACTTCATAGTGGATTGTTGATTTGGACGAGGTCCCATTGTTTTTACCGCTTTAAGGGTTTTCCACGTAAAAATCTCTTGTGTGGTGTGTGATTTATGCTTTGATTTATTTCATTGCTTTATTATCCATAATTCTGGTTTGTTTCGGGAGGCTAGATCCTAAGGTTTTGTGCAAGGCCCCCAACACATTCTGGCTGTCTTGTGTTCTTTAAGTTATTTAACTTTCCGGATATTTCAAAAATTTAACATTTCCCTGAATAATTGTATAGTTGCTTCTGAAATTAGTGGTAGTCATTACGAATAAGAGAAATGTGCAAAATCTTCATTAGTTGGTACAAATTCGTCAAAAAATGGCCTGTTACAGGAAGTCCTGCCATCCGATAAAGATCCCACAACCTTATGCTGATTTCAACTAACAGGAGATGGAAAGAGTTAGTTATTGGACACCGGTATTTGAAAAAACCCTTGAAGACCATGGCATCCTTGTAAAAGTACTCCGAAGTAACCTCGATGATGTTGTAGAGGCCAATTTCAATCAATACATTAGCATGCTTCTTTAATATCACATTTGCCAAAGTCTCCCAATCAGTTTCACGACCTTCTGTAGGTCTTTTAATGTCCCCCATTATGATCACATTCCGATTTGGGCTAACCAAGAAAGGTATACGATCGGAGAAATCGATGGTTGGAGGGATGGGTTCCTTGAAGAAGGCAGGGCATTTTGTTGTAATCTTCACCCTTTTTCTAGTGCGATTCTCGGTAGGATAGAAATGGGGTTCTATAGGTTCGGAATGTTGAGAGAGTGTCTCTTACTCTTGAGAAGAGTTGAGGTTTCTCTTAGTTCTGGCCATTTGAGATTATGATGGAAATTTGGTAGAGTGATGGTGCAAAGGGAGGTTTCTGTTGAGGCAAAGAATATTGCGCGCATGCAATAAGATAATGATGTGTGGTCGCGTAAAAGGATTCTTTTGCCTGATTGCACAATAAGGAAGCAAAGTTCTGGAGAAAGAGAGAATGCAAAATGATTCGGTTGGATGGGAAGTCTTGCTTTTATAAGAAAGTGGGACCCGATTGAGTATTGCGCGGACCTAATCGCGCAATATGGATTACGCGGTTGCGCAACGAGAAGAAAGAGGGCTTTTAAAGAAAACTAGAGTTGATCCTTGATTAATTCTATGGCAAATCAAAGGAGGATCGAGGGGGCATATGTTGGAGTACAAAAATACATTGATTTGCATAAAAACAATTCATTGCACGATAACACTATCAAGTAAAAAAGAGACAAATTGGTGTTGCGCGACCGCGTAATAGAGAAGAGTTGCACGGTTGTGCAATGAGCAGAGATGGCCCAAAGAATTAGTTTTGAGGTAGACATATTGGATCATGCAGGGAATTTGTTGCGCGGTCGCACAACATGAATGCACGGTGTATGTCTGGGCCACAATGCCAAGTTGCGCGGAATCAACCCTTCACACGTGTGATAGCCTATAAATACCCTCTCTTCCTCTCAGGGGATTTATTCACAAGTGCAGGGCACCAGAGAAGATAAAGAGATTCTGAGATATCTTCAAAGCCTTTTTCTGGTATTTCGTGGTGCAATACAGGAGGAGAACAGAAGAAGAAGGGAACTTTAAGTTACAGGCTAAGGCTTGTTGTGCGGTCACGTAATTGGCAAGAGGCACCCATTGTGCGGTCACGCAATAGGCACATTTCATGTGTATTTCGAAGGCTTGTCAATATTCTTCTATGAGATCTTTGATTTCCCGTGAGTTTATCTTACGTGATTGCATCTTAAGCATATCATTGAAGAAGAAGTCTTCGGACCCGTACAACTCCTTTGTCATTGAGACGGATGTTTTGCAAGCCAGAATGCTATCAGAATCACTATTTTGACTCGCTTTCTATTCTTTCATTATATATATTAAATATACTTTATTTTGGAATCAAGGGAAATATGAGGATGTAATCATAATTAGAATCAATAAAATTAATGACGATGACCGTTCTTATAATTTTTTCTTCACTATTATTGAATATGAATATTCTAATCGAGATACCTCGTTTCTTGTCGAAACAGTATGTACATGAACTATGTTGGGTTATTTCACTAAGCCTGGCTATCTTACTCTTTTACTAATGGAAAAATCGTACAGATTGAGATACAGTTGATGAAGTTGCTCAGGAACCAAAGCATGAAGTAGAACCTGAACATGACCTACGAGAAATATGGTCGTATTTGTCCGAAGATGAATTGGCAGCTTTAGAACATTTTTAAACACATGATTTAATAATTATGGAATTTTTATAATTTGATTTGGTTCCATTTAATTGGACATTTTAAGACCGGAATTAGCATATTTTTAGTTGGTCGCTAAAAGCAATGAGTGTTATTTAGGATTAATGTTATGTGAGTAAGTGTGGAGATCTATATGTGCATGATTGAATATTGATAAGAGCTATGTATGTGTGAATGAAAACTGATGGACTTGGGTGGAACTTAGAATGAACGTAATTCCCACCTTTGATCAAACTGATCAACAGAAGAAATTAGTACACTTTGTATATAAGTTACAAAACAAAACTTGGGTTTGAGGGTGTACACTTTGTATCCGAATTTTGAAGCGTGATACTAAGAGGTTACCTATAATCGGCAAGGACAACCACACAATATTGCGTGGTTTTTCTAGTTAATGTGGGTAATATTGATTTTAAACCGAGTGTGATCCAACTCCCTAAGTTTTATGGACTTCATTCTGAGTATCCATACATGCACCTTTAGGAATTTGATTATATAGTGGCGACCTTGCACTACAACAACGTCTCCTAAGACATAATTAGACTAGAATTATTTTCCTTCTCTCTAAAAGAGATGATCAAGTTATTACTTCATTCCTTAGACCACGTTCTATCGAGACATGGGCCGAGATGACCCGAGAGTTTCTTAAAAAGTTCTTCCCAGTTCATAAGACCAACATGCTGTGGCGTACCAACATGAACTTCTCCAAAAAAAAAAAAAGATGAAACGTTTTTCCAATGTTGAGAGAGGTTCGAAGATCTTTTACTCACATGGCCACTTCATGGATACGAGACATGGCACGTGATTAGCTTTTTCTATGATTAATTAAGCTCAAACTTACACCAATTTGTAGAGATAATTGCAATGACAAATTCATGAGCAAAGATTCCAATGAGGCATGGGATTACTTCGATATGTTGGCTAAAAATGCATGTGTAAAGCCTTCATCTAAAGATAAATGGGGGAATACATATGCTTAATGAGGATGATGACGTTAATACAAGGATCGCGGGTCTCGCGAAAGATGTTGAGGCCATGTAACTAAGGAAAGTAGAGGTTGTCTCACAACCCAACAAAGCTGTTGAAAGTGTTTGTGGCATATGCGAGACCAACACATACCTAACCAATATTATCCAACAATCCCTGCTTTTTAAGAGATGTTGCAGGCTCACGCCAATGTCATGAATACTTACCAACGCCCATTTAGTACCTCAAATTTAAATTAGTACAATCCAAATTGGTGGGACCATCCCAGCTTCAGTTAGAAAAATGGTCTAACTGCTAATCCGAGCACACCTCCTCAAGGGCCTCTCGTTCCTTAAAGTACACCTTATGTGCCCCTACTAAAGAAGACCCTTGAGGACACTGTACAGACTTTCATGCAAGGACAAACACAAATAAATCAAACAACAATACAAACCTTGCAAGAACTCGAGACCTTAGTGGAAAGGATGCCTAGGTCGTACCATGTTGACATAGCAAAGGTATGTGTGCCCCATCATAAGTACATGTTATATCCACACTGTCCATCCATTTTTTCAGATAATAAAACCAAAAATGAGGCAGATTTAAATCACAGGTGGACCACACCACAAGAAAAAGTGGTGATTGAAAGGCTATCATTGAAACTTCTTAGGTTCCTCGGTAATGTTTATTTTCCATCCAACTTGTTGATTAGGTCACATAGACCTGGGTGAAAGGAAAACACAAATATTAGCTTCATCCAAAACTTTTGTGGCCCTCAATTACCACCGTTTCCTATGGTGTAGTCCAACAAAAATTTGGATCTTCTTCATTTTTGGAACCATGTCCTATAATGATCCAGAAAAAATGATGGATGGCTTGGATATACAACACATTCTTCGTAGTGGGCGACGGTCATTGTAACACCTACTAACAGGTTACTTTAAACAGCTCATATGCTCCCTTTTACTGTTGCAGAACAAGCACCACGGTGGCGTTGATGTGGCAATGTTCTGTGGGCCTATCGTGATGTATGTGTTAGATCCAGATTGTCCGTTCATTTTTATAGATCATTTTCGGTCATGAGCCCAAAAATGAGGTAGATCCAAAGCTCAAGTGGACCACACTATAAAAAAATTGTGGAGATTTAATATCTGCCATTAAAAACTTATTGTGGCCACAAAAGTTTTGGATCGAGCTTATATTTGTGTTTTCCCTTCATCCATGTCTGCGTAACCTCATGAACATATTTGGTTGCAAATAAGCAACATGGTGGGCCTTAGAAAGTTTTCAACGGGGGAGTCATTATCCCCACTACTATATGTGGTGTGGTCCACTTGAGCATTGGGTTGGCCTCATTTTTTGGCTCGTACCCCAAAATGATATGGAATGTGGATATAACACATATGTCATTATAGGGTGAAAAACTTGGCAAGTAGGGTATAAGAAGAGGGTAAAGTTTCTATTTAGGTTTAAATTGTAACCACTTACTACTTTCCGTGTTAAGCATTAAATCAAAGGAAAAAAGCTTAAAAAGTGAAAATATAAATTAAGCTCTTAATATTTTGAATTTGTCACAAGATTTAAATCGGGAAAAATCACTGAAAACATCCATTTAAGTGATAAATGCAGAAAATAAGTTTTACCAAATAGGCCTTAAGTCAAAAAGCTTAAAAAAAGCTTATCAATTTCAGCAAATAAGTATCTTTACAATTATGGTTACCAAACTAAGTTAGGTGTCATTTAGCAAACTAAAAAATGAGGTCTGAAAATTAATTTAATTGTTAAAAAATTAAAGTCCTGAAAAACACTTAACAATCTAATTGATAATTTGTCTAAAAAAAGTCTTGATATATGAAATATCATGACCTAGATTTTGGGTACGTAACGTGTATTTCAGACTTGATATCCATGTCATGACTTATACAATAAGTGTACATGAATTAATTGATATGTTTTCGTAAAATTGCCTAACTAGTAGTACTTATATAAAATTTAGGTTTCATTCACATATACAACCACATTTCATATCTTTATAATTAACAATTCATTCCAATATTTTATTATTAAACAATCTAAAGACCCTCCCGTTTGAGGTCTTAAGTAAACTAAACGTTAAATACTCTATCCAATCAACAAATAAAATCATGTTTAATATGATTCAAAGAAACAAATAACATCCTAAAACATCAGATGGAACTAAAAATAATAATCATGGTTGGTTTAAAGCAACAATTTCTTCTGTTTTTAAGTAAAGTCACATGTCCCGTAGGTCCTTTTCTAGCACGACTATGTCCTCTTGTTCTTGAGCCAATGGCTCATTCTCGGTCATATATGTACGATTTTACATCAATACAGGGTAAGCTAGTCAGGCTAAGTGAGAAGTCCCGACATGGTTCTTTACATCAAATTAAAGTATAATATCAAATAATCATGTAAGAATATATATAACACACACACATACACACACATACACACACAAAACATGAATGATATCTGTTGAGGGTCAAACATTGCATATTAGACCCCAGTTATTGCCTGGATTTATGAACATGGTACTGTTTAATGGCCCAATTTAACCGTGTTTGTGCTACAATGTGTGTTTAGGAGCTTGGACTGAAACAGGGTGCTAAAAGCATGGATTTAATGCTCTGATGTCACCAAGGCAAGGGAAGAACTCCAGGGGACCAAGATCGATGGATTTACATGCCAGAGATTCGAGAAAATCGAGAAACTGAAGCTCAAGTGGCCTGAAACTCGGCCAGAATGAAAGATCACAGGGTTTCCATCATCTGATCGACTCGAAACTTCATACATGGCCTGAGGACTATAAATGAACCGTACACGTCAAATTTGAGTCATCAGATCCCTATAGAAGTGACCCAACGGACAAATTAGCCCCTTAAATCCTTAAGTAGGGCCCACCTGATCTCTGGATATGCTTCAATTTTGGACTCAACGCCTTAAATGAGGCGAAAAAATGGATGGACGACGCAGATCTCTCACGTACATCACAATGGGCCTACACCAACGCAAGCATGCACATAGAGTGTGCACGTTCGTTGTGCACCGAATGCCACAATAGTCGGTCAGCGCATGCTAACTGACGTTTCCTTCCAAAGTCATTCCTCTGCTGCGAACTTGAGCAGAGGAACTGTGATTTTGATAGTGGACCCCACCCACCATCCATTTGAAGATTCTGGACCGTCCAATGCATCCAGAGGAGGGGCATAACCATTGTCAAGCTTTCTCTTTGGACTTATGCAAACGTAAACGTGTAAGATCACCATCAAACGTAGGATGAACGATGGAAGCAAAGAGTCAATGGGCCACATTAAAGGACGTCCAAAAATGGCCTTTCCCAACTAGTTTTTCGCCACGCATCCAATGAATGGAGTGGATTTCTCCATTAATTTCAATAATGGGTCCAACCAATCAATCATCGCAGGCCTGTTGCGAGAGCCATGTTTCGCCACCGGAACTGATGTTCCAGGTGGGCCACCACGACCAACTCTTCTTGAATATCTGAACCGTTCATCTGAATGGCAGCCGAAAACCGTCCGTAGGGACGCCTACCCTTCACAAAAATACACTTGTGTGCGAAGACCAAGTTCAACGCAAGAACGACTTGCGTAGGAGAAAATCCAGAAGATTCTTCTGCGTAGAGCCTGCGAACGTGGAGCCGGTTCTCGTTGCAACCGAACTCTCTAGCCGACTACATCACCTATATAAAGAAAGACGTGAGAGAGAGGAGAGATCATTCAATCCTACCTGGGGGACGGCTGCACAAGAGAGAGATAACTAGAGGTTTTTTTATTTTATTTTTTATTTTATTTTTTTTTAATTTCT
This sequence comes from Magnolia officinalis, assembly GCA_021015155.1. Classification (NCBI taxonomy): domain Eukaryota; kingdom Viridiplantae; phylum Streptophyta; class Magnoliopsida; order Magnoliales; family Magnoliaceae; genus Magnolia; species Magnolia officinalis. The sequence continues at coordinate 89,836,299 of JAJHSJ010000004.1, forward strand.
TATTTTCTTTATGTTTCTGTTTAAGAGGGTTAACCGGATCATGTCGGGCTAAACCTCTTAGGTAGGGCTAAGAGGTGAAGCATATAGCGTGATTGGGATGGTTGCTTTGTTTTGATTCATGTTTTGTTGAACTCTTATGGATTCTAGTTATTTATGAAGGTATATTTTTAGTTTTTAATGATTTGTTGTGACTCAAATTACAATGGATCTGCGATAGCTTTAAGTATGTTTTTCTCATTATTGAGATTGTGAATTAGTAAGACCTGTTGTTCACCATCGTCCTATGGCCATGGTAGGGTGACGGAATCATTCCTAACTTTCACAATTCTCTTATGAATGGTCATAGGTTAGGTAAATTGTTGTTGTTTGCCATAGTCTCCTGGGCATGGTTAGGTGACAGGATCACTTCCAAATCTGCACCAATCGCATCTATTGATTATTAGATCTATACGACGTTCAAAGATATGACAAATCTCCTCTTACCAACTGGATAAGATAGGACTCCAATTTCAGTTGTGTCCTTGAATTATGCAAGGTACCTTCCCAATTGCTACAAGTGGATCCTTGACACCCTAGTTCCCACCTTTATTTTTATTAGTTTTTAATTAATCTATTCACAATTATTCCCTTCCTTTTACCTGATTTAGATTTCGTCTTAGTTTAGTTCTAGTTCTTTATAGGTTTTAGTCCCTTGGGATTCGACCTCAGTCTCACCGAATTTTGTAATGTCTCGGAAAAATCCGTATAAAGACCCGAGTAGCACCTCAGGCAGAAATCTCTAAGAATCAAATTCTGTAGAAATTAGGCAAAAATTAATTAAGTACTAAGCTGAATAATCAGTGGAATTAGCTTGAACCACTTTCTATACGGACCGCAAGACCCAAAACTATTAGAATTACTAACTTAACATTTCCTAAAAACCTAGGATCAGTCTCAAAACCCAGTTGTTCCCGGAAACGCATTGAAACTCCGTATCGAGCCTGGACCGCGTGTCGAAAGTCCGACTACTGCGAAATTATACAGTTATGACCGCCTTGTTGGGCTTGACAACCATCGCGGGAATCGAGTCCAAATAGTATCCAAAAACGCACAACTTGAGCCTGGAGCGAAGTGTGTGAGAAGCGCGAATATCTTTAGAAAATGAACTCAGATTTAAGTGAATTGGGTCGTTCGCTTGCAGGCCAAATTTAAGATTTCAGACCGTCAGATTCTGACTCAACTATACCCTTGGATCAGGGAAATTTCCTTGCACCCATTGGTATACTTGTGGCCCTGATCGAGTGGCGATGACCGTTGACTGAAACGGGTCCTCCACGATCGATCCACTAATCCGATTGGACCGAAACCTTAACCTGGCATAGATCCATTGTCAGAGAACTTTATTCAGACCGTATGTAGGTAATGGACCTCCAGATGAGC